>OX418216.1:19778279-20260009 GCA_948455865.1 Conomelus anceps
TTTGAAAATTACAGAATGTTTTATAGATCATCTAAAAAATCGTGTATTGTATTCTAATAGGACTCAAAAACGTTGTATTTATGAGTAGATTAACGGAAGAATACTCATAAAAATCTAACTTCATAGCTTCAGGTCGCTAAACAAGTTTAAAGAAAAACTATAAAATTACACAATAATTGAAAGGTCGCATGAAGTCTCATTTCAGTATTGATTATCTGATAGGGCTTAAACGCCACGTATTTATGCGCTGATCAAGGAAAGGATAGTCATGAAAATTCAAATTAATGTCTTCAGTTCGTGCAAAAGATGGTGATCTAAAGATTTTGTCATTTTTCAAGAACTATAACTTTTTGCACAAACTGATGCCATGAAGTTAAATTTAATTAACAATTTTTACGTTAATCAGCACATAAATACGCAGCTTTTCAGTCCTAATAAAACTTTATAGTTGAAAATCATATTTTTCAGACCACCCTTATGTATTTTCAAATATAAATATATTAGGTGTAAAGAAACATAATTTATCAAAACACACTGTCTCATGCAAGTGTTGAAATGTATAACTGGACAAAACATGCTTTAACTACTAATAGTACCTCAAAACATGTAGAACTGTTTATACTCATTATATAACTCGATAAAATAATAATAAGAAATTGTTATTGGAACTTGCGATCGAAATAGAAAACAGAGTTTAATAAATTAACGTAGAAAAATATTCGAGTTGAGAACAATAAATATATTATAAAATGGAAGACTGCATGAAATACTACTTACAAATAAGATTCCCTTCAATTGAACAGATTAAAAATGCCATTAGTTACATGAATTTCAAATGAATATGTGAATGAAAACCAATTTGTAATGTAGATTTTCCTAGATAATTTTAATATAATAATTCAATATAGTTATAAATTCTGATAAATTCATCACTTGAGAAGATAATCTAGAGTACTGGCTACAAAATTATTTCCTTGATGTTTTGCTAATTATTATCATGTACAGTACATCTATAATTATCAGACAACGTAAGTTCTGATAAAAGCGCCGCTTGAGAATACCAACTAGGGTAGCGACAACAAAATTATTTCCTTGATATAATGTCGATTATAGTGTTCAGGTATAATTATAGCTATCATGATTCTTATGTAGGTAATTTAAATTGAAATATGAAAAAACACTTTTATGGAAATAAACGCTCACATGTCATGTGATACAAATGTTTCGCTCGCTCTGTTGTCAGACACTGCTGATACCTGACAGTGAAGTGAATAAAGGTATGAATTTGGCTGTGCGCAGGGGTTTTGGTGATTTTTTTTTTCAAGTTTATAGTATTGGATGTTATTAAGGTATTAAAATCTTATCTATTACCATGAGAAAATGTTTTTTCATAAATTATTTTTTGAAATATGGAGGTTCAAAGTTGATATCTTTCGGTTTTGGTGACAATTGATCTCACCTGTCATTTTAAACTTTTGATAACTTTTTAAAAGTGAGACCCTGGGGAAGTGATAGACGTGAGCCGTAAGCTACGAAACACCTGGGCGCTCTTTGTAAGGGTGACCGATTGGATTGGCCAGCAAAATAGACTCTGTTCTCCGCTGTGAAATCACTTCCCGGTGGTTCGGAACCCACCTAAAATTGTAGGTTCACCATGTTTTCAATAACATGGCTCAAGCCGCGAGGTGGAATAAATAATCAATTGCCCTTCAAAACAGAAAAATTTCAACTTTAAAATAATTTATGAAAAATGTTCTCATCGCGATAACATTTTAAAACCTTTATAATATCCAATACAAGAGACTTTGAAAAAAGCATTGAGGTCGTGGTGAAAGTGGTGGGGGGAGGGGTTAGTAATGGCGGGAGGTTCGATTTGGGGTTATTCTGTCAAAGAGGGTGTGTATTTCTTATTAATTACAAGTAATAAATAGAATTTTTGCATGAATTAAAGCGTCAACTAATCTAAAAATGCCCAGAAACTGGACGAGGCATCGTCAGGTCAGGACGCTGTAATAAAATCAATAGCAACCAGACTTCATTTTGCAATCGTCAGATACTTTTCTTACAAATTAAAACTGAACAAAAGCATAAATTGTGCCTAAATAACTATTATATAAAACCAATTATTATTGTATCAATAAAAACGACACAGCACAAAGCTGTAAACTTTTCATTCTTGTTTGGTGAACATTTCGTCTTGTTTCGTTGATTTACGTCAAAATTATTTTTGACTTTACGTACACACAGTATATTAAAACCAATACAGACGTAGCTGAATAATATACAAGAACAGTTATTGTAGATAACAATATTATATTCAGTTACTAAATTTTCCTAAATAAACATTAAAAAATCACAACCGAATAAGAAAATTCCTTCATTTTTTTTTCAAAAACGTACTTGACATGCTGAGTTGAAGAAGTGGAATAATATAATAATGCAGGAAATATTTTATAGATTAGCTAATAGAATATTTGAAAAATATTTCTTATTATTATACAGAAGATATGCAGATTCCTCAATATGAAAGTGACATAAAAATATGAATTAATATTTTGAAAATTCGATTTTTATAATTTCATATGAAGAGCAAGACATTGGATTGGGAATTTCTTCTATAAATACGATTGGAGTAGAATACATTTTTAAAATTAAAATAACTACTTGAAATCTTAATAGGCGAGAAAAGAAGATTTTCATGAAGTAGCATGCAAGATAGAAAAATTCAAAGATATTATGAAGAATAAGGTATTGAAGACAAAGTATTAATAAAATTCTCATTTTTCTACCGAATAAATAGACATATAAACGGTTCTAGATTCCTAGCAACCCCAAAAATAGACAAAAATATATTCTGCAGCAGTAAGCATAGCTGTATACACAGAATACATAATTTTTGGAAAACAGACATAAGTTTGTTGGCAATGAGCCATTATTTGAATCACATCCAAAACTATTTATAATCTTTTTAATTGCTGCAGTATTGAGAATGTTTATAAAGATTAATAATAAAATAAACATCTATAAATAATAATAATAAAATGTTTCCAGTTGTCAGATTCCATTATACTATTGATATTATTGGTCAACAGAACCGTAGCCTCTAATTGGCTAAGCTACACTACAATTGGTAGAGAGCACTAGGATAAGCTTGGGCTGAAAACTCACACACTGCCAACAACAACAGTAGTTAAGTAAGAAATAACCGTCAAACAATCTAATATCAAAACTGACACTGTATTTCCGTTTAATATGTGATTTTCACTCACTTATACTGGAAATGGAAATACTGGAGGGATGCATTTCACTTCTAAAGAGAAACTTTTTTTTAGGATGAAGCCCACATAGGTATGAGACCTGTGCTTGGGTAATGAGTTGGATGATGGTGATTGATGAGTTGGACCTACAGTTTTAGGTGGGTTCCGAACCACCGGGAAGTGATTTTACAGCAGAGAACAGTGTCTTTTTTGCTGGCCAATCTAATCGGTCACAGTTACAAACAGGACCTACGAGAACCCAGCTTATCTCTATCTGATTGAACAGATACCTGCTACGGCTCGCGGCTATCACTTCCCTTTTTTGATCATCAGCCTGTCTTCATCTCTTTAGAAGTGAAATGCATCCCTTCAGTATCTCCAGTATAAGTAAATGAAAGTCATGTATTAAACAGAAATACAGTGTCAGTTTTGATATTAGATTGTTCATCAAGTATTTCGTCATGGAAAACCATATACCGGTAACCGTCGAATGTGAATAACATCACAAACAAAAACCAATCAATTATGAACAATCTTTTTCATCTTTACCATTTTTTATAGCACTTTTCCCAATCAATAATTCTGTTACTTATAACTCATCCATTTATGTATGTATTTTTCTTCGTTTAAAATTGCTTTTTGTGTCTTTGAGATCATTCGTTAAATTCAATTATTGGTCAAGTTCATGGGAGCCTTACCGGTAACCGGTAATAATAAATGTTACCGGTAAGGATCCCAAGGACTCAACCATTGTTAATTCCCATTCCTGTTTACAGTATTAACGAGGATTTTATTAAAACTTCATTATTTAAATCTATATTTTTAATACACTATGATGTATTACGTTGTAACACAGCAGTGTAATAAAGAATTTTATTGGGGGTTCATTTATCTAATATCATATTGAAATATATAGCCTGCATGAAAAAACATTTTATAAAATTAAAAAGGCGTAAATTCTTCACCATCTTGTTTGTCAAGTACAGTAGGATAGGAATATAAGTATATAAAATAGGCACTGTATGTAGTACAGTGTTATAGTGGAAAAAATTATAGTCCAGTGTATTCGGGACTTGTCATGCATTTTTAGAGAATTTACTACATTTAATAAACATGTATATTGTACTGGAGAACTACGAGTACCGTTATAAAAAAATATGTAAAATTAAATGAATTGGAGTAAGAAAAAATAATGAAATAAGTGATTGGAAGCTTTAAAAGAACTCCTACTGAAGAATCATCCTTACATACAAAATAAATTACGGTACACAAAAATCATAAAAACTAGATCCCTGCAGTACACAGTACCATTTAATGAAATCAGAAGGTAGTTTCATATTTAAAAAAAAATTAAAACAAGTTTATTATTTGATGAAACAAAAACAAATATTTCAACCTTTTTGACAAAGGTTTATCGGTAACTGAATAAAATAAAATAAATATTTTCAACTTTATAAAAAAATCAAAGCGACTGTGCTTCATTCGCTTTTGAAAATCATAAATTTTGACGGACAGTTATAAAGCCACTATTACGGCTATTTAATCGAAGATGAACTGAGAAACTAATATCAAAACTGACACTGCACTTCTAAAGATGCTTCTGTTTAGAAGCGAAATGCATTCCTCCAGTATAAGAGAGTAAACATCAATTTAAATAGAAATACATTGTCAGTTTTGATATTAGATTGTTCATCAAGTATTTTGTCATGGAAAAAATCACAAATCATAGACAATTTTAAAAGTTCGTCTATTTCAGCGAAAATTGGGGTTATAATAAAGAATTTAAAAAACCCTTCCGATACTTTCAATGGAGTACTATTCATTATTTGCGAATGTGAAGAATTGGAGTCAATGAAAACGACCGATAAAAAAATCGGAACGGTTAGATAGAACTCTGTGATAAGCGATCAAAACATCCGAAAAATAATCACGTTCATTATTATCTCTGATTGAAGCAGCATCAAAATATGCCCATCTGAAAATATCTATTTCATTATTTATTTAACCCATTCCAATATAAGAAAATACATGAACACAACAAGAGCCACACAATTATAAACATAACAATCATACAAGCAAGACAACATCAAACTACATAAATTCAAGAACATTTTCACAAAAAAAGCTCAACAACCTCAAATAGCTAGCAGCAGACTTGAGCATGAAGATTTGGCAGCAGGACAACAGAAGTTTGGAGCTTACAGATAAATATAAATTATAGCAGGATTTCAGGAAATTAAAATCATTAACTAGGGGTAGAATTTTAAAGAGTATTAACTATCCAATTAATTTTCGGTGTTTTCTTTTTTTGCTGTAAATAATTGTAACTTGAAATATTTTGTTTACTGACAACAAATCAGTTATAAAAGCCGGTGGCTAAGCCAATATTTGATGAAAATCACCATCGCCGAATCAAACACATGCTGTGGAATGGTGTATAACAGATTGGAGCAGTGTGAATGCCATCATTCCACAGCATGTGTTTGATTTTGCGATGGTGATTATCATAGAATATTGGATGATTTACAAGCAAGCAGCATTACGAGATTTTCTTAACCCATTTGTTGTCACAAAAAACTGCGGACTTTACATTCCGAAGAAAATTAAAGAACTCGTTAAACAACAATCTATCTTTGACTCAAGTGTATATTGAACTGTTTTAGAATGAATTATGTCAATTTCGAACCCTAATGTTCAACGTTTTATGCTATTAGATTATTATCTTTTATAATCTGTACCTGAAATGACGTTTGCTATAACATTTTTGTAATGTTGTTGAACTATATAACAATTTGAATTTAAAGAGCTTTGCGATAAGAATTACAGGTAGTTGCAACCCAAGTCGATTCGAAGCATTGGTTTACTTCCTGGGAGCCTTACCGGTAACCAGTAAATGAGAAGACATAAAAGAAGACAATAAAAAAGACATGCATTAGTGACTAGTATTGGCTCCCATGAACTAAAACATTATAGGAGGTGGGTCGGACTGAAAACTATTATGCTTCAATGATATAGCATCTATTTTTAAAATTGTAGAATGGGTCAGAGAATATCTTCTTTAAAATAGGAAATTTAATCTAGTTTCCTGATCTTATGTGTTATTTGTATTTATTATCTGTCCTTATTTTTTACTTATTTTATTATTTCTTATATTGTAGCTGTAGTGATTTTTACTATTTTATGTTTCCTTGGTCGGTCTGGCGCTCAAGCTATGCTTTGCTGGGTCGAAATATGGGTAACTAAATAGTCTAGAATCTTAGTTAATATCTTTATTTAAATTTATGTATTTTTGTTTAATTGGGAAACAAATCTTATTCTTATATTATAATACTGTGAAAATAATTAAATAACAGAGGAAAAAAAAGCCTGCAGTCCAGCAGCTGATTGGCATCATTTGGGATTTTGGCGTTATAGTTTTCAGTCCGACCCACCCCCTATATTCTAAACGCCTTGTTTGCAATCCGACTTTTGAGTCATGCCCCCGGTTGCACAAACGTCCTATCATTATGATGGTTCATCATTCGTAACACTTTTATACCAGGCTACTATCCATCACATCATACTGTATAAAAGTGTTATTCGAGCAACAATTGAGGTTACAATCAAGCCAATTATCTATATAAATAAAATTAGAGTTTTGTCTGTACATTTATCAGAATTATTTTTATTTTTTGGTTATTTTTACGTTTTATACATTAAAGAAGCCGAAACAAGTCTTATCTCAATTTCTGTTTGTCTGTCTGTCACGGCCCGAAGGCATTTTACGCGGCCTTCTCCTGAAAAACGAGAGCATCGATCGGGATTTAAGTTATTTAACAGTATTGAGAACTTTATTGACAATTTCTTTAGCTATAAAAAACTAAATTAACTTTTTCAACAGAATAATAAACGTTTAAAAACCAAGTATTGTGCGATTTTGGATACATTTGTTCTAAGTTTTATTACCACATAAGAATATATGTATGTATGTTCCCAGTAAATTCCAAAACTGCTGAACCGATTTTTATAAAATTTTCAGGCATAATGTAGAATAGTCCAGAGATGGTCCCTGTGAAGGTTGGGAGTTCAAAAGTCCTCGCTGAAGGACACAAAAAGGAGAAATATATCCTTAAAGGAACAGCTGATAGAAATCAACTGTTTTTAATCATATGGTGGGCCCTTAGCGGCGTTATTTACGCTGTCTGCAGACTTGTCTAGTCGGAGCACTGCAGTCATGTAGAAAACATATTACTGGTGAATCAAAGCTTAGCTTATGTTTCATCCATTATTTCTTTGGTGAAAATTTTTTTTTCTAATTTCAATTTATCCAAACTAAAATTAACATTTTAGGAAGGTGCGGTTTGTGCTAGGCTCTTGGGAATTCGCCAGGTAGCACTATTATAACTAAAATACCGTTGCAACGCACGGGTGAACCGTTAGTGTCAACTAAAAATTTTAATTCCGAGACCAACTGAGCATGAAATATAGTATATAAATTAGTTAAAGAATTCGTTATAAATTGAACAATGTGAATAAATCATATTAGTATATGGTTTGGAGAGTAAATTAGATTTTAGATTTATAAAATACATGCATTAGTGACTAGTATTGGCCATTAATATGAGACTTTAGATTAGTTTTAGATTATATTGAGTTACAACAGAATGGCACAAGGGCATGAATGATGGTATCATTTTTATACATTTTATACCAAGCATTTTCTCCACTATTCACAAAATATATAGATCATACGAATGCTAGCATGTATATAGATATAGTCATGTGCTTTCACATAGTAGCTTGGTATAAAAGTGTTACGAATGAGAACCATCATAATGATAGGACGTTTGTGCAACCGAGGGATGCTATGGAAAATGTGGTGGACCCCCAATTTAAGGTGGGTTCCGAACTACATAGCGATCGATGATAAAGGAGATAACTCAAGTTATAGCTAATCAGTCACCCACCTGAGCGCAGACTGCAATAAATAATCAATTTAATTGTCAAGTTTCAACTATAGATTTGAACAAATTAATTTAGAAAATCGTCAACTACAATTTACAGCAAACAAAAACAACGAGAATTGATAATTTTTTAAATATTGATTTTTTCACTAAAAACAGCAATAGTGGAAGACAAGACAAGGCCTCTCTATATGCTTACTATAGTGAGGCACTGGATAAGGAGGCAGCATCCACAAGTGACAAAGTGTGAGTGAGAAAAAGGAGAATATAGGAGGTAGAGATAGAAAGAGAGGCAAAGCGAGAGAGAATGAGAGTGAGAGAGAGCAAGAGAGGAGAGAGATGAATGTACCTGCAATTGTGCGCTCCAGGTGGGGCTAGACTCCACTAACGTGTGCATAAGCTGGCTCCAGTCCTTTAGGCAGCGCCAACACATAACACTGAGTAGCACCACGCACGCACAACAACACGCACACCCACACACGCACACACGCACACACACACACAGTGCTGAACCACAACCATAGAAAATGAAAACAACAGCGCACTCCCACAAATTTGTACACATCATGACAAATGACGATCTTCAACAATGCTATTGCATAATTTATTTATAAAATTGTCGATGGAGCGTAGTTTTCAAATGTGAAATCTAGTCAGGTCCCGGGATTTCATTTATTTATTCCAGCATATCATTTTATTTTTTTCTAGCCATAAAATATTATTTAGATTTATTGTATTATTAGCGGGTATGTCCAATTATTATTCAGTGATTCTTTGTATAATTGACTGTCAATTACTTCTTGCATTTTCTGGGTATTCTTGTCATCTATAAACATGTGATTTAAATGGTATGTTCTATGTTCTGGCTCTAAAATCTAAACAAAATTCAAAATTATGTCTACTTTCTTTGGACGATTGGACTGCGTTAGTGCTTTATTTACAAAGTGTAATTCTAAATGAATTAGTTTGAAGTAACTGACAACTTTAACAAACTGACAAATATACAGAAACAGAATTTATTCATTTCGAATTCCTTTATTCCGTCATTGCGGAAGTCTTCAGTATAAATTAATAGCACTTGAAGGAATTCCAAATTAAGAAAGTAAAATTCCTTGTGAAGAATTGGCATAACCTGACATTTGGATTTACAGTGGCCTCTTTCAAGACGTTTATTTAATAAGCTGAAACGATAAATAAAATTCCTGCCATGTGATTGGAAAGTACTAGATTAAAGTTAAAAATTACTCAAATATACTGCCTTCTATGGGGTAACAGCTCAAGATCTGTTGATATACTTGAATTGCAAAAAGGGCAGTAAGAATTATTCTGAATGCACCTCTAAGAGCTTATTGAAAGCCTTTGTTTAGAAAGCTAGGCTTGCTAACTTTACCATCAATTTATGTATTAAGTTTGCTGCTTTATGTACATCTTAATAAAACTCAATTCAAAATTAATAGTGATGTGCATGGCTATAACACACGACATAAAAATTAGATAAAATTAGAATGGAGCTTTTACACTGCACTAGATCTCAGAAGAGTTGGCTGTTTACCTCAAAGAAATTACATAATTCACTGCCGGTAGCATTAAAAGTCTTTCCAGCACTCAATTTAAAACTACAATCGAATTGATATTGAATGATGAGTGTTTATATAATGTATCGAAATTTTTTAATATTGATATGACGTATTGATTTTTTAATATTTATATAAGTACAGTTAAAATACTTGTAGTTTTTGTAATATTGGTTCTGTACTGTATGTTTGTATTATATCTTTTGACGTTGACAATGCATTGTGAAATTATGTTTTAGGTCGATAAAGAAATTTGTATTTCTATTGTTGAAAAAATATTGCTGCAGCCGAGATTTGAAACACTGATCTACAGGTAGAAAGCCAAGCTTCTATACTACGCACATTATTTTGAAAACATCAATCACACTTTAAACTAGTTTGCCTATTCAACAATATATAAATATATATATTATTTGTTCACCACGATAATTACTGTATTCACATCTGTCTCTTTAATTTAGATATTTCATACTTTCCAGACTATTTTTGTCCTGGCCTGTATATAAATAATTAACTTCAGAGTTGAATGGCATAAAATTGTATTATTATAACTTGTACTTTCCTCAATTTATCAATATTAAAATTTTACTAAACCATGGCTTTTTCAATAAAAAATAAATGTATAGATATCAATGCGAATAAAATATGTTGAAGATCGTCATAATGTTCATACACAAGTACACTCTATTTATGACTATTCAAGTTGATTTAAAACAACCAAATTGTCTGGATATTTGCAACAAACAAATAATAGTAAATTCAAAAACCCTCAATGTATTCCTGTTTTATGGTATCCACGGTTATTAACAGCCATTTGATTTTGAAATTATCAATTGATCAGTATAGATTGTAGAATAAAGAGCTTGAAATTCAATTCGTACATGGTCAAGTAGAAGTTGAATGAAATTGTGATTTAATACAGATGTCTCTTTAGAAAGCTTCACTGTGTTAAATTTTAGGCCCTTATTTGTAAGAGGAAACCTAACCTACATTGAGGCTCCTTCACCTTAAGGAAGACTTGAAAAGAGCTCCCTTGAGTTAAGGAAACCTCGAGATAGGTTCATGAATAAGGGTCGCATTGTCTGTTCTCATAAGACAAAACATTATACTCATCAAATATGAACAAATTTCTAATTTATTTAAGAATAATCATTCAATTTCTTATAATATATGAGTAATTATTATATTAAATAATAACAATAAGTGGAAGAAATCTACTTTTCAATTGAATAAAAACAACCTCAACATCGATGGAAAAATACTGACAAATTTTATTAAGTACCTTCTTAAACTAGTTTATAATCTATTATAATTACTTATTTTTGTTTCATTAAAAACAAACATAGCTGAACCGCTCTCCGAATTACGGATTTGCAAAATGGGAAAAGAGCATATATATTTACTTTCTCGGCTGTTTTATTTCGAAAGATTTTAGGTTGAGTGCGGGTTCGACAAAATATTTTAAAGTTAAAAATACAAGACCTAACCGGGAAACGAACCCAGAACAAATGAATAGTAGAAAAATGAGTAAAAATGGAATTTGGACTTGTTTATAATGTAAGAAAATTCGCTTTTCTTAGAAAACTATCTAGTTATAATTACTATGTTTCAAATGATAAATGTTTATGCATGATAAAATTATTCTAGTGAATCTTAGAGATTTAGCAAAAATTACGCTATTTTTCACGCTCGCTAATTCAGGTCACGCCTACTTTACCCGCCAAATTTGAACTTTTCTGTCATACAACGATGACACTATCAACTTGCTTGGAAAACTTCAATGTGGAACAATTAATGATCAAATTGTGACTTTGAAAGACAATTGAAACCACAATAAATAATAATATTTATACAATTACTTCAAATTAACGCATTTATTTAGTTACATTCGATGTGGTTATCCCAATGTTTTTTTGAGGATGAAGCCCACATAGGTCTGAGACCTGTCTGTGGGTAATGAGTTGGATGATGGTCATTGATGAGATTATATTAATGTGATTGATGAGATCAATTAATAAGGCCTGTTATAAATTAATAAAATGTTCAACTCTCAGAGATCAAACCTCAACTAATTGATACTGTAATTATGGTAACTAGTGTATAAGATTGGTAATATTGTATGTATATAATTAATTGTTGATCTGACTTGTCTTATACTTCTTAACCGGATTCTCAAAGACGTAATCTAAATAATAATAATACATTGCAACTCTAAATCTTGCGGAACAATTTTCACTTTTGACCTATTACTTTTTCTCGTAATACTTCCAATCAATTATGTTGGAGTCTTCAACGAGATTTGCAGCTATTACATTTTGAAATATCTTGTCCAAATACGAAAATAAAACTTTCGCATGCGTATAACTGACCAAACAAAAATTAACGAGCGTAAAAATTGGCGGAACGCTATGCTAAATCTCTCTAGTTGTGTCTTTGTTAACAATTTGAGATTATCTACGACGAAATAATCGATAAAATATCGATACGATAATCGAAATAATACAACGAATCGATAGATTATTATTACTGAGAAGTCTAGATACAACTAATAACATACAACAAGTGAGGTATTTCTACTTTTTGGTGATAGTGGTTGTATTGTGCATACATCTAAGAATGCACTCGTGAGGAGTTTTGCATTTAGACTAAGTTTACACTAAGTGAAGTGACAGAAAAACAATGATTTTCGCATTTTTTCTACATTTATAACCTGATTTTCCACCAAGTAACAACATATTAAAATGGAGGCCCTAATGGAAGAATAAATGAACATTTTCATTCTTATCTAGATCAGTGAATACCAACGGAAGTGGACAACCAACAATAGAACACAAATAAAAATATAGTAAACAAAATAAATACAAATAAAAGCACATCATAAGTAAAAATTAATACAGTAATTAATATTAAAATCCAAGAAAAATTCTTACAAAGGTGCCTTTGTGGAAGATATAGTTTGCTACATACTGAGTAATAATCCTGAATAGAATAAATTCATTTCTAAAGTATTTTTTATGAAATACAAAAAAATTACAAGGGCCATAGCCTGTGCGCAAGATATAATGGGCTACCTCTATCATCATATGATTTACAATATCAGCTATTACTGCTGGATACTAACTTCCTCAGGTTAATGTTCAGCCTATTAGATGTTTATTTGGAAATTAATGCTAAAATAAACAAGAAAGAGTTGTCTTCCTTCATATTTTAATTTTATTTCTGTCTCTTCTACAAGAACGTTAAACATAAGGATAATGAATTACCTATACTGTACCTCATTTATTAATTGCATGGTTCTTTTTCTCTAGATTATTATTTTTTTCTTTCTTTATTCTAGAGTATTGAGATATCAATTATAAAGTTACTCTTATATGTATATATTCTGTAGACTAGTATCGTATTATTTAATTTGTTTTGTACCACGATGGGTCTCATCCGACCCAGTGGAAATCATGAACTTGTAAATAAATATGCTGAATAGAATAAATTTATTTCTACAGTATTATTTTTATGTAAAACATAAAGAACATTATACGGATATTCAGTATTGTAGGGATCCCTGAAACGCTACTTAAATTTTAATATACTTTGACCTACAGAGGTTATTGGTTTAGCCTGACCCCCAAAATAAGTTCAACCGACATTAAAGAGTTTTAGGATAACTACGTTATTAATAACCTGAACAATCTATGCCACCACCTGCTCTAAATGCACCATGCTATAGAGCAATATGAGACATAGAGTGGTCCCGTAATCATTAGAGTTATCGCTAACGTAATTTTGATCAAATTCTCTACTCTGAGCTAACTAAAAAACAATGGATGGAAATTAAATAATGTGTTTTATATAAAAAAATAACGCATTCAACAGTATAAATACCGATAATTGGTCCTGATAGAATTGTTGTTGGGAATCACTGATCTAGATTTAAATGATATTAGAAAATTGAATGGCTTAAAAAAGCAAAACATATTTAAAAAAAACGGACAAGACTAAACGTCCCAAATAAAAGTAAGCAATGTTAGTAGATGAAAAATCTATCTACTAACCTTGAAAAATTAGAAAGAATAAAATTTAAAAAAATCAACTAGAGCTCCAAGTGTATGGGTGGAAACGGAAACTTCAGTTTGGATACGAATATTACTAACTTTATATCCAGATTAGTTACTTTATTGACTACGATCATTATGTTTGCAGACAACTTTCGAAATTGCCAGAACACTTTAAAAAAGGTTTATTAGACATAAGACAATATTATAGTTCATGAGACATTTTTAGTGGACAACAGGAATACAGCCAGGGATAATGCTCATCACATATATAGGTATATTACAACAGTGAAATATGTTAAAACTACTCACCACGCCCTGATAGCAGAGGAAGAGATCAAAATCAACAGTCAAGTAAATTTACAGGAGAAACTCAACTAAAATAATAGCAATTACAGTATCATTACATCTACACACAATTGACACTCTTAAAATACTATTATTGATAACACAAAAACGAAAATACAACAAAACTACATTAAATTTATAAGCCGTTAATAAAAACAACATAAACAATTATGGCAACAATAATACATAAAATAATTATTTTCAAACAAGCCAGAATACACTGTGTTGATGAGTAATTCAGTGGAACAATGATCAGATAGTTGGAGAAAATCCTATATAACAAACAGCTAAATGCTGTTATATTTCGACGGTATCCTAACGCAGTAAAATATGGGATTGAAGGAGAAGAAAAAGAATGGGGAGAAGAAAAAAGGAGGGGAAGGAAAATAAAAAGAAGAAGCTGGAGAAAAAGAAGAAGAAAGAAAAATAAGGGGAAGAGGAGGAGGAGGAGGAGGAGGAGGTGGAGGAGGAGGAGGGCACTATAAAATTGTTGAGTAACTATAACTGTTAACCAAAAACAGAAAAATTTCAACTTTGAACCCCCAAATTTCACAAAATAATGAAAAACCTTTCTTATGGCAAGAGATAGCATTTCAATACCTTAATAACATCCAATACAAGAAACTACAGACAAAATTATGACCAAAAACCCTGAATATTATACAACCTTAAATAAAAGGCAACAAGCACTGAAATTCAAACACTAATATTGAAGGCCAGACAACACGAATGCTGCAACTGTATACAAAATGTAGGTCTATCAAAGGTCAGACTACACAAACGACCAGTTGTCATCCTTTAACAAGCTTTAAATAGGCCTAAGATATTCTTCATTAATACTGTAAACGAAAATTATCAATGAAATACATTGTTGAAGCGCGTCAGCGAACAGCTACGGATCTACCATGTAGTCAGACTCTTTGTAGTGGACAGCTACGGATCTACCATGTAGTCAGACTCTTTGTAGTGGACAGCTACGGATCTACCATCCAGTCAAGTCAAGACTCTCTGTAGTGTGTTAGTGTGAAGCAATTATGATTAGGAAAAGCATCGGTGACAAATTAGGAAGTAACACAGACAAATCACAAATTAAATAGAATATTTAAGGCAATAGAAAATTGTTAAAATTGAAAAACTCACTCGGATGCTAACAACAATGTATTAAAGCCAGAAAACCCACTTAATGAAATCTTTTTGTTTTAAAAATTCAGGGACCTATTAACAAACAAAAACCTGAAGAAAAGTCTGAGAATAAAATTATAACATGCTGATAACAATGTATTAAAGCCGGAAACCCACTTAATGAAACTTTGTTTAAAAAATTCTGGGACATATTAAGAAACAAAAACCTGTAAGTGGACAAGAAAAATCTGAAACTAAAATAATAAAATGTTTAGAACATGCTAATGGGATTGATTCATGTAAACCCTCATTTTAGAACCTTGGTATTTTCATTATGTTGTGTATGTTACTAATACTGTATTGCATATTAAAACGCGCTTTTTGAACCTAGATGTAGATACACTGTTAATATACTAGATCCAAATCGATTATTAATTCAAAACCAAATAACGCTTATTTAATCTTAATAATCTCAATTCAAAATTAATAGATGTGCATAACTATAATACAAGACATAGAAATGATCATAGAATGGAGCTTCTTCACCACTAGTTCCCAAAAGAGTTGGCTGTTTACCTCCAAGAAATTACATAATTCACCGCCTGTAAGCATTAAAAGTCTTTCCAGCACTCAATTTAAAACTACAATTAAATTGATATTGAATGATGATGTTTAAATAATGTATAAGAATTTTATGACCAAGTACAGTTGTGGTTTTTGTGGTATTGTTTTCCTACTGTATGTTTGCATTATACCTTTTGTCGTTGATGATGCATTATGAAATAATGTTTTGTCAATAAAGAAATTTATAAGGGTCTAACAATAGAAATCAAATTAGGATGTCTTCAATTCGCACGAAAAATGTGGGGGAAAATACAATATCGATCATTATCTCAGTTTTAGTGGAATTTGACTTCATGTTAATTCAAGGACCATTACGAAAAGGTTGGACGTCATCAATATAGAATGGAGAATTTATAATTGTTAATATTGAAATCATACCACTTTTAACGGAACGGAGAGAGGTCTCTGTTTCAAGTCGAACGTTTTGCATTTGTCTGTCTGTCATTCTGTAACGCATTCACGGCTGAACGCATAAACCAAATTCAATGAAATTTTGAAATTATCTTCCTTTAAGGAATGCCAAGCGATGTGTATGTAAAGAATTTCGAAATTTGCTTGCATTTTAAGAATATTTGGAAGGAAAAAAGGAAAGGCACTCAGGACGTCTTCCATAGGAAACAAATGTTTAAAATGAGCCTTGACCCACTTATTACATGTTGCTCCATTTTCCCTAAACTTATTTCAAGCATGCGTTTGATTCTGCAGCTATACTCTTGAATCTAGAATCGAAGTTTCACTGTAGCACCCTAAAGACCAACACACACGAACGGCAATCCAGCAGCAATTCAACTGCAAAATTGTCGCCGGTTGCTGACAGTAACACAATTCAATGGGATTAGATACGAAATGTAATAGAGCGCACACACGGGCGACGTCAACAACACGAGCGGCAATCAATGGGCAACTGCCGCGGGTTGCAGTCGAGTCAACACACACACGGCGGCAACAGAACTACAAGCCAGCGTCAGCCCGACGTCAAAAATGAAGTCGATGTGCAGTCGGTATCGACGGCAACTCAGCGGCAGTTCAACTGCAACCGACGGCAATTTTGCAGTCGAATTGCCGCTGAATTGCTATTCGAGTGTGTTGGGTTTAAGACGTAACCTGCAATATTCTTCACAACTTTTGATAAATGTTTAAATAAATTGAAACCCCAAAACAATCAACACTTGGGCTAGGCACTAATGCGGCAAGCTAGGATCAGCCGGGCACGTTATAGAATAGGTTCTTTAAGCAAAGATTACATTGAACAAATTCAGAAGCTACTCGCCGGCAAATTTGCAATCTGATCGTAAACTCGCCCAGTGTAATAGTTTGCTAGTTAGCTAGTGAACACTGGGCGATATTACATCAGATTGTACACTTGCCGGCAAAAAGCTTGCAAAGCAGTGTATACAGAGAAAATGTATTGTATGCAGAGAAGCCTTTGTACAATTGAATATTTTAACTCTGTCATCAGTCTATATGAATAATATATGTGCATATTATTGATCTTATAATATATGAATATATATGTACTTCTAATCTTCACTCACAAAGACATTTCAAAACAGACCACTTGCGCCGAAACACACGATTATAATACACGAAGTAAAAATAAAATAGCTCTAAAACAGCATAGATTGTAGTTTTAGGAAATAATATCTTACATTGGAGCGGGTCTTCATAATGAATTGTCAATTCAATTGAGGTCTTTGACGGGCATAAATAAGTTCAAAATAGAATTGTGCAACTTTCTGGTGGCTAGGGCATATTACAGTGTGAGAGTTCAATTGTAGTAACTCAACGCTAGTGATAAATATGTTTGAATATTGAGCTATTTATAATTTTTTATGTTCTATTGTGTTCTTTCTGACAACAATGACGATATTCGACAGTATTTTCCTGTAAAAATGCTCCATTAAATTAAACTAGCTCAATGTAATCGATGCTCTAGTGGTAGTAAAAAACGACAATCTCAAACTCGCGTGGAACAGAGAGAGACAGAGATAGAGCAACAATCAACAACCCACCATCACAAAATTATTTCCATCTTTATCACTCACCACCTGTTTGTGACATGACGTCCTCCATTTGCAATTCGCCTAAATACACCATCAAGTATAAGTGCACAGTACTGAGTAATCATAATTAGAATTTAAAAAAATCTAACAAAAATATTTCCCCTCGTAAAAGCCTATCTCTAGTACCATCAACGTATTCTACATGCTGGAACAAACCAAAAATATTCTCTGAAAAGTTTGCCAATTTTTCATTATCCACCATTCTATAGTTTTAGAAAAATCAGCACATCTCGTTAAGCCTCGGTTTCCAACTTGCGAATTCAGACCAAATGGACAGCGGACAGGGCCAAAATACACTACAATTGATGCTTCAGATATAGGTACCTATACCAAAAGCATTATTTTTAGTGTATTCCTGCCCTGTCCGCTGTCCATTTAATCCGAACCCGCGAGTTGGAAACCGAGGCTTTACAAAAATCGAAGTATCTCATTAAAGCAGTTATTTTTTCATGAAATTCAGCATAATATAAACACAAAATTCAAGATTGAAAAAACAATGATTTCAAGATTGATTCTCTTATTTTCGTAAATGGCAGTCAAAATAAATTTTCAAATTTGCTTTACTCAAGAACGGTTCTTGCAAAAATGCTCTATTAAATAAATTGAACTAGCTCAATGTAGTCGATACAGTACTTCATTCTATCAGTAACACTTTTCCTATTGAAAATGCCGGTATTTTCATTCTGAACAGAATAGTACTAAAATCTTGGAAATGGAATCATAAGCACATAAGAGCCTTATTACATAGCCACTGCAGTCGCGGGCCACAATTTCAGTGTAAATCACACCAGCTGGGTAAATTTTATTAAACAATCAGCTGAAGCGCTACAAAAGTATGCTTTCATGTACTTTGAAATTGTCGAGCTCACATGGTCAGCTTGAGTAATTTAGCCTTAAATAATGATGGCGACTGCAGTGGCTCAGTATGATAAGACTCAAAGATACGTTGAGAAAACTGTGGTTTCCCTCGCAAGTTTTTTTACCATATCTCAGTTCTTTATGATCAACTAGAAGGTTGCCTGATTCAATTGAATCTGGATTTCTAGAATACGTTGAAACCTATTTACAAATTTTATTTAATAGTAAATTTATTCATATCTCTCTTTTTCTTCTTCGTGATCTTCTTCATCCCCTTTTCTCCTTCTTCTTGTTTTCTTCCTTTTCTTCTTCTTTTTCATTTTTCTCTACACACTTCTTCCCCTCCTCCTACAAACCCCTTACTCTCCAGCTTTAGTCTCGTCAACAGATAACAATAAGTAGCTGTTAAGAGTTCCTAGATTTTGTCCAGAATTACATTTTCTAGTTTTTTTTTTATATATGATCTACAGATTTTTGAGTAACACAGGGTTTGAAATGTTGTTTGCCCATCATTTTAGAGAATATAAATATTGATATTCGTATTTAAAAAGAAACAACAAATTTTTCAGAATACATTCCAAATAAACTTCTAAACTGCTAAAATGTTTTAAATAAATAAGGTGAATAAAATAAACTTCTATCCATTCACAAAATATCATTTTTCTAAAAAAAAAAAAAAAAAAATGGCGGATAAAGGGAAAACTAAGGGGAAATGAACACTTTTTTGTTTACTTCATCATTATTTAGAATACGGAGGTGGTACTGGAGGTATGCTTTTTTGGGTCACTTTGTACAATAGCTGTTATTGTTGGAGCATTGATTGATTAATTAAGGGCGGAGTTAGGAATCTTGGTCCTCTCTACCAATTAGTAGTATAGTTGTAATATTACATAAGAATCTAATTATAGTCAGTGATTTAGTGTACTCACCATATTGAATTGCTGGAAGTGCTGTTCTAAGGCATTTGCTTGTGCTTGTGTGAATATAAAATTGTTGTGCTCTGAAAACGAAGGAACTGTTGTACTGCTAGCTGGCGACAGTGGACTCTGCGGACTACTGCAGATTGGACTCGTACTGCCGTACTGTAATCAACATTTAAAAATCGACTGAATAAAATATACACTAAAATATTGAAAAAATGAACAACAGTTAGATGTACACTTCTTGAGACATGATTTCCTAGCCATCATAATTGAGATTGAGTCAAAATTTAAAAAAAAATGAATATACACTAAAATGTTGGAAAAATGAACAAAGTTAGATGTACAAGATTGACATATGATTTCCTAGCCGACAAAGAAACAACGAGAGCTTAAGTGAAAACTTTTCAATTCCATTTATTAACCCTCTTGCACCAAGTCTATTTCAGTATGGATAATTTATTACTATTAATTTTGACTTAGATTATAAGTCATAAGTTAAGAGAGAGGTTCCGCCAATCTACGCTAAAACGCCACTAACACTAAAAACTACGATAAACAATTCGTCCAATTTACTATGCTATAAAAAAAAACGTGGCCGTTCTGCTTCACAGAATTAAGCGTAATGGATTATGTTTTGACATGCCTCAGGTATTAAAACATTGTCTCTACCATCATAAAGTAGCTGGTAGGCCAAAATAAATAATAAATTAATAAAGGTCTTTACTCAAAATTTCTTCAAATTAACAAATAAATTAAGCGAATTTGTCAGCAAACCTCCATGGCAAAGTGTCGTCAGGAAGAGTGGTAGGCCAATATATAGAAGACATATTATGTAAATATTCATATACAATCAGTCGTAATTGAATTAAATACATAAAAAAGCTACCAAGTGAATGGTAGGATGGATTGGGTTAGGTTACGATGACAATAGAGTATAACTATATTTATTTGAAACTACATAATATATGTGTTTTAATATGCAATTAAAATATATGACCGATCCGGCAAACGAAGAGATTGCAAAGAGAAGCTTCCTTCCGAAGATGTTGCACAGAATTATACCTTTTCTTAGTTATTTTTGAATATAGCTGGTATCTGTTCGATCAGATAGCGAAGCTGCTTTCTCCTAGGCACTCTTTGTAAGGGTGACCGATTAGTTGGCCAGAAAAAAGACACTGTTCTCTGCTGTAAAATCACTTCCCGGTGGTTCGGAACCCACCTAAAACTGTAGGTCCAACTCATTACCCACGCACAGGTCTCAAACCTAGGTCAAGTGGGCTTCATCCTCGAATTGGATTATGTTATACCTATGTGGGCTTCATCCTCGAATTGGATTATGTTATACCTGTGGGCTTCATCCTCCAAAAAAAATTCATTTATTTATTGATATCTCATTCAATCATTGAATGAACTGCATATTTCTGAATCTCAATAAAATGTATTACATATCCCCCTAATCATTCTAACCTCTTTGTTGTACGGTTGTACCACATTCTTGAATGTAAGTGTACGTGTAGCTTGAAAGTGATTATCGTAAATGTTAGCTGTTTTTTTAGCGTAGATTTGCGCAAACTCTCTAATAAAGTTTTCGTTTACATCTGTCAATCATAAGCTGTTATTTGAAAAAGTGACTAGATTATCTCGGCTACTGTGTAACTTGGCAGCATTATACTCCAAAAGCGAAATACTGCAAACTAAGATTTGCTCAGACTATAGCTTAAATTGACTGCGTGAAATTACGGAGACCATATTTCTCAAAACAACTATTAAGTTGCTCTTTTGCTGATGATTGCTTTAGGTTGATGATGAACAGTTGACTGAGGCTACGAACTCCTGGGCCCTCTTTGTAAAGCTGAGTTATCCTAGTTCCGCACTTTCAACGCAGCATAATACGTACCTGCATTGCCAGAAGCAAGCTAAAGAATTATGGGGATCTGGCTCAAAATTACCGTACGTTTAATTGTTAAGTACGGTAATTACCGTACCTTCAATTGTGCGCACGGTAATTTTTAGCTAAATCTCCAACAATTCATTGGCTTGCATCTGGCAACACTGGTGTGCTGCTTATAAAATGCGGAGCTGGGAAAATCCGGCTTAAGGGTGACCGATTGGATTGAGCATCAGAAAAAACTCAGTTTTCTGATGTAAAACCACTTCCCGGTGGTTCGGAGCCCACCTAAAACTGTAGGTTCAACTCATCATTACCACCCATCCATCTAATTACCCACACACAGGTCTCAGACTTATGTGGGCTTCATCGTTCGAGAAAAAAAAATTGGCTGAAGATAACTGATAAGTAATATTAATAAACAAAGGAAGAAGTAAAAACAGAAAGGAAAAACGGACAGAAACCCACAATAAATTGGGATGTGAAGAAAATAGAAAAAAATGGCATGCAAAGTACGACTGAAACGTAACGTGCAAAAATAAAATAAAACACAAGATGTCAAAATATTGTTGGATTTAGTATGATCATTATGAAGTATTTGGTTCAATAACTTATTTCGGACCATAATAGTTATAATAAATCAATATAAAAAAAGACTGAGCAGCCAAGACTTGTTTCCAGACAGTTTTATTTATACGTAAACCGGTCCTACCAGATCTCATATTATCTAATAAAATCCACTGTATAACTAAATGAAAATCGATCAATAAATTATTTTTTCACGAATACAAAATATTCAAAGTATAAATTTTCACTTTCATGATTTGGTTGGTAAATAAACATAGAATAAAATCCTGTAATTATTTGATAAAAATGTCAAAGTATGCAAGTAACTCATATCTGTTATAGCCCTAAATTAGTGCGTATTACAATAAACTGATCGTAATGAGTGAACAAACGTGTGAAAAAATTATTTCATGAAAATATGATTTCTGATATTGTGGCTTAAGTGCACAGTGTTCGAATTTGCAGTTTTTGGTACGGTAGTTTTAGAACAACATTAGCAAGACTTACGTCGACATTAAGCCCTGGCGAATTTCGAGGACTTGGCCTACTAATAGGTTGCGGTGAGCGATAACTTAAAGAATTCACTACATTCTGAAAAAAGAAAAATCGCCATAGTAAAAATAACCCAATACAAAAATTAAGAACAAAAAGATAGATGCACAAAAAATCCAATACAATAACAGAACACTGAACACAAGTTAAAAACATTGGGCAAAAGTGACATGCATAGTAGTTAATAAACTAGTCTATAATAAATATTAGAAACAATAAAATTCAAACAAAATGGACGAGTACAGAGTGAAATATACTGTAAGGCTGAATTTTGAAGAGTAGTCTGGCCAATAAAAAATACTTTGTCCTCTACTGTAAAATCAATCCGGTGGTTCAGAACCCAGTTAAGCTGTAGGTCAAACTTATCAATTGCCGTCATTACCCACGCACAAGTCTCAGACCGTTGGGCTTCATACTCAGAATTTTTTTTTAATGATTATATAATTGGTGACTAAAATTAATTATCAGCCACACTCAGCTAACAGAGAATACATTTTAAATTGTAGTAGAAGAATAGTATAAGAACAAATATAATAAGAGTTCATTATTTTTTTGGAGGATGAAGCCCATATAGGTTTGAGACCAGTGCGTGGGTGATGAGTGGATGATAATGACGTTATGTATGGACCTATAGTTTTAGGTGGGTTCCGAAGCACCAGGAAAGTGATAATGAACCAGATAACATGTTATTTTTATCGGTCACCATTCCAAGCGCATTCCTGAGTGCTTGTGACTGAACATCACGCTCAGCAAGCGGCCATCACTCATGGGCAATGAGTTGGATAACGGTGATTGATGAGTTGAGCCTACAGTTTTAGGTGTGTTCCAAACCACCAGGCAATTGATAATAAAGCAGATAACATATTATTTTTGCCGGTCACCATTCCAAGCGCAGCCCCGTGCGGTAGTAACTGAACATCACAATAGCTAAAAACACTCAAAATATTAAGAATTTATTATTTTTTCGGAGGATGAAGCCCACATGGGTCTGAGACCTGTGCGTGGGTAATGAGTGGATGATAATGATATCATGTAAACAGTACAATAGCCGATTACGACTGAAGGTGACTCTTCAGACCTCAACGTTGTGTTGTAGTCCAAAGAGCATATACTACATAAACGAGGAGTGAGGTTGTTTGTGATTGCTTACCTCACAGTTTTATATCAGCATGTCAAGCCCACTGAAACAAAGTCTAAAGCTCTATGTTCAATAGTCCACTCTCACCACTAAGCAGGGTCTGGCTGCTGAGTGCGTATACTATCCAGCACATTCCTGAGCTACTCCTGCGTCCAAGCCAACATTCGACAGAGACGTTTGGAAAGCAACACAATTGATACAGCCATTTTTGTATTTAAGATAAACAAAACTCAGTTCAGCTCAAGCCACAACAAGTTAGAGTTGCAAACCAACGGGAAGTGCTTTTACAGCAGAGAACAGAATCTTGTTTGCTGGCTATTATACTTACTTTCTGGCTAATTACATTGCTAATTATATTTTTATGGATTTATTTTCTTACCATGGATGTAGGCGGTGTGGTCTGAGGACTGTGAGGATGCTGGGGACTGAGCGGCGGTTGTGATGAAGATTGTGGCGATGATGCTGAATGGTAGATGAACTGCTGCTGCTGCTGCTGCTGCTGCTGATGGTGATGATGGTGGTGGTTCTGTGGTGACTGGTGATGGTGTTGCTGCTGCTGCTGCTGCTGCTGTGGTGACGACTGCTGATGGTGGTGATGATGCTGGCGTGGCGACTGTTGCGAATATGACGACGTATCTACACTATTCTCTAATTTAACACCCTGTAACACAGCACAACCATTTCATAAGGTAAACTGTTCATCTATATACAAACATGAGATTATGACTGAAAATGGGAAATATGGTATATAGAAGAAAAGGAAAAAAGCTTGATGATGCATTTGCATGGAAAGGCGAAGTTAGGGACGGTGTCCCTCTCTTACACTTAACCTATTGAATATGGAGAGATGGAGAGAGAGAGAGAGTGTGAGAGAAAAATTTAGAATACAATGAATTTAAGGCAGAAAGCAAAAAAGGAACTTATCTGCGATTTTAGATTTTGAGTCAATACAGAGTTTAGCTCATCATATTCAATAATTTATGCCACTTCAGTCTTTTCAAAATTTCCAAATTCAGTTCCTAAATTTCATGAAACTTGATGGCAAAATAGTGTTGAGAATTGTGTGCCAAATTGTTGGTAATTTACAAGTGAATGAGGTAATATCAATAGAATTTGAGCAAAACTACGCCAACAATAAGTCCAATACTAACCTGACCATTCTTTGCCTGTGCTTCCTATGACGCTGTAGTGCAACCTGAGTCACAGGGTGGTAGGATTAGCGGTATCGTTAAAGTAGTTTTGCTCAATTCACTCATTGCTCATTGACTTCATACACTTGTGAATTATAATCAATAATTAAGTTTAGAAACTGAAAAGTGACTTTGAAAAAATCGCATTCATAGGTTCAAAGTCACACAGATTATTTATCAAGATTTGGATTCTTCAGTGTTGAAAATTATTTGCGTAGAAAGCAGTTGGGGACGATAGCCTGTTGCACCTTTGCTTGAATGTATTTTTTTTATTAATGAATAAATATATGAGTGAGGAATTAGATAAAACTACATACGGTAATTTAAAATAATAAAATAATGATAAAATAAATAAATAATGAATTTATTTCCCTTTTCAAATATTCAGTACAAAATATTTCAACAGTTTGGTTCGACATTTATATTACAAGTAATAAAATGCCAATAAAAGCTACTGTTATTTCAAAAAATGATATTGATTCAAACAGAAAAAAAATAATAATACATATTCTTAGAAATAAGGAAAAAGAAATAATTTATTTTTTAATAAATTGCATCCAGAATCTATTATTTTGAAATTAATAATCTATTATTTTGGTGTAATTTGGCTTCAAATTGTGGAACGTGGCTGCGACTGCAGTGACTCTGTATAATAAGGCTCTTAGCTATTACAAATGCTAGAAATCCAGATTCAACTCAATCGGGCAACCTGCTAGTATAATAATAATCTCCTACTTCCAGAGGCAGAGTGGCTTTATCACAACAAATATTCGAGGTTTCAAAAAAACATGCTGGTATAATTTTCATCGGTTGCAAAAATGCTGTTAGGTACTTCAACTTTGGGGATAGGGCATAAACAATGCAGCTCAAATACAACAAACACTAACAAAATTAATTAAAACTTACGACACTGCTTCACTTCGTTGGGACTTGGAATGGCAATATTATTCTTGAGTTACAATGATTTGAAAAACTGAATACAATAATACTTCATGATCAGTGAGGGGAAGAGTGAAATGATAATTATTCGAATAATGACAATGAAGAATGTGTACAATCAAGAAAATATCCGTTTAATACAGTGGCGTTACTATGGTAGGGGATCAGGGTTAGACCTATCCCCCCCCCCCCCCCCCATGAGACAAAATAAATGTTGGAATTTCAACAAGCCTTGAGAATTTTTTTTGACAAAATAGTAAAAGATGTCTGTAATTGCTAAAAATTTGGTTTTAGATGGACTATTTTCTCAAAAAATTTCCGGGAGAGCAGCACAAACTACCTTTTTAAAATACATTTTCAAGTACAATACCCCAATTTTCAAGGCAAGGGATTAAAATAAAAAAATAGGAGAGTGATAATAGTATTGAGGAGGCCTGCTTTAAACGTTTTTACTGAAACACTGAAGGTCCGGATCTCCCATTGACAAAGACGCAGTACATTAACTATATAAAATTTACTTGACACTTAACAAGGGTTAATATGTTATTAAAAAGGATGAATTAATGTCCAGAATCGCTTAAAATGTGGTTTTACAAGGATTATTTTTCAAAACATTATGACAGTACCTCATTTTAAGAGAAATCAGTTATTTTTATTATCTGTTATCCGACATCGTAGAAGTGATAATATTACGATATATCAGCATGAGAATGGCCTATCATGCAACTGCTCTGTACACTAATTGTAGCAAATTTCTTCTGATATAAATATGTATGAATATTGATTGAATTATCTTTTTGCAAATTTTCCTCAAACCAATTCAAATTTAGAGACTGTTCTGTGCACGTTTATATGATGGCATTTCTATTATCCGTCTATATTTTCTTTGCAGATTGTGTCTTGGAGACTCCAGTTATAAGACAAGTCAGATTAACAATTATACAATCTTATACATTAGTTACCATAATTACTATATGAATTAGTTGAAGTGAGGCTTAATTTTAATGTGAAAGAAACTCTTGTACACTATAAAAAGCTTCAACTAAATATTTTTTCAATTATTTTTTTAATATTTCTATATTTTTAAGACTTTTTAAAAATGCAGTACCTTGCTGTAGAGTTTCCTACCAATATATAAATAAGTTTTTGTTTAAATAAGCTACTATGGTTACTCACAAAGTGATAATCTTCTCGGCTTATTGGTCAAGATTTTGGTTAATATCACTATTTTTACGTATAAAGTAGCTTCATACACATATAAGCAGGGTACAGTTAGGAGAGCGAGTCTCTTGAACAACGGCCTACATGAATCTAATCTATTTACTCATTCCATACAACTAAAAGCTTTCTTTTGGATCTATTCAGCTATCCGTTACGGCCCCGGTCCCCAAGATGTTGGTTAAAAGAGGTTCCACTGTTTTATATGTTTTATTACTGTTTCACCGGTGGTTCAGAACCCAACTAAAACTGTAGGTCCAACTCATCAATCACTATCATCCAACTCATTACCCACGCACAGGTATCAGACCTATGTGGGCTTCATTCTCAGAAAAAAATATTATAGTGCCTAGAGTCTACCCTCTTACTCACAACCCAGACTGAACTTCTAGTTAAGCCACTGGATTGATATGAAAAATAGTAGGCCTATGACAGATCGGGCAGATAAATTAACAATTTTCTTCATAGAATGTTTCAGTAGGAATCTGTCCGTCTGCATAAGCTCATTTCTCTTATCAAAATGTAAACGATCTTATGAACATAGAATGATATCATACGACACTATTTCCTTTCAATTCTACCAATCATACTGAAGACCACCGTTATGATGGGCTTTGACAAAAGCATGAACTAGCTAGTCACCCCACGGGACTCGAACTATGGACCATCTAATTGCCGGTCGCCTATATCGAGTATACAAGTATGTATCCAGTATAAGCCTAGATCTTATTTAATATCATATTTAATGTATAGATAGTTCTGTTTGGATTTGATATTAATGTTAAGCATGTAGGTTCTTTGTTTTGTTTCATTGTTAATGTTTTTTGTGCATATGGCAAATAAATTAATTTGAATTGAATCTCGTACTATACTGGTCATAGTGGAATGACTGAAAAAACGTGCTTGGTGCCATTTCTATTGCATTCACAATAATACTAATGATAATAGCTTGTTGATAGCAATAACTACTGTTTGTGACGTCATAAGAGAGTGTAGTATGGTACTGACCTTATTATTATGAAGGAACCTAGAGTTGCTATGAGGCACTGAGAGGTGATTCTGCAAAATAGGCACACAAAAGCAATAAGCAACACATACATTCCGTCTACACTAACTCACTGAATCTCATCCACAGCAAAGCAAAAAAATAATAATTCAAAATAAATCAACTTAAAAATAATAAAATCAAAAATAAAATTTGTGAGGAAGGTAGGGAATTATCAAAAAACTTGGAAGGAACGATTCGCTAGCGACGCAGAAGGGTTATTGGGCAGGCGTAATGACGTCATAAGCTCTTGAATGCACACACTGAGCATGCGCAATCGTGTGCAGCATGTAGATCGTAACGTTAAGCCACGGTTTCCAACTATGCGGATTCAGACTAAATGGACAGAAAACAGGGCCGGAATACACTACACTAGATGCTTTTGGTATAGGAAACTACCTCAAAGGGTTAAGTGGAAGAGAGGACAGGCTGCAGCTTAACTTCGCCCTCCCAGAAAAAATTACGGCAGCAAATCAAAAGCAGCAATTGCAGTGTAGTCCAGCTTTGGACAGGGCCGGAATACACTACAATTGATGCGCTTTGTAAAGGAACCTATATCAAAAGTATCGATTGTAGTGTATTTTGGCCCTGTCCGCTGTCCAATTAGTCCAAATCCACGAGTTGGAAACCGAGGCTCTACTGCACCAGCGAAATAGCGCTTTAGCGGAAGTGTACCATTAGGGTGGTTGCCCAGTGGAGCATCCAATACTCGAGGATAATTATCATCAGCATCGCGAAATCAAACTTATACTCACGGTTGCACAAACGTCCTATCATAATGATGGTTTATTATCCGTTCCACTTTTATACCAAAATGCTACTTTTGTACCATCACACCATTCAGTATAAAAGCGTTCTGTTATTCGAATAATGATAGCCAGATTACAATACAGCCAACTAAAAATGTCAAATTCCGAGTACAGCTGAGCTTGAAATTTAGTATGAAATTTAGTTAAATTTAATTCGTTATAAATTAAAAAAAGTGAATAAATCACATTATATGATTTACAGAGTAAATCAGGTTTTTGAATAATAAAATAAATGCATTAGTGACTAGTATTGGTTATTAATATTAAGCTTGTTTTAGGTTATGGCTAGTTGATTTATATCAACGTGCACATGTGCATGAATGGAGGAACCATTTTTATACATTTTATATATTACATCTGTTCCACCATTCAAGAAACATAGATCATAGGAATGCTAGCATGTACATAGGTATAATCATATGCTTTCATATAGCTGCTTGGTATAAAAGTGTAACGGATAATGAATCATCATTATGATAGTACGTTTGGGCGACCGGGGGATATTGTAGAATGGTTCTCTAATCAGCCACGTACCATTCCACAGCATGCGTTTGATTATGCCATGGTGATTGTCATCGAGTATGCTCCACTGTGCAAGCACCCTAATGGAAGTTTACATACTTCCAAAGAGAAGATCGGTATTTTGAGAATGTCTCTAACAAAGTAACATGACTGATTTCCTAAACTATGAAATGATATGAGATTCAAAAATATTTCAAATACCTTAGATTTTTATCAGATAGGCAAGCAATACGATTGGCTGAGAGAGTTACTATCACGGAATACAAAAAAATTCTTAGAAGTGGCGAAGGTGATATTATGGAAGATATCCATAATGAATAATAAGACATGAAGTTGTCACAACCACATTTATTGAAAATAGTGAGATACTAGTTTGTTTGATATTGATAATGTAACAACCGAAACTAGTATCTCACTATTTTCAATAAATGTGATTATGACAACTTCATGTCTTATTATTCATTAGGAACAGAAAAATATTATGCAGTTGGTGATTATTGATATTGTGAATTCAACTCTTTTGAAATTTACAAAAAAAATTCCGTAATTAGTTTTTATTCGAACTAGGCATTCATAAAGCATAATTTTTCTAATTTTTCTCTCAACAAATTTCAATTGAAACAAATTGGGTTCAATAAATCAATAATTTGTTATCGATCAAAAGCCTTGAAATATTACGAATGAAAATAAATTATTGCAAAATAATTTGGCAGGACATTACTGTGATATGTTTTAAGCCCACATGAGCATAAGGCTTGTGTGTTATATTTATGTTGATAAAACTCAACCATCAACACAAAAGCTGGGTTCAATTCCACATAATTTTGAAATTAGTAGCTAATAAATCTATGCTGCGTTGAAAATCAAAAGTTTTTCTCCGTGAAAACAGTGCGTAACCATTTTAAAATGTTCTAATTCTGCGACGTTATGGATGCATGCACAGTAGAGCATATAAAATCAGCACAGTGGAGCATTGCAAAATCAAATTCAAGCTATGACAGATTGGAGCAGTGTGAATAACACAATTCCACAGCATGTGTTTGATTTTGCAATAATGATTATAGAGTATTGGATGCTCCACTGTGCAAACAGCCTATCAAACTTATTAGTAAAGAGGAAGACTGCATCGAAAAATAATATCAATTTTTTTTTTTTTTTTTTTAGAATGATGCCCAAATAGGTTATTGGATAATGATGATTATGATGGATGAGTTGGAACTACAGTTTTAGGTGGGTACCGTACCACCGGGAAGTGATTTTACAGCACAGAATTCATTTGTTAATAATTATTTTCCAATTTTCTAGAAACACTTTCGGGGAATTAGTGTACAGAATCGTTAGAAACCTAATCATAAACGAAATATACAAATAAGCCAACTCCAATATAAAAGTATAAGAACAAATAAAAGTATAAATGGATGAGACTCTTGAAACAAATAACAATCATTTCAGGAATAACTTTCACATGCAGGGAACTAATTTCAACTATCATTGCCAAGATCAAACTACTCCATAACATTTACTCAAATATAACAATCATATACAGCTACACTTGTGATTGATTAGCATACATTGAGGACATATTGTGAGAATTACGTCTAGTTCATCAATTTCTTGCAATTACTTACAACCAAACTGTGATTAACAACAGGCACGGCCTAACACATTGTTTTCTAACAGTTTCTGTATTTCTAATGATAAATTTTTTTCTAAGTTTTATTTGGGGGGGGGGGGATTTATCTCGTGTCAATTTCAAACCGTGCCACAGTGAGGGGGCTTTAGTTTGTATCTAATCAGTAATTGGTGGTTCGGAATCCACCTGCAATAGGTCACCATGTTCCCCATAAACGGTGAGGTGGAACTAGGCGCAAGGGTCTCCCCACCAATGAAACCCATAGCTTATTATTATTTAGTTATGCTGCACAGAGTGTTACCAATATTTCAATTGTCCTCATCAAGGTAATTAAATAAGTTCATACAAACATAGGTCCGGAAATGTTTTGTTACAGAGTTAAAGATGGCGGAAGTTAGCAGCTGGCCCCATTAATTAACTCATTCAAAAATTTGTACAGCCTTAATTTTACATGAAATTTAGTCAGAGTCTATGCAAAATGGACTAAAAAATCGAATGAAACAAGTTAGAAGTCAGTAATTTGTGTAATTTTGTAATTTACAAAGCATTCAAAAATGGCACAATCGTTACGGGGTTTCAAGTTTGAGGTGAATAAACTTGGCTAATTGTACAATAAACTTTTTCTCTGTTACAATATGTAGAGAATTTGAAAAAAAACTAGCCTGTAGTCTAATAGCGAAAACTCTCATATTTCATAGAAAAGGCTTTTATTGAAACAAAACACACTAATTTTGCACAGGTTGCTACTTTTATGTTTCGGATGATGAAGCCCACATAGGTCTGAGACCTGTGAGAGGGTAATGAATTGGATGATGGTGATTGATGAGTTGAACCTACAGTTTTAGGTGGGTTCCGAACCACCGGGAAGTGATTTTACAGCAGAGAACAGAGTCTTTTTGTTGGCCAATCCAATCGGTCACCCTTACAAAGAGCGCCCTGGAGTTTCGTAGCTAATCTCTGATTGAACAGATACCTGCTACGGCAGGTATTTGATTATTAAAATCCTAATTTCGGCTGTTAGGTTATCCGAAATCTTTTGTTGAAAATTAAATTTTCTACAAGTTTTGTCAGAAAAAACATACATTTATTGTACAAATAACCAAATTAATTCACTTCAAACTGTAAAAACGTGTTTTCGGGTCAGTTTTGCATATTTTGTTGATTATCTAGAAAAATAATACTGTAGTTACAAACCCCTGAATTGTTTTATTCGATTTTTCCGCTTATTTAGAAAAAAAATCGCCAAATTAAATGTGAAATGAAGGCACTGAAAATTCAGATCTATGCAAATCTTCCAACTACCGCGATCTAGTACATTCCAGTCTTGTCCACTGTCCGTTAGTCTGAATCATTGTTGTTGGAAACCAAAGTTCAAGCACATCAGATATGATGCATATGCATGTAGTGACATAACATTTCTAATTTCTGTTGTTAAATAGATATCCTGTCATGGGTTGTTGGAAACCGAAGCTGAAACGCATCATATGTGATGCATATGCAATGCATATTATGCATGTAGAAGCACATCATATCTAATAGATACCCCATCACGGGACATGAGGAGATGCACACACCAAATTCATATCTAACAACAAGTGCAAACAATGTTAATGATCAAATGCAAAATGATGATTGTTATGTTGCAGCGGGTGAGAGGGAGGTGGGGGGGGGGGACATTGATAACTGATATTACTAACACTAACTAATCAAAATAAATGTGTGAGTGACTTACTGGAGTTGAAGGACTTAGCGGACTATAGTGAGAGGGCGGACCGGGCGACTCGTTGGGCGGCGACCCGCCATACGAGAAGCGGTTGGTCTGGCGCGGCGGCAGCGACGTCGGAGACAGCGTCGATGGACTGGTGCCCTGTGGACTCTGCAACACATCAATCAATAATAATCAAAATTCAACGTAGAAATCTTTTGAAAAATGTATAATTAACTACTTCCGTATTGCCATAGTTCCATTTAATAACAGTAATGGAATCATAAAAAATCAACGCGAAAAACTGTTTTCAACAGTTTTTGATGGCGCACCACGAGAATGGCATCGACTGACAAATAGTATCAAGGAAGAGGACTCTCCAGTGCGCATGCGCACGTCTTCGAAAATCATTGTGGCTAACATTACTTTGATGCTGTCGTAGCACCGTATACTGCAAATTATAGTTTTGTAGATCCAGTTTTCAAAATTCAAAAACGTATTTTAAATATAATGGGGAATAGGGAAGTTCGTTTCCCAACCAGCGAACTATTCACAGATAACAAGAGTACTTAGCGTTAGGCAATTTAACTTTGTTGTTAATTACTTATATAAAAAAAATGAATGTAATTTTGTAGCTCAGCCACAATACAAGAATAAGAAGACTCAATTATTAGGATGTACCCAGAATGAACACTGCATTAAGACAAAGATCAATAGGATATTTAGGGCCAACAATTTACAATATAGTTCCACTGGAAATAAAAGAAGGAAATATTAATAAATTAAAAAATTATATACCGTAGTGAGGAGCTCATAGTAAATAGGATGTGAATAGAAATACGATTATGCATACTTAGGTAGTTTTAGGTAGTAAATAGTTTTTATTATTGTATTAGTTATAATGGCTAGTTAGGAATAGTAATAGCTTGATCTCAAGTGTATATTGATGGTCACCCCGACACATAGTTTTATAGCGGGGTATTATATATTTTTTTAATTTAGCAATAAAATGACTTGGCGTTTTCTATTTAATAATATATTTCTAATGTTTGAGCTCATATCAATAAACTGTAGCCAACTGTAGATGCGGTGAAATCAAAATTGAATAATAGTAGATTGGCAGCACCGTTTATTTCTCCCTTCCCAAATAACAGCTGTAACCACTTAAATATGTAACCATCTGTGTCATGCATGTAAAGGGCTTCGTAGCTCAGGTAGAATGAAATGATTGTTTACTTACTCAAAATATAATTGTATCTATATTTAAACATAATAATAATCTGACAACTCGCCTCTAACAGTTATCTCAAAACAAAATATAATATTATTTTATTAATTGACTAATACAAGTTATTAATTTATTAGAAATAAGGGGATTGACAACTCGCTTGGAATATCTGAATATTTAAAATGTTATAGCAAGGTAGAGCAAGATAGATGTCGATTTGTGATGGGGTCGGCCTATACTTTAGCTCATGAATTTAATTGTAAAACTAACTAAATTAACTCCTTCTTTGTGATGGGATGCCATGCAAGATGGAAGCTCTTGTTCCATCTTGCATCCACCAACACAAGACACCAATTCACTGCTGACTCTTTCAACTACTGACCCATCCCAGTAACTTGACAATGCATTAATTATATTAGAAACAAAAATGTTATGAGCATCCCAAAGTCAAACACAACTGAATTCATATATGGCATTGAAATACTTCTGACCTAATTAACAAATATCACTTCCTCAATGTCACAACGTGTTTTAAAATAAAACATTCTACTGGAAATAATCCTTGAATCAGATTTGAGGAATAAAACTTATACAAACTCTAACATAGAGGCCAATGGTGACACCGCTCACTTGTCGGCCGATGCCATTCTCGTGCTGCACCGTCAATATAAACATAGTACAGTGAAGGAAATGATTTATCCAAATTAGAGCTTTATTTATTCAATTAAAGAGCTAAATGGGTTTTTTGTAAAAGTAAACATCTCAATTTGATGCATTAAAACCGGCGCTTTCTATAAATCACCCTGTTTCGGAGTTGGTCCCAACTGCCTCGAAAACAGTCCATAAGTCACATCAGAGACCCTGAAATTGTTCAGATGCGACCTGATAACTCTCAACCAGACCTGAGCCAGCCAGGCCACACGATATTATTATTATTATTATTATTGGCGAATTCTCCCAAGACGGAAGACGATAAGCAGAAGACTCAGTCATGTAATCCTTTTGTTTTTCTTATTACACCAATAGGCTTTCATCGTTTCTGAAAAGGCTTTTTTGCGTTCTTCCGACCACTTAGGTATGAATTGCTTTTTTTTTGGCTGTTTTTTAATTTTCCAATTGTCTACCTTGTGTCTAAATGTGTTTTTTTTTTCAAATCTCTGTGTTATGTTGGCGTTTGTGATGTCCTTACGAATTTCGTCTAACCAAGGTGTTGGAATTTTGAAAATAAAATTAGGGTGATTCATAGAAAGCGCCGATTTATTATTATTATTATTGTCTAGTGTTGACAGTTATGCTGTTTTTAGCTTACATTACTGTACAATAGCAGTAGTGACAATGGTACTGTTTTTAGCTTACATTACTGTAGGGCGAACTACTGTGATCCTCCTGGTCGATTGGTGTTGGCAGGGGGGAGGGGAAGTGGAAGCTAGTGAGGTCGGGCAGTGAGCCTGTGTTGTTGCCAATAGGAATTTGCACAATGCCCGGCTCCTGTTGCGATGGGTAGATACTGCAATCAAACAAAATTTGCAAAAACATTAGACAAAGTAATAATATAAATACCATGGGGGTATAAGAAAGTGGAGGGAGTATAATGTATACCGCCAATGTTAAAAAGGTGTAATCGAAATGGAAGCAAGCAGGGCCCTCTACTGCATGGAATCTGACGCCATTCGCGGCTATATCACCGCGAATTTCAAACTAAGTAGTTCTCTCTAAAAGATTTCACTTTCATGTCAGTTCAATTGCTTGAACCACGCTTATCATCTGTGGAAAACGATTTGCTTCTCAAAATGATTTTTAAAAGCATTTTAAAAAATCTTTTTTTTTAAAGATTTAGCCATTATATTGATCATTTTAACGCTAATTATGACTTCAACCTACAACGGAGTGTAGAATGGGAGCCATCTTTAAAGGTAGCCATGGTATAGTTTATATATATATATATAAAGATCATATTTGTATTGAAATTTAGAAGAGGAAGCAGTTTTGGGATGTAACGCCTGTTGCTTCCTCTTAATTCTACTGCAATGTGTTGATGTACATAGATGATAAATAAATAAATATATTTCTACTTACTTGACACGTGGTACTTCACAAGATTTGGGACGTCCATCGGGACTAACGGACACATGCCTCGTTCTTGTTGGTTCATACATCTGTCCGTCGTACTGGCCATGACCATCTAGCCCTGGAAAAGACACAATTATTGCAACAATAAATACAATAAATTATATTCGATCTTTATCAACTGATAAACAAGTAAGAGAAATAGACATAGATATTTGATTAACTTCTGTTTATGAACAACGATAGCGTTCATACTAAAGGAATCGCTAAATGCAGAAACAACCTTAGTTCAATTCCTGACTATAAAATTATATAGTATTTCAAAGTGTAGTATGGATGAGCGCAAAAGCAACCTTCTTATAGCACTGCTGTAAGAGTAAGACACTTGGAACTATAAGATTATTACCATTATTATTTATTTTCATCCACTGACCTCCTGAAAATGGACATATGGATTTTTCAAGAATTCAGGTTATTAAAATAAAACTCTGTCATGTGTTCTGCAAGTCATAATGAGCCTAAAATTCCTTATTTGAGTATGCACATATAGTTAAAAATTCTTCCTTCATTTTAATTCTACATTTTTCGCCTGTGATTGCCTTTAAACGCGCTGGTAATGGATTATAGAGACGGATTCCTGAGATTGTTTTAGCACTGCATGGATGAGTCCATCCATATTGTATTATAAAATGTAATGGGGAGGAAGTGGCCAGAAATTGAACTTGGGTTGTTTTTGCAATCAGCTATTCAAAGAGAGTTGATACAAACCTGCCATTAAAATCTAATTTGTTATACATGGGCTGAATTTTCAGCGCCTCAATCAACGCCTTAGCGATATTTGAAAATGATGATAGAATAACAATAACTTTCTCAGTAATAGAAGCATCACAAAATATATTTACAGAGATTTGTATTACACATTCTGGTCTAAAAAACTATCATAAAATAAAAACCGTAACAACAGAGATTTGTGTATCATATTGGTTAAGTTCATGGGAGCCTTATTATCGTTTGCCGGTAAATAGAATTTTACCGGAAACTGAAGCAATTGATTGGTCTATTCCAATTTTTTTACGTCTATGAATTTGAATAGACCAATCAGACGCCTTAGTTTCTGGTGAAATTCCATTTACCGGTAAACCGGTTACTATGAACTAAACCAATGGTTCAAGTTCTTGTGTATTTTAGCAATAACCGGCAAATGCTACCGGTAGCGTCTGATTGGTCTATTCAAATTCATGGACGTTGAGAAATTTGAATACACCAATCAAACGTCACCGGTAACATTTACCGGTATGAGGATCCCATGAAGTCAACCAATGTTTTACACATTACATATTTTGGTTTAAAAATATTTCAGAAAATAAATAACTAGAACAGAAATTCAAGTAGCATTATTTCATTAATTTCATTCTCCTTGGTTCAATGTTCAGAATGAGTTATCAAAGTACGATGTTGTTCGAAATTTTAACTATAACTGTTTTAACTGACAGGATAAATGTTTAAAATGATAAATCTAAAAATTTACCCAAACGGAAACAACAATTATGTTGCAATACATAGAGCAAGAGCTCTCTCATAGACCAAACTAGATTCCAGCTACTCGACTCTAGCACTAGTCTAGAGTTTAGATTACTCTACGATCACAACACGTCTCAAAATCGTGATTCAAAATTTTAAAACAATTATGGAAAACACAAAGTAAGATGTTCAACAGAACTTTAAAAAAAAACAAACAATAACATGGTAGGCTGATTTAAAAAATGAAAATACCAACGTTTACAACATAAGTGAAAAATTTTTACAACACAATGATGAAAATAAAACGATATAACAGTGGAAATAAAGGAAGAAAGAAATACCAAAAGAAGCAGCTGCGAATGGGTTGTAGTGGACTGAGATCGGGTTGTTGAGATCCATCACACCATTTGAAACAAGAGAAAAGAAAACAAAATTCATTTAATACCAAAATCCAATCAAGTTGTATCACTAGAACAAAAAAAAAAAAATAATATAAAAAGAAAACAAAGGGTATGAAATATTATAATAACAATATAGAAAATAAATTGTTTAAATAAATAAATATAATAAGGAATCATATCAGACTGTTACTATTAGATATTGGGGCTTGAGTCAATGGACACTACTACCATAAAAATCTGCAATAATTGAAACAAAAACATTTATTTATATTTATATGAATTATATTTAGATTAAACGATAAAGTAATTTTTAAGAGATACTTGAAAAATAAAACACAACACACAACACAGAATACTTTTTAGTAAAAAATTAGATTTTTTGAAACTCAACAACATTCAAAAGATTATTTCAAGTGATGAGTAACAAATAAAATTTGATGGAAAGTTGCTAAAAAACTGTTGAAATTGGCACAAATCTATTTTGAAGTTACACACATCAAATCCAACATCAAACCTCCTAACATCAGTGCCCCACTAACATTAGTTCAAGATTGAATTTTTATCATGTACATGTTGAATATGTCATATAATTATGGGATGCGTCATTTGCTGTTCATTACTGGACCTGATGTAATCAACCCAGCGCCATCTCTCCCACGATTCCTACTAGCGCCACTCCTCTAGGGTCAAGATTGGGATTCTTATCGTATTCTGAATTCTATTCCTATTAGTATGGTGGTAAAAGAAAGTGTAGGGAGCATAACTTATACTGACAATGTTAAAAAAGTGTTACTGGAAATGAAAGTAAGCAAGGGATCTGACGGCATTCGCGGCTATACCAACGCGAATTTCAAACTAAGTAGTTCACTTTTACAAGATTTCACTTTCATGTCAGTTCAAATGATAGAAATACGCTATATCATCTGTGGAAAACGATTTACTTCCCAAAATGATTTTTTAAAACATTGATCAAGATTTAGCAGTCGTATTGATTACTTTTAGGCTAATTTATGGCTTTAACCTACACAAAAATGTAGAGTGGCAGCAATCTTTAAAGCCATGGTATAGGTGAATCGCCACTTGAATGGCATCATCTAGCATGTATTGTTATGGGGGCCAATGTCTTCTCCTGGCGATCCAATTTTAGAGTTCACACATATATATAAAATATTTACAACAACATTGGTGTATCTCTATAGTGGGGTAGAGCCGTAGGAAGTCGCCGGATAGTTACTCAAGATGACGTCGGATACACTTTTCTGACTTTATGCTCCCTCCATTTCTAATACTTCCAAGAGAGGTACTAGAGCTAAGAAATAACACATTAGATCAATGATCTCCAATCTGTCTGTCTAGACCCATTACACAGCATTTATAACATTTCCCAGTTATGCTATTAACCCTACTATAAATGTTGCACTATGAAAGCACCCTAAAGCAAATTCCTAATCTTAAACGTTCCTATTCTTATACTCCAAAATTAATTAAGATCCTGGATATCTTTCGGCACTCACCTCTCCTATGCGCACCGGGGCTGCGCATGGCCGCCTCCTGAGCGCCGCCTCCACCGCCCTGGCCACTGCTCTGATGCAGCGCCGAGTCCGAGTTGGTCCGCCGCCAGTTGGGGTCCGCAGGCGGCGGACTCAGGTAGGGGCCACCCGCCGTATAATAAGGCAGCGCGTCCATCCGCTTGTCGCAGGAGGCGGCACCCCGGGACCTCATGGGGCCCCCACTGCCACCACCACCACCCGCACCGCCACCCAGCGACCGCCCCCGCTCCCTCGGCACGCCCTGGTTGATGAAGAGGGGCGCACCGCCTCCGTCCGAAGCACCGCGCAGCACTGGCTGCTTCTGTTGCTGCATCTCTTCCAGATTGCTTAGCACCGACTGCAAATAAACAACAAACGATTAGATTAAATTATTTATAATGACACAAAACGTTTATTAACTAAAAAGACAATTATCTGTGATGTTCTCCATGACGAAATACTTTATTGATGAACAATCTAATATCAAAACTGACACTGTATTTCAATTTTTAATATATGATTTTCACTCACTTTTACTGGAGGGATGCATTTCACTTCTAAAGAGAAGCTTCATCACCCTGCTGCCAGGGAACATGTTTTGTTGAGGTTAGGATGAGCGGCCATTGAAAATTTTCAATTATATAATGGCCGCTCATCCTAACCACAACAAAACATGACCCCTAGCGGCAGGCTGACGAAGCTTCTCTTCAGAAGTGAAATGCATCCCTCCAGTATCTCCAGTAAAAGTGAGTGAAAATCATATATTAAATTGAAATACAGTGTCAGTTTGGATATTAGAAAGACAATTAGTTGAACATTAAATTTTCAACTAATTGTCTTTCTAATATCCAAACTGACACTGTATTTCAATTTAAAATATGATTTTCACTCACTTTTACTGGAGATACTGGAGGGATGCATGACTTTTATTAAACTTGAAAATGCATTAGATAAAAAACTAAAATTGTCAATTCTACCAGTTCAATTTTAAATTAAGGATGATTGTGATATGTTATTTAATGAAACAATGATTCCTGAATTAGGATTGAACAGGTAGAATTGACAACTTTTATTTTCTCATTTCAAATATGATGCCATTCTTCAACCTCAATATAACTTTTTTCTCTTGTACATATAAGAGTACAGAAGTTGATGATATTCTTAAATTATATATTATTTATGTATAATGTATAGTAGTAATATGTTGAATGTTATTCTTGAAGAAGACTTATTAGTGTTCTTTACCATTGTTTGACGTGGTTCATGTATTTTTCAATTTTTAATGGTCAATAAAAATTATTTAGTTCTGTTTTCTTCATATAGTGAGTTCACAGTAGTACATCAGGCAGCCGTATCAAAGTTGGTAATATCCAGGTTACACAACAACTGTAGTTCCAGAACAGGAATCATCAGCTTAACATTTAGCCCCGGAAATGTGCAAACTAATTCCAGAGGACATCAAAGCATTAGATTCTAGAAGGAAATCTCTAACAATATAACTAGTCTGGAAAGACTAAATATGGGAAGAATTTCTATAATGATTGCAAAAGAAAAATCACATGATAGAAGCAACTAATGTAGAACATTGGATGCCATAGGGGAGCAGTTTTCTTGTATTTTTGATTAGAGCTTTTAGATCGTAAAATATTTAGAACTATACATTTTTTGTAGGAGATAATTTTAATATCTTTTTAAAATAATTTTTGCAGTACTAGGCCTATGTTGTATGTAACATAGTTTCAACTTTAAATACAATGAAAAAGCCGGCTAATATTCTTTTAGTTTATTCCGACCAATTGAATTTGGTTGATCATTTATAATGAAGCAATAGAAGTAAGAATTAAATATCTAATTAACTTTTAAAAACGTTTTGTACTTTTAATAAACTCCGACTTAATTAGTGCGTCCATTTATTTATTTATTATGACTTAAGTACATTTACATTGGTAAAATGACATCATAGACTTTCTATGCATTTACAAAAATTAATCTTTCTTCATAAACTTTAATTCCATCATCAATCAGTTAGCGGTTTTCTTACAATAAAAAGATTCTACGCTGACATATTTATGCAGGAATTTTATTTTAGACTTTTGCCCCTACATAAATGTAAGATCACTGACTAAAAACTGAGTTCATTCCTGGAATTACAGTATTTTCATTTCTTAAATACATAATGATATTATATATGATATTATATAATGATATTTTATGTAAGGGAAACAAATGAATCTAAAATTGTCCAACAGTAAGTAGGCCTACTTTACTATCTATAAAAAACTCATTTTATACCTTTTATCATTCATTTTACACCTAAAATATCATTCACCTTTCATTTTAACCATAAAAAGGAAACTTTCATTGTTTTCTAGGGATATTTTGATATTTTCATCAAACCTTAAAAGCGAAACTTTCTTTGCTTCGAAGCACGTAACTGTTCAATCAGATAAGATAAGCAACGCTCTCCTGGGCCCTCTCTGTAAGAATGAGCGGATTGGATTTGCCAGCAAAAGATACTCTGTTCTCTGCTGTAAATCATAACTTCCCGTTGGTTCGGAACCCACCTAAAACTGCAGGTTCAACTCATCTATTACTATCATCCAACTCATTACACACGCACAGGTAGGTCTCAGAGCTGTGTGGACTAATCTAGTACCTTCGCTTTTTATGTAAGAGAAACAAATGAATTGCTCCGAAAAAAGTAAATTACAAAGAAAAAGTATGAAAAGCTTGAATCAATTGAAAAATAACAGAATAATCACACAAAACCAGTGGAAAACATAAAAATGTGGAAATAAATGAGGTTCATTGATAGAGCTCGGTTGAACGCTCCATGCAGAAAGACTGGATTATAAAAAATATTTCTCCAATTCCATTACCAATAAATATTCCAGAACCCCAGCATCCGTACATACTCCACTTCTTCATTTTTGAGAATAATAAAACTAGAAAAACTTTGTTAGTTATGAGATGATAATATTAGTTCGACTGTGAACGCGGTTGTAAATTAATTGCTAAGCCCTCAAGAGTAAATCGATCGATTAATCGGGGGCTGAAGGGCAATAACTACACCCCCCCCCCCCTCTTACAAGGGCAATTGGGGGTGGGGGTTGAAGGGCAATCCAGGGGGAAAGAGTGGTGAAGGGGAGGCTCAAAATGTGAGTAGTAAAACCCCGCACACGTCAAGGCCACAAAAATACGGCGACCTCGATCGTCCGTCGTTTCTGGTAGTTGACGCTTTTTCTAGACTTACATTTTCTTTTCCCTCCCACATCTATCTATCTACATTTTCTTTTTCTTTTTTCCCTTCCGCTCCTTATACTTCCCTCTCTATCTTTTTCTCTTCCTCCTCCTCCTCTTCTTACTTCTTCTTCTCTTTCATATTATTATTCTCCTCCTTTTTCTTCTCATTCTACTTCTCGTCCTCTCTCTTCAGCTTGTTTTTCATATTTTTCTCTTTCCCCCTCTTTTCTCTTCTTATACTTTTTCTCTTTTTTTCACTAAGTAAATATTCTCCACAACCTCTTCTTTCATCTATTTTTTGTTTTTAATCTTCTTATACTAACCTCTTTTTCTCCTCCTCGTACTTCTACTTCTTATTCTTCTTTCCCACCATCCTCACCATCCTTTTTCTTCTCTTTCAACTTCTTCTCCTCCTCCCCTTTCTCTCATTTTCCCCCCTCCTCCTTTATTCTTCTATTTCTTATCCACTTTCTTCTTTTTACCCTTATTCTTTTCCATTTACTTCTTTTCTTTTTTCTCCTCGTTCATCTGCTTTTCTTTTTTCATCTTCTTCTGCTCTTTAATCCTCTACTCCCTCTTTTTCTTCTCTTTCTTCCTTTCCTCTTTATTCTTCTCTTCCTTCTTTTCTTGTTCTTCTTCCATCATCTCCTTCTTCCTTCTTCTCTTTCTACGTTTCTTTTTCTTACTCTTTCTCTTTCTTCTTTTCTACTTTTCGCTTTTATTACTTATTCTTCTTTTACACCATCTTCTTTTTTCTCTTCCCTACCTCATTCTCCGCTTCTTCTTCTTCTTCTTCTTCTTCTTCTTTCCTCCTTCACCGCTTCTTTTTCGTCTTCTTCCCCACCCCATTCCCAACCGTTTCTTCTTCTTCCTTTCCTCCTCTGTTTCTTCGCCATACGCTGCTTCCCCCCCCCCCTCACAAACACAGTTGATGAAAGTTTAATTCGCGGTGGCGCTCTTATAAATGATACATTACTCAGTGAGCATCGCAGTCAAGTAGAGTTAGAAGCCTATTTGCCGCCACTGACTATATTAAATTTTAGGGCGCGTTTACACGGTCTGCACAGGTGGCATGCGCCTTTCCATCGACACGTGTAAACGCGCAGACGCTTTGTGGCATCTAAAACTACCAATGAACTCTACAACAAGCAACGTCTCCATTTCCTTCTCATTATTCTTCTATTTCCTTCGTTTTCTTTAGCATCTTCTAATATATCTTTTCTTCTCTTATCACTCTTGACTTCGTCATCAGTTACTTTTCTTTCATTTACCTACTGCTTCCTAATTATATTCTTTTTCATCCTCAATTTCCTTCTACTTTTCTACTCTTCTCCTTCATATTCTGCTTTTTTATTTTGCTTTCTCTTCTTCCTATTCTTAATTTTCTTCTACCTCTTCTTTATCTTATTCTTCCTCTCTTAATATTTATCTTCTTTAATTTTTTCCTATCTGGTCTACAAAGATAAGCCAGCGACGATTGGGGACTTGGGAAAACAACATTCGCCGCGTTATTGCCGATATACGGCCCCAAATGCTGCAAAAAGTGCATATAAAATAATCGAACCTTACTAAAAATTAAACCAATTACAAGCCAGCTGCGGCAGCCATGTCTGATTTTGTATTCAAATGAAATGTCAGAAAATTATCTTTCAAATCAAATCAATTTTACATCATACTACAATTCATTAGTTTTCAAATTTATCTTAAAGTGCTACAATCTTTCTAAAAAAAAAACACCCTTAAGAAATACCATCATTTATATGACCACAGCACATTCTCTAAATTCAAAATTGTTTGGGGTAAGTTGGGGAAAAATAAGGCAGTGTAAAAAAGGATAATTCAATTAATTAAGGGCCTTATTGAAATCGTGTCGTTGTCCGTCCGTCCTTGCTCTAGCTCTTGAAAGGTAGATTCCAGACTCTTGAAACTTTGTACATAGCTTCCTAATAGTCCATGTGAGATCGCTATTGATTTTGGAGTTTGGGGTCGAATATTAAAATAATTATTAAGTAAAACAGGATCTACAGGATCTAAGTTGGTTATGGCTAGTAAAATCTTAGCCCACTTATCCACTTCATTTTTTACGAAGCAAGCGTTGACGTTTTCATTTTTGATTGTGTTAAAATCTTTTATTAAATTATTTCAAATCGTCAAATTTGAATAAAAAATCGAAAAAATATCAAGGAACGATATAATTATCATGAGATCATCTGTTTAACAAAAAGAAGAAAAAAATGTTTTTTTCAAGAACTGCTAATGTGCTTTTTTTGTGAATCGGGAATCATACATTATGATGTTTATAGAAAACTAGCCGGCAGACTCGCTTCGCTCGCCTTAACTGTCTAGCCAGGGGGCTCCGCCCCCTGGACCCCCGGGGGGTCCAACTAATTTCCATTGTGATTAGATAAATTTACAGAAATAGGTGATTTTGGGGAGAATTTTGATACCATTACTTAGTATGCATCTAAGGTCTTAATCAAACATATACATTATATCATATTTCACTCCATGTGGCCTTGAGGTTCTTGAGAAATTGTGATCAACTGAATTCCAAAAATCCTAAATTTTGAGATGAATCATGTAACCCTATTTTTCACGTGTTTAGCACCCCAGCTGAAAATTTGAACTTTTTTGGCCTTGTGGTTCTTGAGAAATTATAATCACCTAAATTTTCAAAATCGTTAATCTATGGTGATGAATGAGTGAATGAATTTCATCTTATTTGGCTCAGTGGTTCTCAAGAAATTATAATCACCTAAATTTTCAAAAATCGTTAATTTTGGGCCCATTTTGGGGTTAATTTTGAAACCCTTCTTTTGAAACTCATTTAGGGTCTATACTGGACATGCATACCAAATTTCATCTTATTTGGCTCAGTGGTTCTCAAGAAATTATAACCACCTAAATTTTCAAAAATCGTTAATTTTCGGCCCATTTTGGGGTTAATTTTGAAACCCTTCTTTTAAAACTCATTTAGGGTGGATATGCATACCAAATTTCATCTTATTTGGCCCAGTGGTTCTCGAGAAATTGTGATTACTTAAATTTTCAAAAATCGTTAATTTTGGGCCCATTTTGTGGCAAATTTTGAAACCCTTTCTTAGCACACGTCTAGTCCCCCTACTGAATACGTGTACCAAATTTTATCGTTTTTGGTCGAGTGGTTCCTGAGAAACTGTGATGAATGAGTGAGTGAGTGAGTCAGTCAGTGGTATTTCGATTATATTTATAGAAAATGAAGCAGTTGAATTGCAAGGTTAGTAAAGAGGTTAGTATGCACCTTGGTTGAATGGTGCACATACCTACAGCGTAATATTGATAATAATTATTATCTAATTCGTCGGGTCCTTGGATACTCAGATGTATCGATTTATTCAATGAAAATTCGTCGGGTTCTTGGATAATCCGTTGTATTGATTGATACCAAACATATCTATGTCACAAATTATAAGTATGTCGCAGAATACAGACTGATGTAATATTTATAAAATAAAAGGCGATGTGTGTATGTATGTATGTATGTTCCCAGTAAACTCCGAAAACGTTGAAACGATTTTTATTAAATTTTCAGGCACAATGTAGAATAGTCCCGAGATGGTTCCTGTGAAGTTTGGGAGTTCAAAAGTAGTCGCTGAAGGACACAAAAAGGTGAAATCTATCCTTGAAGCAGATAGAAGTCAACAGTTTTTAATTGTATGGTGGGATCTTATCGGCGTTATTTACGCTGTCTGCAGACTTACGCGCGTACCGTGTAGTCGGAGCATTGCAGTCATGTAGGTAACATAATGATTGGACAATCAAAGCTCAGTACATGTTTCTTTGGTGAAAAAACAAAATTTTCTGATGCGGTTTGTGCTAGGCTCTTGGGAATTCGCCGGGTACCGCTATTATCCCGTACTACTAAAATCCCGTTGCAACGCACGGGTGAATCGATAGTATGCTAATAAATCATAATATTCTCACTTTTATAATAAAGAATAACAGAGAGTGACGAAAAACCGAAGTTTTTCTCTATGAAAAACGATAACAATATTGAGATGATGTTCAGTGACTGCCTTACAGCCGCTCCTGGTTAATACGGCAGAACCTGCCGCTCCTGGTTAATACGGCAGAACCTGTTCGCGGAGCGCAATGATAATTATTATAAGGAAGTTGTAATTCCACAGCATTTTTTCAAAACGGCCACTCAGTAAACCGGTTACACGTGTCAAATAAAAAGCAAAACATATTTTGCACTCACTCATTCTCACACAAGAAAACCTAACTTAGCTGACCCGAACTGTGCACTGAGTTCAAAACATCTTACCATGAAAAAGTGCAACAGTAGAAGAACGTTACTTGACAAAAACATTTTCTCGACTAGTAAATATCGAACATTCAATCAAATGGGAACAAACAAGATAATTTATAATTAGATAATGCGGAATAAAAAATGCATAGCAAAAGATATGAAAGTTACCTCAAAAAGTAAATATCAAATATTCAATCAAATAAAAGCAAAAAAACTACCAAGCAGACGAATAAAAAACTTCTTTTGGCAGTATTAGATGCAATTGCGGACTAGATACTTCAGTACTTCAATGATGAATGCAATTTCAAGAACAACTTTTCAATATAAAAAGTATAAATTTTAATTCGGTTGAAACGCTTTTCAAGTTGTGAATACTCAGCTATAACATAATCTAATTCAAGGATGAAGCCCACTTGGGCCTAGGTTTGAGATCTGTAAGTGGGTAATGAGTTGGATGATGGCGAATGATGAGATGGGCCTACAGTTTTAGGTGGGTTCCGAACCACCGGGACGTGATTTTAGTGCAGAGAACAGAATCTATTTTGCTGGCGAATCCAATCTGTCACCCTTACAAAGAGGGCCCAGGAACTTGTAGCTTATCTTTGTCTAACTGAACAGATACCTGCTTTGGCTATTACTTCCCTAAATTGAATAAGTAATTGATACATCTTTTGATGCTTGCTATGCTTCTATTTAAGATGCTCATTTTCTCCTTTTCCCTTTCAGTTTTTCCGAGTTCAGGTTCTGCACGAACTCTCTAATAAAAGTCAAAAGCAATACGCAAAAAAGAACAGAGATGTGATATAGCTTATGAGAATCAATTTTAAACCCTAATTTTTATAACAATTTTATTATAATAATTATTATTTTATTACTAATAATTTTATTATTTTAAAGCAAGCATTTAAAAAATATATTATTAGACATGACTTCACTAGGTTTATTCCCCAACGAGTATGAAGTGTACATTTTTAATGAATTAGAAGAGTCTTGGATGATTTCCCGTTCGAGTTATGAATTACTCATTCTGAAGAATGTACCCTAGTCAAGGACAACCAGTAGTACTATAGAGATAGGCCTACTACTCATCGGCTTATCCGGTCCATTCATGAAAAATTCCAATCTAAACAAATAATGGAAATTCCAATATCATCGCCAACTCATTTTGTGAATAATTTCTGTTTTTTTCCGATTGGAAATGAAAGGTAACTCTATAAGAAGAAAGTTGACAATGAACCAAGGGTAAGAAGAATTTAAAAGCTCAGATATTTTGACAATACGAAAATTCTTCTCATCAGTCAAAGCATTGAGCTTTTTCTGAAAATATCATGCCATTTTTAGAGAGAAATGTCGGGCGAGTGAGATCTACTGTTCACAGAGCTACTAGTTCTAGTCTAATTCTAAGTGATTCACCCAACAAAACTGGATAGACAAATTAATATAAATAACAAAATAAGACTAGGCCAATACGAATCGCAAAAAGAGGTTATCAACCAATGTCAGAGAACGTCAACGGTTGAAGCCACCACATCTTCTCTTTGGTCAAATCATGACGTTTCACATGAAATTAATAATTGTGCACACTTAATGACGCAGCTAAGCAGATTTGTCAATGGAAAATTACGAGCTCATGATCTCCGATATTAACAGAATTTCCAATCTCAAATATTGAACAAGAATGATTTTCATTCACTATTTTGTGTCTAAGGTTAAATAAGTTTTCTTTCCTTCAATTATTCAATTATTTTGTTGGTTTTGAAGGAACTGACAATTTATCAAACTGACAAAATATATAAATCATAATTTATTAATTTCAAATACCTCAAGGTGCTATTAATTATACTGAAGACTTCCGCAATGGCGGATATTGACAACAAATGTTGTGTAAAAACATAAATATTCTTATTCACATAATACACATGCAATATTACATTTAGCTTTAAATTAAGCTATTAACTTACAGAATTCCCAATCTCAAATATTGAACAATAATTATGCTATTCATTCGCTATTTTGTGTTTCAGGTTAAAAAGGGTTTACTTTATTAGATTATTCAATTGAGCATAAGCATTTTTACTGTTTAGATTCAGATTGAGCTACTAAAAACAAAATCAGTAATAATAAAATTCTTGTTGCAAAGTTGAAATACATATTAGAATATCTAAACGTCTAAATGCTGTTCTCAGTCGATGAAACTCTAGCGCCGAAGGGGATCGAAGGAGGAGGAGAGGATGAAGAAGAATAAGAAAAAGGGGGAAGAAGGAAAATGAAGAAGAAGAATAAAACGGAGAAAAGAATAATAAGAAGAGGAGGAGCAGAGGAAGAAGAAAAATAAGAAGAAGAAGAAGAGGAAGGAGTAGACGAAGAAGAAAAAGAAGGAGAATGAGAAGAAGAGGATGAAGAGAATGGAGTAGAAGAGGAAGAGAAAGAAGAACTAGAAGAAGTAGTTGTAGTAGTGCTAGTGGAAGAAGAAAAAAGAAAAAGAGGAAGAAGAAGATGATGGATGAAGAAGAGAAAGAGTAGAAGAAGAAGAAAAAGATGGAGAAGAAGAAAAAGAAAAAGATGGAGAAGAAGATAAAGAAGAAAAATAAGAAGACGGAGAAGGGGAGAAGGAAAATAAAGACAGAGAAGAGGGAGAAGGAAAATAAGAAGAAGACGAAGAAGAAAAAGGGGAGGAAAATGTATGCAGAAAAATAGACGATTAAATTAAATTTGTAAACAAGTTTAGTCACGTTTAAGAAACCCGTCATATTAAATTCAATCGAGCAGCCTGCTAGTATTATAATATTATAAATTGAAGTGATATAGCCGCGAGCCGTAGCAGGTATCTGTTCAATCAGATAGATAAGCTGCGTTCTCGTAGGTCCTGTTTGTAACGGTGACCGATTAGATTGGCTAGCAAAAAAGACATTGCTCTCTGCTGTAAAATCACTTCCCGGTGGTTCGGAACCCACCTAAAACTGTAGGTCAAACTCATCAATCACCATCATCCAACTCATTACCCAGCACAGGTCTCAGACCTATGTGGGCTTCATCCTCATAAAAAATATTGTAAATTATAATATTGAATCGCTAAATACGTGTTCCTCCTTCTACAAATCTAACCCAAATGCACTTCAGCATGTGAGTAATAATATGGACTTATTAATATTAATTTGATAATTGTTTTATAGTAATTATTTTTATTAATTAATCGTGATTCAAAAATATTCATGTGAACTGCATTAATTGAAAAATGACTGACATCCACCTTGCAGTTACACAGAGACAGAAATTGAAAGAATTTATCAACAATGTATAGCCGCTCTCAAGATCATTACATTGATGGGAACTATTACATAATTACATAACAGTTAGCAACCTTCATTCATCCTACTGCGAATCAATTCGTCAGTTATAAAGTGTTGTGAATTCGGAGAAGCATCTAAATTATTTAATTTTTGTTGTATTGTTGAGAATGGTTGAGTTCATGGAAGCCTTCTCACTTACCGGTAACTGTTACCGGCGGCGTCTAATTAATCTCTTCAAATTATCTGTTCAATCAGAGATAAGCTACGAAACTCCTGGTCATCTTTGTAACGGTGACCGATTGGATTGGCCAGCAAAAAAGACTCTGTTCTCTGCTGTAAAATCACTTCCCGGTGGTTCGGAAACCACCTAAAACTGTAGGCCCAACTCATCAATCACCATCATCCAATTCATTACCCACGCACAGGTCTCAGACCTTTGTGGGCTTCATCCTCCGAAAAAAATAGATGTCATAAAATTTGAATAGAACAATCAGGCGCCACCGGTAACATTTACCGTTTACCGGTAAGGCTCCCATGAACTCAACCAATCTATTTATTGTCCATGATCAAACTTGTAACGAATTCATTGGTTGAGAAACCATTAAACGTTTAAAAAAAATTAATAGATCAATCAGACACCACCGGTAACATTCACCGGTAAATTAGAAAGCTCCCATGAACTCAACCAATGAATCTGTACAAGCTCGAGCATGGAAAGTGAAGAGATTGGTTGAGTTCATGGGAGCCTTACCGGTAAACGGTAAATGTTACCGGTGGCGCCTGATTAGTCTATTAAAATTTTATGACTTCTATTAATTTGAATATACTAATTACACACCACCGAGAACATTTACCGGTAAATGAAAAGACTCCCATGAACTTGAGTTCCTGGACGCTTTGCCGGTGGCGTCTGATTAATCTATTCAAAATCACAAAAGTTAAAAAATTGGAATAGACCAATCGGACGCCACTGGGAACATTTACCGGTAAATGAGAATGCTCCCAAAAACTCAACCAATGAATCCTTTACAAGCTTCAGTATGGACAGTAAATAGATTGTTACAGAAAAAATACCACACCAAGACAGGAATTGAACCAGGATTAAACGGGAATTTAACGGTTCAATGGTTAACGGTTATAATGTAGAACGTTATTAATCTATATTTTTATATAAATCTACTTGAAATAACAAAGAATAAGTTTATTTTTTCATGATTGTTGTAGTTATCTTCAACCGTGATCTGCAGTGTGAACTATTTCCTGTAAAAAAACTTTAACCACAGAATAATTGAAGTATTCTTGCAATAAAGAACTAATCACCATGAGTCACGGACGCGTTTCGAGCCATACGTGATTCATCTTGTCAGACCAACAAGTAAGGTTGTGCCTTTTTGTGCTACTCCATGGCTAAAAATTTAATGCAGTTTTATATGGCTACTTAATTTAACGGAATTCAGAATGTATAGATTTACAGAATTTTTATAAGATACGCTTCCACAACTTACCGAGGTTAGTTCGGCATCGCAAGAATACTTCAAGATTTTTAGGTGACAGTTTCATTTAGGTGACAGTGAATATTTTCAGTAAAATCTAAGCATAACCTACAAACAATTACTGATACTTATTAGAATTTAGTAATAGTTTTATTATTTTTTATGAAGAGAAAAGTTGGTAAAGCAGTATTGGACTGAAAACTCTGTTGTTTCTTTACATTCAATTGTATTTTATCTATAAGAAATAATAAATTCAGGATATAGAGAAAATAGGAATAATCGAGAGAAGGATTTCAAGGAAAATATCAGGTCCGAAAGATAATCACAATCAGAATATAAACGAAGATCCAAACAAGAACTTTATTCCAAAATAGAATAAATATCAGTCGTATTTAAGAAAAGAAGATTGCAGTTCTATGGACACATATACAAAATGTAAAACAACAGATGAACAAAACAGATCTTGGACCTACATAACACTCACAAGAATAAGATAACATGGCTTAAAGAAATAGACAATGACCTACTAGACAATTCAATAGACACAGTGATCTTAAAAAAAAAGAGTAATATTCAGAAAAATAATACAGAGTTTAGAGTTTCGGGAGAAGAAAATAGCTATCGGCAGAAAAGGTAGAGAGTTGACTCAAGAAGCCAAGGTACGCTACTCTAGAAAAATTAAAGAAGCATGGGCAAAGAAGTTTATTAAACGTGTTCTCTAAAAGAGCTATTCGAAAAAATGCTATATTATAATTTATTCACATCAATAACTAGCAGGTTAGCTGATTCAAATGAATCTGGATTTCTAGAATGTGTAGAAACCTATCTACAACTTTCATTTAATAATAGTCTCTTTTTTCTTATCCCTCTTTTTCTTCTCTTTCTTCCTCTTCATTTCCTCCTTCAATCCCTTATTCTCCAGCGTAAGTTTCTCCGACAGATTACAGCCAGTAGCTGTTCATTATATAGGATAAGAGTAACAGCATCTTATATTTACAAGCAAATTGTCCAAGACACTAGAATGACGTGTTTGCCAACAAAATAAAAAATATATCAATTTCTTGGAAAAAATCATTATTTCCAATGAAACCTAATATGATGGCATCATATGAACAATATGACATGAAATAAAGTGCCAGAACTGGATAGGCCAGAAATAAATTGGACCCATCAAGTCAAAGTTCAACTATGGGGGGTGTGTCTAGTAGTTTTTCTTTTACAAGAGAATTTCCCAGATATATTCTCAGCTACATTTCCTATTTGATTGATCAAGAAAAAGCCAACAAGTCTCAACAGAAAACTCTTCAATCACAGCTTGTCAAAAACTTTCAAAGCTGAATGTGACAATGCTCAATAAACACGCCACTAAAAAAGTTCATTAACAATGTAATTGCGATATGAATGAAATTTAGTGACGTCGAACGCTTATCACTAATTGTGCCACAAGTATTCAGCCCAATTAATATTACCACAAATAATAATAATGACACTACAGTTATTATTTGTTCCTAATCTGCCATACTGAAATCGGCATGATTATGACGTTCAAATTGGGAAATTTCGATTTTGTCAAGAAAATACTCAATGTAATGAAAATACTTTGACATCATTCACTCATTTTTGAAATTTTCACATTGGGCAAAATTTAAAATGATCTATTCGAGAGAATACAACGTTTTCTAAATTTTATTTTAGTATTGGTGATAAGTGATGAGCTCAATGTTGCCAGTTGTCACACCCACATAATCTTTATTTATTGAAATGAAGAAATAGTGTTATTGATTCGGATGTAACGCCGTTATCAATAATTGATAATAAAATAGAAAATAAATGAGAATAGATCAATAAAATATGAGATTTAGCTACCAGTGAAGCATGATTGTTTACGAACTACATAAATTATGTATAAAGGCAATGTAATGGCTGTTGATGCATACTACAATAAATATTTACTGATATTTAACAATACAAACAGCGCTATTTTTACCTTCAGCTGAGAGCTATTAGAGGGAAGTTCAAGTTTTATATACATAATATTATATTAATTATAAGAAATGCAATAGATATACACAAAATACAAAATAAGTTAGTGTATTTTTTCGATTCTTAAATTTATTGATGTCTTTAGTTGACCGAACGAAAAAAGGTTTCTGTTTCAGGTCGACCGTTTTGCATTTGTCCGTCTGTTTGTAACGCATTTACGGCTAAACGCGTGGACAAATTCAATAAAATTTCGAACGGTACATACCTTTAAGGAATTCCCAGTGATGTAGACCTATGTGTAAGGATTTTCAAAATTTGCTTGCATTTAAAGGATACAGTATTTGAAAGGAAAAAAGGGAAAGACACTCAGGCTTTCTTCTACAGACAACACATGATTTTTAAAATGAACTTCTCCATCATAATTATGCAATTGGAATCAGACATCAAGATAGCTCTAGTACCCATCTGGTTGAGCCTTATATTCATATGAAGAAAGTTATCATTCATAAGAATAACATATTTGTTTGAGAGAAAAAAAATCATAATATTTCAATCAAGTATGATAAGTGACTACAAAGTAAATCATAAACACATTTAATTAATATTATTTTATAAACTCATTCATCAGACATCTGAAATCTCGTAATAGAAAACACAGCTTTACTGATGTGATACAGAGAGACCTTTTGTGAAAAAAAGGCATTAAATAGACTAAGCAAATTGAATCAAGGGTTAGGTCTAATGACTGTGTTTAATTTTGCGATGATGATTATTATTGAGTACCGTACATCGAGTATGTTCCTCTGTTCAAGCACCCGTGAGATCTACTGTTCACAGAACTACTAGTTAATTTATCATTTAATTTAGTTTCTTAAAATTACAGCACCATTGAATTAGAAAAAAGGTTAGAAATGCTTCTATATGTCTTGGATATTGGGCTTTGTTAAGTAGAGCTCAAGTATTACTTGCTAGATTAAAGAGAAAAATTCATAACATAAAATTATTATTATTTGTAATTGGAAATTCAAAATATTCAAAACGAAGTAAAACAGATAGAAACACAGCTGGCAAAGAGAAAGAAAAAGAGAGAAGAATGAGAAAAAAATGAAAAAAAAAATAATTGACCGAACGAAGAAAAATCTCCGTCTCCGTTTCAAGTCGACCGTTTTGAATTTATTGTATTTGTTGTCTATAACGCATTAACGGCTAAACACGTGGACCAAATTCTATGAAATTTTGCATGTATCTTCCTTTAATGAATGCCCATCGATTTATATGTAAGGATTTTCAAAATTTGCTCGCATTAAAAATATATTTAAAAAGAAAAAAAGGAAAGGCTCTCAGTCAGGCATTTCCTATAGAAACATATAATTTTTAAAATGAGCTTCTTCATAATGCTATGTAAATTAAGCTTCTTCATCATATGCTTTTCAAAATGAGCTTCTTCATCATAAATAATGCTATTTAAATTAGATTTCAAGATAACCCTCGGGTCCTCTTATTCATCTGGTTAATCCGCCATATAAATTAAGTTATCACTAATAAGAATAACATATTTGTTTGAGAGAAACAAATCATTTCTAATATTCCAACCTAATTACTAAGTAAATGATAATTTTACAAATTTTATTAATATTGTTCTATAAATTCATTCATCAGACATGTGAAATCTGAACTGATTTGAGCAATTTGCTGTCTGGAACAAGTACAGGCTGGATGGGAATGGAAACCATAGTGACATGATGCAGAGTAACTTTTTGTGGAAGACAGACATGAAATAGACTAGACTAGTCAAATTGAGTCCAGGGTTATGTGTGATGATTGTGTTCAATTTTGCAATGGTGATTATCATTGATTAGATCGAGTATGTTCCTCTATGCAAGCACCCTTATTCTTGGGTGTTCGGCCTATTGTTCACAGAACTATTAGTAATGCTCATTCAAAAGAACTGTCCCAGCTATCTGTGTTTAGTGCTTGTCTTGTCCAGACCAATGAACTAAGATCAAGAGTAATTATACAAAGAAATTGCTGAAAGTTTTTCTCAAATTGAAATTTCCATAAATGAACGAGATGATTCATCACTATGGAATCGTCAAAATTATACAGTTGCCAAAGTCAAGGACGCACGATTTAGTAACACAATAAACGGTGTTTGGAGGGACGGGTGGGTGAGTCTGAAGTGGAGGGGCTGAAAGTAAAGCGATTTAAGCCGGTCGATTATGAATGAATTACTGATGATAATAATAATAACAGCACTCAGCAACTATGGTGGCAGAATTGGTATTGCATACCTTCCTCAATATCACAGATTCCAAACATACCTGAACGCCACTGAAATCACACTATCACATGCCTCACTGTTATGTAGCTAGATCGAGGCACAGATTGACCAACAAAAGGCAATCCAAAAAAACATGCGATACATTGTCACCATTGGTTTAAATGTTTAAGTTTGAAATATATGTTTTATTTCTCAATCTGATTCAAGGAATATTTTTAGTAGAATGTTTTCTTTTGAAACACTTAATGACATTAATGTAGCAATAGATGTTGAAGAAGTATTTTTATGCCAAAAATGAATTCATTTGTCGTTGACATTGAGTTGCTCATAAAATTTTTGTTTTCAATATAATTAATTGTCAAGTTACATGAAGTCGGTATATTGATCTGTAGTGAATTAGAGTGTTAATGCATTGTGTTGATGGATGCAGGTTGGAACAAGAGTTTTCCATCTTGCATGGCATTCCATCACAAAAACGTAAGACCTTAGTTTATTTTACAATTTAATTTATGAACTAAAAAATAGACTGGTTCCACAACCAATCAACATCTCTTGCTCTAAAGTTTAAAATATTCAGATATGCCAAGCGAGCTGTCAACCCCTTATTCCGAATAAATTCCTAACTTGTATAAAAGATAGTCCAACAAATATTTATATTACGTTTTGAGACAAGAGTTACAGGTACAGTTATCTATTACAGTATAATGTTTAAATATAGATAAAATTCTATTTTGAGTAAGTGAACTTTCATTTCAATCAAACTGAGCTACGCTGACCATTACAACATGTTGTCTGAAACTTGCTAATTTTGTTGATAATAAATCGTATTTGATAGATTAAAATGACAAATTGCAATATTGGACGTTCTAACTCGATTCAAATTTGAGTTTACTTGTGATTGATTAATTATTCAAATTTTTTATTTGATAAATTAAAACGTCTTAAATCGCAATATTGTACGTTCTAACTAAAATGAAATTTACGTTCTTGTAATTAATTGATAGATTAATTATTTAAATATTGAGTTAAATTTCTTATTACATAGATAAAAAACGACTTAAATTGCAATATTGCACTTTCTAACAAAATTGAAAAAGTTTAATTTTAATAGTGTTTCTCTATTTCAATACTTATAAGGAGTCATAAGATATATACCAAAAATAGAGTTCAAACATGATATGTTTTATGAAATACTAGCAGGTAGCCTAATTCAATTGAAACGTAAGCCCTCTTTGCCACCTCCTTCTTCTCCTCTTCTTTCATCTAATTTTTTCTCCTTGTTATCCTCTTTTCTCTTGTTCTCTTATCTTCTTCTCTTTTTCCTCTCCTTCTCTTTCATCATTCTCTCCTTCTCCCTTTGCCCCTGTTCTTCTCTTTTTCTCTACTTCTTCTCTGTATCCTCTCCATCTCTTTCATCTTATCCTTACTCTCTTTTTCCTCCTCTTCTTCTTTTTTATATTTTCTTCTATGTTATTCTTCTGCTTCTTTTTCTTCTCTTCTATTTTCTTCGTCTCCATTTTCTTATTCTCTATTTTTCTTCATCTTGGAATACACTTCAAATTATTATTTTTCATTTTCTTCTAATTCTTTATCCTTTCCTGCTCCAATCCCTTACCCTCCAGCACTAGATTTTCGTTGACAGAGGACATCATCAATACATTTTTACATTACATTGCACTTTTAAACTCAACTAAAGTTTAATTTACTTATAATAGTGTTCCACTTTTTCAAAACGTTTAAATGATACCTTACAAGGTATAATAACAAATCTAGAGTTTAAACATTAGAGTTTTATGAGATATTTTTGGGCTAAATCGTCTCATTCAAAAAGCAGATAATCAAATGTGCAGTGAACACTATGAAACCTGACATAACTGGTGACATTGATTCCAAACAAGCATCTATAACAGTTATTCTAACAATTACAAAATTATTGCCCTACAAATTCAACATTAGAGCTGTGCAAAAGTATTACAATGTTCAAATGTTCAACATTCTGTTCAAATATCAACGTAACTCATGAATCAACCTTTTTGTATTCAAATCATCGATCATTACATATAAATTGGAGTTGATAAGTTTCATCGTTTTTTTAAAAACTTGCCTAGTGGAGCATCCAATAATCGATTATCATCACCTTCACAAAATTAAACAGAAGCTGTGAAATGATATTAGACAGATGGTAGCAGCGTGAGTACCACCATTCCACAGAATGTGTTTGATTTTGCGATGGTGATTTTATGTTTAATTTGTTACAGTAATACTAATTTGATGTAATTTACAGTATAAAATAAATTAATAGATTCTCATATTGAATTCTTCGACCTCCGGATGCCAGTTAATATAAATAAATGTTTAAATACTTGCGTTTTGGTATCCAAGAATTATTGTATACACTACCGGCTTCAACCCTCCCCTTGGATCCACCACTGTCCACAACCACCTGATGATGACCCCATAGAAGGGTTGAAACCGTTAGTTAATACAATAATTATTGGATACCAAAACGCAAGTATTTAAACGTTTATTTATAACTATATATATAAAAACTAGCTGGCTCGACGCGCATTGCTGCGTTCTCATAAAAATTCTCCTTGATTTTATTATTCGCCACCTCCCACTGAGGTTACATTTCAAATTAGGAAAGAAATTAGACCATAGAGGCTTCGTTGTTTTCTTAATCACCACCTCTGAATGAAGAAACTAGTTTTGAAGTCAAATATTTTATGAAGTTGATAAGAAATTCTATCTAATATCAAAACTAACACTGTATTTTTTTGGAGGATGAAGCCCACATAGGTCTGAGACCTTTGCGTGGGTAATGAATTGGATGATGGAGATTGATGAGTTGGACCTACAGTTTTAGGTGGGTTCCGAACCACCAGGAAGTGATTGCTAAGAAATTCTATCTAATATCAAAACTAACACTGTATTTCAATTAAATATGTGATTTACACTCACTTTTACTGAAGTTAAAAGTATATATTTTAGAAGTTATGGGAAATTTGGCGCCGACTTCAAAAGATTACTTGTATGAAATTTAAAATTTTCTCAGTTTAAAGTAAATACTTTATTTTCAACTTTTTAGTACATGAGTATTTCATCATTTCACTGAAGTCGGTTTCTTTTTTTGTTTTAAAATATTTTTTATTTTAAGCTTTTTAGTTGAATTTTCAAACTTAGAAAACATGAGAAATTTCTTGTAGCCTACATTATGAAATATTTATCAAATTAGCAAGCCAATAATTAATTTATAACATTCAAACTTAAGTAACTGAAAATCCACTTATAAGAAAAGATAAACTAAGGAAAATTCTACAACGTTTTATTTAATGTGGAATATTGTATTTAAGAAAATTATAATAGCAAAAGGCTTCTTAAAAGTGAAATGGCTTTTGATTCATTTTGATGCGGTCCCTTACAGAAGAAACCTACACTGAAATAGTAGGCCTATATTACGTTACAAGTGTGGAAAATTGTGTTTACTGAAAATATGATAAGTTAACGCAGGAGATGAAGTTGACTGCGGCATTATCATAAGAGTAAGGTAAACATCTTCCCGGACGAGTTATGTACGATATTTTTCGTGATATTAGTCATATTTTTTAATATAAAAAACATAAGCTTTGAGCTAGTACAAAAGGATAATTAAAAATAACCTCAAAATAGCCTATTGTACGCACATGTATTTAATGGCGAATAAATATTCTTAATCCATCACAGCAGCGAAACTAAAAATACTTCTGAGATCAGCTGTTTTTCCAAATTCTCCAACTTATGATTGAAACTAAATAAATAACCTTATTCCTATGACTCAATAACATCAACTAAATTATTCACAATTTTCATATGAACAGAAATATTATATTCTTCTTATTCTCGATTCAAATTAAGTTCACATGATTGGTCAAAACGGGAAATTACAGGCTAGTTTCACACTGAACCAGCTTTGGGTAACCGATGTCCGATTGTAACCGATTGTGTAACCCGGCATAATTGCATTGCATCATATGATTTCGAAAACCGTCTAGATGTAAAGCGCTCCATATGATACAATGATCAGCCTGGTAAATAACACCGATTATCCGATTGGCGGTTATGTGTGGAACTATCCTATTCAAACTTGATTGAAATGAAGACATCGAAGAATGCTCCTTTTTGTTTAATATTGGGCTAAGTATTGGGCCGATTCTTGCGAAACTTGGATGGGACCACCGCTGAGCGATGCTCTTTCATTTAAAAAAAAAACTCATCGAAATCGGTTCAATATTGTTGGAATGATTGATGTACAAACATAAAAAAAAACCCAGGTCGAATATACAGTATGTAGTAACCTTGTTCTTTTTGGAAGTCGGTTAAAAATTTAATCTTTTTTTTTACACTGCTAAAACTATTTATGATAGGTTAGATATCAATCATGCAAGTTTTACCAGAAGTCAAAATTCGATAAAACTGCTCCAAATTTACTCTAAAATTCAAATTCATAAGTTTTTGAAAATTGAGAGCCACTAATTTTCTTTGGTTTTGGATACATATTCAAAACGCCTACACTAGGTGGGTACAGAAAAGCTTCAAGTATCTTTCAATTAATCAAATTGAATGCTGAATAGTCGGGAATGGATACCGAGTCGTCAATGCAATTAACTTTGCGCAAAATGAATTATTAATCATGTGAGAGGTCCGCTCGCGTGCGCCACTTCGCACAACATGGTGGTGGCGTGATGACAGAGCTATGCAAAAACCACCTACTTCACCAACTAGACTAGACAACTACCTTCATGTCTGCCTTTTTTCCTCAGTTATAGATAATAGACATTCATAATAAAAGCCTACCCAAACAAAAACAGAATGTGTTTTACTAAGTCCAATAAATTAGTTTCATTCAGAAGTATCTTTAAACCAATAAACAGCTATTTTCATTCAAAAAACTTGCATGAAACAAAAAAAAACAACTATCTTTACTCAAAAAAGTATCATGAAAACCAAAATTCAATTATTTTCCAAAACTGAAACCGAAAAATTGATATTTTCACTAAAAAGAGTATCATGAAACCGAACAACAGCTATTTACATTAAAAAAGTATCATGAAACTTAAAACCAATTATTTTCACTCAAAAAAGTACCATGTAACCTAAATTCAATTAATTTCTGAAAATGAAACAGATTTCTAATTCAAAAAGTAGCATAAAACCAAAAACCAACTATTTTCACTCAAAAAGTATCATGGAACCAAAAACTAAATATTTTTATTCGAAAAGTACCATGAAAAAAAAACAAAACACGAAACTTTAGAAATCACAGAAAAATTGCTTCAAGTCAGTCAAGTGACAGCATGAGCCATAGCAGTTCAGTTAGATAAAGATAAGCTACGAACTCCTAGGCCCCCTTTGAAAAAGTGACTGATTGGATTAGCGAGCAAGAAAGGCTCAGTTCTCTACTGTTAAATCACTTCCCGGTGGTTTGGAGCCCACTTAAACTGTAGGTCCAACTCATCAATCACTATCATCGAACTCATTATTCATGCACAGGTCTGAGACCGATGTGGGCATCATTCTACAAACAAACATAGCCATATTCTGGAACTTCCACTCTAAAATCATAATGCAGGATGCTGAATGTACATACAGCTTCAACAAAGCACTTATTCTCTCTCAACCCCCCCCCCCCCCCACCCATAACCAATTACAGGACTGGATTGTGTATCCGCCCCTCAGCCAATCATATTACAAAAAGGTTGGGTCCAACTTCCTCCCAATCAAAGCTGTTCTTTGCAACCAATTGGAGCGCTTGCTTTGAATGCAGATGCAGTTAGCCAATAACAGAGATTGGTTCTAGAGCATTCTTTAGCTAATCAGAACCCTGTAAAGTATCTAGCTTCCAACAAATTCTTCAGAGAATGGTAGGTAGTAATGCTTAACATATTTTGCTTCAATGTGGGAATGGAAGATGATTTAACTATAAAAATGTTGACACAAAACAATTAACTTGAATAAGAAGCTTCAACGTTTTTATATTTCATGACCTAGAGATTGGTGGAATGCTTGTGTAATATGTAAACGAGTTGTTAATCGACCTGTAGATTGGTCTGGACAGGTGCGCTTGCCCTGGGCTGCAAGGAGGCACGTGCAACAAAAATGTAATAAACTTAATATTAATTTATTTTCTGTAGCTGTATTGACATACATGGAATGTTGCTTGGGCATGTCCCAAAGATGCAGCTTGATGCCAAGAATGATATTATTAAAAATAATAATAATAATGAGAGAAATGAATTATATAACCTGTTCTCAATCAATCACAGCATAATGTTATTAGCTAGGCACACAATGGGGATTTTCATATATGTTTGACTAGCAATCACTTATTCAAAACGAATGCTATTTAAATTGGGAAACAAAAGCTGTTTCCAAAGCCGACTTTATTTTTAATCCAACAATTGAACAATCAATCTTAAAATGGCTTGTCACAGGTTATTCCTCATTCATTCTTTGAAATTTTTAATTAATAATTCAAGTTGATTAGCTAAGAATATCTTTTGGAATGAAAAAGATAATTTTTTTGATTACCAAATTCAAAGTGACCTTCATTCAATAACAAGACTATGATATAAAACTGCAAATCCAGTACTTAATACTTATATTGAGAATTGAAAATATTCTCTACTTTGAAACCCAAACCGAAGGACTTCCTTGAAAGTCAACATTTTCACCAAATGGTAGCAAACTTTCATCAGAATTTCATGTTTCACATTCAAATATTTATCACCACAACACCAACATTTAATTACATGCAGTTAAAAACACAACAAAGGAAGACACTGTCAAACTTGCACGATTCTACTGCAACTTCTTGTCACACAAATGATAAATTAATTTTTTTGTGAGTTGTCTTCCTAAAATGGAAGGATTTATGACCAGAAACGCTCAATATGCATTTTTAAAGGAGTTATTTTTCAACTTTTTCCCGGGGGAAGACCCCCTTTATAAGTCAAGAATAGTATCTGGTGTCTTGCTGACAGACCCTCCTCCCTTAAAAAATGTCTGGAAAACTTGAAGTCACAGTTGACCTCAACAACGAGCCTACATTCGTGATTTGCATTGATCTAAATGAAGGCATTGGGAAGTCTGACAAAAAGTTGCAATAGAATTGCACAAGAGTGAAAGCAGTGTTACACAAAACCGATGGAGAAAAGTGCATGCAAAAGCAAAATATGAAAGAAAAGAATGTCACCAATTTAGTTAGTCCTACCTTGAGATCAACCGTTGAATTATTGGCAATGTTGTTGACGTTGGGCAGAGAGCCGCCCCGAAAAGAGCCCAGGGACTGATTGATGCGGAGATGCTGTTTGGGTTGCATTGCATTATTTCCCTGTAACACACGCACACAGACACACATTCACCCATCTACCAGTTAGAGAAGGACAGAGAGCAAAGAAAGACAGCAGTCATCAAGGAAGAAAGTCACCTTAATATTAGCACAAGCAAAATGCATAGATACACACAGAATAACAGAATATATGAAGAATGTTACAGTTGCCAGCATTTAGCCGTGCACTCGTGACCTTGAAACAACATGTCAACAAATTAAGGTTCGTGGGGGTGATTATCGATGCCTTTCAGAAAACATCAGACTTGGCAGCTAATATATGCTCACAACAAAAAATAGTAATATGTTTTCAGTACAGGTAGTTTCATACTCTAATAGCCCTCTGCCAGAGTGCACAAGCTAGCTGCCGGCTACTATAAACTCATGTAACATTAGTGGTAGCATCAAGTTGGGTTTCAATAACATGTGATGTTTTCTTTGAGAACACTATGGCCGTTTGTACAAATGTCAATCAAAAAAGAACTGGGAAATGATTTATCAACAGAGAACATTATTATTATTAACTGACTGAACAGATACATGGCATGGCCCATGGCTACCACTTCCCAATTAACATTGGGGACAAGCAGCATTGTAATTTTACATAAGAACATGATTGTCATATCATCATTATTATAGTTTGTGAGTTTCATAATAAAGTTATATAAGTCAACATTATTACAAAAATCATAGCTTTTTGTTTTATTTCAAATGTTAACTCATGTTTGGAACCAATCTTTTAAAAGCAGTGTGGCTGCTAAGCATGGCTTTAGAGCACAATATTTGATTGGGGATCAGTGATTTGATTCTCAAAAATAGACTGGAGATCAGTTTATAACTTCTTCATTGTCTTTTGTGCCACTAAATTCTCCTGATCGGTTTGGCCAGTGATCGGGGATCAAATATTTATGAGCGATCGGCCATTAGTGCAGCCTGAACCCAAGATGTAATAACATTCACAGTGATAGAATCAGAGCACACAAGACAGATCTTACATGAAGAATTATTGTTAGTTGACTAATATTACACAGAACGATAGAAATGAGTGAATCCATACCTTGTCATGCTTCTACAATAATATTAAAATAACACATGTTTCAAACAACATCGCGCACACTTGGGCATCTTCTTGTTCAATTTCACTCTCCAATCTTTTACATGATCAGTGAACAATAAGACTATGAACTTCAATGTACAGGAGACCGGTTTGATAGGATTCTGAATTATCTATTCAAAATTATTCCAAAACAACATAAATACACCAAAACTTCAATAAATAACTACCAATAGTTTTGTTCTGTAAAGTACCTCCATTTTGTTTCTACAATTTCTATCAACAGGAACAAAATTGATCTGAAACACCTCATTGGATAAAAAAAATTTTCAAGACTCCTGATTGGTTGAAATCATTGAAACAAATTGGAGGAGTATCCCAACTCCAGATTGGTTAGAATTATTAAAATAGAATAATTCCAGCCAATCAAAAGCCATGAAAAATTTTTGTATCCAAAGAGGATGGTTTAATTCAACCTCTATTTTTCCTTCTAACCAATCAGAACTTGTGGGCGATATGCCTAGACTTAGAAATGAAAAGTAGTTAAAAAGTACTTCACTATTATTTGTTTTCAATGCGGTTCCCAGTTTTTTAAAAATTGTTTCGAGGATGATTCCCATAGAACTAAGACCTGTGCGTGGTTAATGAGATGGATGATGGTGATTGGACCTACAGTTTTATGTTGGTTCCGAACCACCAGGAAGTGATCTTACAACAGAAAAGTCCTTTTTGCAGGCCAATCCAATCAGTAACCCTTACAAAGAGGGCCCAGGAGTTCGTAGCTTATCTGACAACAGATACCTCCTAGGGCTCACGGCTATCACAGCTTAAATATTTTAAAAGTTAGTTCAAGATTTTAAAATGGGCAAGATTTAGTTCTAGTTTAGTCGAAAGTTAGAGAAAAAACTGTTAATCTGAATTATATAACAAAACTACTATAGGTCAAGAGCAGTGAATCGGTTGAGCGCGAATAGAGATTAAACCCTCGCAGGAACCACAACGATTAAATCAAATTTTGTCAATACAACTTGAAACTCTATAAAAATGACCAATACTGTCATTGTCTGAGTTATCTCCGTTAAAATCTACGTTACAACATTGCAATCATAACAAAATGAATGCAATCTATCAAGTAGCATTGCATTAAAACCATTTAAGAAGCAGCAATAAAACTGTTCGTAAATGCTTGAACGAAGAGAAGAAATGATTCAATTCGGAAGTTAGCTGGTGAACTACGTTTTACTTACAAGATAAAACAATATTGAAATAGACGCTGCATGTACGTGCATTGGCATAAACTTTACTATAATATGCATAACTTCCAGTTTACTATTTAATTGTATTGCAGTGTAGTTTGTTGCTCTACTTACAAAAACGGAAACGTTGAAAAACATAAAAATAAAATTGAAAAGTCGGTGAATAAACGTACCGGAAGTATTATTTTAGAATTATTGATAAATAATAGCCTAATCGGAGCCGCGGTGAGATAAATTACTGTAGATCTAAGGTCAATGCAACAAGTTGCACTTGTTTTTACACATGAATTATTATGAATCATTACAATGGATTTTCATTACTTCGATCTGTTTTTGTTTTTTTCCCCCGTACTGATACACTATTAAGTAAATAGGTATAAGTAACAAGTATAGGTATAGGTTATAGTAGTAGGCAACACAGTAACAATCACTCAATCAAATAAAATCTCAAAAATTACTGGGAAATTAGATTCCTTGATTTCTACTTCAAACTACGCTGGTTTCGATCTTTCAACTACGATTGTAATGGATCGACGATTGTTTTGGACTTCTAACACAATAAACAAATTATCATCATATAGCTAAAAGTGTAAAATTTCTGAATAATTTTTCCTAAAAAAAAAAACAAACAATAAGTAATTACTGTATAAGACTATAACAATTCTCACTAAATAAAGGCTTAATAAAAAAGTTGTTAGACCTAGCCGGCAATCAAACTCTGTACCAACGAAAGAAAGACATTTATTTTTTCAATGCAAAAACCAGAAATTAATCTCAAGTTTATCTTAAAAAAAAAAACTATTTAAATGCTATCCTTGAAAAATCACAATTAGAATGATAAAAGTTAAATTAATGAATAATTTGATGTACTTTTAGAAAGCAGAGCAGGTTCTCAATAATTCAAAATGACATAGAGTCTAAAAAAGTTGACCTTTATTCAAAAATATTCATTAATTGGTCTAGTCTTTGTTAAATTATATATGTGACTATTGAATTGTAGGAATATACTGTGGTCAACTTATTATATATTTAATTTTGAAAGAAAGACTATACCTCGCTCCTTACATATAGAGGAGCTGAGGAGAAGAAGAAGTAGAAGATTGACAAGAAGAAAAAGAGGAAAAAAGGAAGAGGAGGTGGTGGTGTAGGAGGAGGTGAAGAAGAACAAGATGTAGAACAATGCATTTCTTATTTCTACAAGCAAAGCGGTAAGAACATGAGAAGTAACACTTGAAACAAATTTTCAGAATTTTCCTTTCCTCGTTCTGGGGGAACAATAGAGCCCTCAACGGGCTCGTAATCCCATAATTAGAGAACTACTCCAATATCCATTGGTCAATTTTATTTTGAAATTCTCTACTGTCACTAGCCTTTTTAATTAGAAAATAAAACCAGTGATTTAGTTGAAAGTAGCGATCAAAACAGAATACTGAAAGATCCCAAATATTTGTTTACTTAGGGCAGACTCAAAACTTTTACCAAAAATTACTTCTCAACTAAAATATTTATTGTATTTTTTGAGTGAAGAATAAATTGAAATTGAAATTTCCTGTTACCGTTATGTTACGTTACTCTTACGTCACAATTATGTTACGTTCCTGTTATGTCACCGATACGTTCCTGTTATGTCGCCGTTATGTTACGTTCCTGTTAAGTTCATACTATTCGACTCCTGCACGTACTCTAGTAATCCATTAAATTCATTCGTCATGTTGCTTGAAAAGCCCTAACAACCTCAATAAAAAATTCACTCGTGGAAACAACAAGAACACCTTTTGTCCTCACTGTTTGCAGTTCATTGTTTCACCGAAAACGTTTGAAAACATCATCCTTAATTCCAAAAAACAAAAGCATTAGTTTTTAATAAATGACACACAGGTCGATAAGGCCTCTATGCTCTACCACAAGTTGGATTCAAAGGAACTGCCAAATATACAGAACATATAATAATTAAGACGCCATCTCTATCTTCATCAATCCATTTGTCATCATTAGATATCTATATTTTGAAAAAAAAATTTGAAAAGAAAATTATATGACATAAGTCACCAGGAGCTCAAGGGGCTGTGAATAACAATTTACAAACTAATTTCATTAGCACTTCTACTTGTGGTTACTGCAGAGTCTAATACAAGTTTTTGCTTGTAGATTGCAACTACATTTTGTAAAAATATATTCATGAAATGTAAGTATAACTGAGTAAGCATAACTAGTACGTAAAAATAATATGTATATGATAAATTGTATTTTGTGTAGATTGTAATGTAAAAGGTCCCTGTACGCCAGTATTTGCTAATGACTATTTCTCATGATTGATGAAACTTAGGGTGAACAAAATTTCATGAATGAAATCCCGAACTTCTATTTTGAAAGGATTTTTCAACTCTGCATGTTTTTGAGGTACAGGGACACATCTGTCGGATCTCACACGTCTGTGGTTCAGGACGCTTTACTACAAGAATTAAGGATGTGATAGCCGTGAGCCGTAGCAGGTATCTGTTCAGTCAGATGAAGATAAGCTACGAAACCCTGGGCCCTCTTTGTAAGTGTGGCCGATTGGACAGGTCAGCAAAATACTTTGATCTCTGCTGTAAAACGACTTCCCGGTGGTTCAGAACCCACCTAAAACTGTAGGTCCAACTCATCATTTACTATCATTACTGACGTACAGGTATCAGACCTATGTGGGCCTCATCCTCCGAGGAAAAAGAATTAAAAAGTGAGACTTTCAATAGGTACTTTTTGGATGATGTCCACATCACTTTTTGTCCACGGTTTCCAATATTTGACAAGCTATACTAAAATGATTAAAAACGAGGCTTTTTTATATCATTTTTCATACATCAAAGAATTCAGAATTCAACAGAAGAGATCTTCAACAATAATAGGAAGGTGGAGACCATAATTTTGTGAAAATATATATGGTACATGAAAGCAAAATGAATGGTCAAAGATGCTCAACATAGATTTTTAATTTCCTGAATTTTGATATTTTCTAAGTCATAAGATGACGGTAAAAATATTTACTAACATTTTACTATAATAAAGTTATAGCGCATGGATGAACGAACGTGAAGTTCGGAAACGTTATGTTGAATTTCATTATTGTGAATTTGAATTCAATTTACATATAACATCTCTTCCTATCAATGGATTTCATAGAAAAATATGGAGCTACTATGTTATTTTTATATGAATTACATACTACTAAGTTATTTTTCATCATATTATTTTTTAATTTTTCCTTATTTCTTTGATTATTAAGTACTTTATAGTATTTTTTTTTTCAACTGAATGTTAGCATGTGTAAGATTGTCAATTTTTGGAGAGCATCTGAAATATAACATCAGTTTCAACAAAAGTGGCAAGTTGACACTTGCATAGACATGGTAAGGTAGCCCACATTATTAAGTATCATTTTACTAGTACATAAACCTTGTCTTTCATGTGCTATATTTACTGTTAGTTTATCCCTCTACTACTCTTTTAAAAATTAGGCCTTAAACCCTTTTCTCGAAAACTAAAAATTTTATTAATAAAAAGGTTAGTTAAAATGAACATAACAAATTTTCGTTTTATCAATTGCATCCCAATTTGGATATACCAAAACCTTCATTCCCATTGAATAGATAATTAAAACTTCAATTTTAGTAATTATTGAAAAGATTCAACAACAACGTTCTACTTTCATCCTTTTTTCCAACAGCAAAAAATAATCAAATTTCAATCATATCAAACACCTTAGTATTGAACAGAAAATTAAAACTTAAATTATAGTAATAATTAGAACGAATCAACAAAAACGATCATCCTTCTTTCCAATAGCCAAATAGAATTTCTTTCTTTGTAGAGACGAAGGAGATATTGTGGAAGATATTCATAATGAATAATAAGACATGACGTTGTCTCAACCACATTTATTGAAAATAGTGAGATACTAGTTTCGGTTGTTATACCATCATCAATCTCAAACAAACTAAAACAATTGTTTTAGATTGATAATGGTATAAAAACCGAAACTACTATCTCACTATTTTCAATAAATGTGGCAGTGAAAACTTCATGTCTTATTATTCAAAATAGAATTTCAAATTTTTAAAGATAAGCCGCTACAAAAATCAAGATACCCTGACACTTTACTATTTCTCTTTACATCTCTTTTCTACACCAGCATCCTACCAAACCATCCTTTGGTTAACAGTCTCTCACAACCACCAACCAACATGCAGCCCCCAAAAGCGCATATTGTTCCCACCCTAACAACAACAGAGGCGGGCTGCATCATCTGTTAACCACATTTCAGAAGCTCACAAGTTCAAAGTCGGCTATCATAGTTTCAAGCGTTATGTCACAATTAATGAGCAATGTTTGTTCTTTACAACCGGTTCAAATTTATGATCTATGCAGTTAGAATACAAACGAAGCAGACAAAAAGCACGATTCGAATAAAAGGTCAAATATCACACAAAGCACATCTTACATAACAACTGACATAAAACACGTGGTTTCCTTAAAAAAAAAGATTATACCAAAAATTAATTGATATACGTATAATATAATATTTCCCCAGCCCTAAAATAGTCTACAGCCAAGCTGTACGGCTGTGCGCAAGGTTCCTGGTCATAATGTTTTCGTATTTTACTTGTATTGGATGTTATTATGGTATTGAAATGTTATCTATTGCCATGAGAATTTTTTTCATCAATTATTTTATGAAATATAGGGTTTTAAGTTTGTAATGTTTTGGTTGTTAAAGGCAATTGATCTCACAAGTTATTTTAAAACTTTGATAAGTAAAATACACATTGGGGAACAAAATGACACATTTTTACTTCAATCAAACTAGTTTTTTCTGCATTAAGTTTTAAAAAACTAAACATTTTTTTTGAGATTTTCAAAAAAACTGATCAGAATGAAAAGTATGTCATTTAATTCCCCAGGCTTTTATTTATAAAAAAATTATCAAGTTTAAAATAACTCTTAAGTGGGATCAATTGCCCCCAAAAAAACAAAAAGTTTCAACTTTAGACCCACATATTTCACAAAATAATTGTTACAGCAATAGATAACGTTTCAATACCTTAAACCTTAATTTCTAACACAACAAAAATTATGACCAACAACCCTGCGCACAGCCTTAAAAGTGAATTGGCATAAACAGTAGCTGAATATTGGAGAACTCGTCAGAATTATTTAATATTATTGAACTAATAGACGTTTCTACGGTCCACGTGTAAAGGTGAATGATATTCCAACAGATTTTACAATAAAAAACCGAAGATTGAGCGACCTTCGCGAGTTCAAGTTTTTATACGAAGAAAACGTTAACCCTAATAGAAATATACTAGCACTGAGGAGTCAAGTTTTTTTTAGCATAAGTATCTATCATAGTGATGGACTATAAATTGGAAATTAAGAATGCCGTATAAATAAGGCTACCAATAGAAAACCGATAATTTTTTCAACTGTAACAAGTTATTTATTTCAAGAAATTGGTTTAAAATGTGAATGAAGTGAATTCTAAATAAAATTAAATGTATAAGTCAATGCTGCTTCTAAATTTCATCCAAAACCACAAATTATTATTTGACACTACAACAATACTATGATTATTATTTATTATAATTATAACACACTATCACTGTACCTGTTGCACAGCATTTTATTAAATAATTTTTATTATAACTTGTATTTGAAGGAGATTGATTGATTTGTTTATTTAAATGCAAGATCTTGAAACCCCTATGGCAACATTTACAAAAAATACAGTTTGCAAGACATTTATACTAGAAGTTACTAAGAAAAACAAATCAACTAACCTAACTAGATAAGCATCAACGGTAACAATCAAGAAAAAGAAGAAATAAGTAGTTATGATATGGACAAGGAAAGAAAGCAAGAATAAAGCATGGTGAATGAGAATGGAAATGAATTGTGAGAAAATGAATTGGAAAGAAAATGAAATGACAGAGATTTAAAAAACGTCTGGCTATACCTTTGTTAAGCATAGAGGTGGATAAACACAATCAATAATTGTTTAGAAAAACGTTATTTTTATAGGAAAAGTAATTAATTTTGAATGTGTATCTAATTTGTTTGCTGAGGATACCCACATGAGCCTAAAACTTATGCATGGATCATGAGATGAAAATATGCCAGACAGGAGAGAACTTGAACCCATGACTGCAGGAGTAGCAGCAGTCAGAAATAATAATAAGTTTCAAAGTTAATAAGTTTTAAATAAAATACTAACCTAAAACTATTATTGTACTGATGGGTTCAAATATTAATAAAATTCTTCCTCAATAACTAAATACCTTCTAGTCTTATTAGTAATAGGTATCAGCACTGTATAACCTGTGAGTTTCCTAACTGAAATAAGAACTGACAAGGAAAAAAATGAAACCTAAGGAAAATACAAAACATACTATGCCCTCAAAAAACGAAAAATGTACTGAAATAAGAGCTGACAACAATGAAAAAGCATAGTAAATCAACCCCAAGGAAAATACAAGAACATATTATACTCTCAAAAAAATATATATTCTGAAATAAGAATTTACAACTATGTAAAAGGATAGTACATCAAACCCAAGGAAATGTAAAAACATATTCTATCCTTAAAACAACGAAATAAGAACTGACATCAATGAAAAAGCTTAGTAAATCAAACCCAGGGGAAATAAAGAGAGAAAGCATATCCCTCAATAAAATCCAAATAGAACTATCACATTCAAATAATTATTCTATATAATAGAAAACGAATTATCGATTAGCAAAAAACCAATGCTACAAACTTTTCTTGGGAATGAGAAAGAGAATCAAAATAAATAATGCGAGGAAAGCTCCATAATAAGAATGAATGGAAGAGAAAGAAAACAAATAAATAGTGTGTGTCTGTGTGTGAGAAAAAGAAATGAGAGAGAAAGAAATGAGAGAGAAAGAAAACAAATAATAAAAAGTGTGTATGAAATAAAGAAATGACAAAGTCTGTGTGTGTGTGAGATAGAGAGAGAAAGAAAGAGAGTGAGGCAATAGCTCTAGTCCCGATATATCCCGCCATAAGATTTGGCTATCTCTTTCTCAAGCTACTAGTATTCTCAATTAGATATAACACACCAAGTTATCCCTCACTGTCTTTCAAGTACCAGAATTTATTGCCATTGCGTTAAACATCAAATTGACATTCAGCGTCCTTTTAAACACAATTATTTACAAACTAGTTTTATACAAGTACTCTTACTTGTTGTTACCACAAAATCTTCTGGAAGTTTTTACTTGTACATTGCAATTGTAATTTGTGAACTGATACACAACTGGTCCCAGGATTTTATACAGCTCTTGTATTTTTTAAAATGAATGAACTTTATTTCAATATTTCGTTTTTATGATAATCTTTATAAATATGTGTAGGCTATACAACTATTTATGAAAAAATTTTTTTTAATCTTATGGTAGTTTTGCTAGTAGATTTTAGTTGTAATTTGTGAATTTTTATGCTACTGGCTCTAAAACCTTTATATGACATTCCCTAATTATAACTAAAGTTAGAATGCAGTTGGAGCTCTCTTACTCTTACTTATTTTTTTTATTTGACGGATGAAGCCCACATAGATCTAATACCTTTGCGTGGGTAATGAGTTGGATGTTGGTGATTGATGAGTTGGACCAAAAATTTTAGGTGGGTTCCGAACCACCGGGAAGTGATTTTACAGCAGAGAACTGAATCTTTTTTGTTGGCCAAACAAAATCGGCAACCCTTTCAGAGGGAGCCCAGGAGAGCGTTGCTTATCTAATATGATTGAACAGATACCCGCTACGGCTCACGGCTATCACTTCAAAAGTTGTGTAAAATTGGGAACGAGGTTTCAAGTTTCGAATTATTCAGGATTGATACATGTAGAAAAAATCTTTACAGAAGAGCACGATTTTTGTAATTTCACATTGATAGTGGAATATAATCCATTGATAGAGGAAGTGACTAATCCATTGATAGTGCTAGTTAGAACTAGCAGGTTGTCTGATTTAATTGAATCAGGATATATCCAAAACCTGACACAATCTATTTACAATTTTAATTTAGACGACCTTTTTTTCTTATCGCTTTTCTTCTTCCACCTCTTTTTTCTTCTCCATCTACATCATCGTCTTACTACTGTTTTCATCTTCTACTTCTTTCTTTTTTCCTCCTCCTCCTGCTTTTTCTGCTGCCACTTCTTCACTTTTCTCCTCATTCTCCTTTCTCTCCTCCTTCAATCCCTTATCCTCCAGCGCATAAGTTTTGTCAACAGAGGACATCTTGAAGACGTTTATATAATTGAATGGAATGTAGAGACAACACATCAAGTACTGGTTATGAAATTTTAGTAATCTAAATACAATGCACTATTACTGGGATGACGTGCCATTATTTTCAATTATTATAGACTGTAATTATTTTTTATTTTCATATACTGTAACATATTACGAGTCCACATTATTCTACTGAAAAAACTGTTAGAAACAAAAAAAAAAAAAACGTTGGTTAAGAGATATGAAACGACTGGACACTAATAATTTCATTTGAATATAAGATGACCCAGTTATGAGCTGTTATCAATCAATGATGATTTATGAATAAATGTGACTGAATAATATAGTAAATACTACTCCAATCAATTCCAACAATTCATCAAATTATAAAAGTTAGAGAAAATCCAAACACCTAGACCATCTCCAACACAAAATTATATTCACGTGAAGTGATAGCTGTGAGCAGTAGCAGGTATCTGATCAATCAGATAAAGATAGGTTACAAACTCCTGGGCTCTCTTTGTGCGGGTGACCGATTGGATTGGCTATTTTTCAATATTTGAGAAGCTATACTAAAATTATTTAGGCTTTTAAATATTAAATTAATGAGTCACAACTGGAAGTTTAATTTTCCAAGAATGTTAAAAGTTCTTAGGGAACTCTGTTGCACGGTGTCCCCTACAACTCAAAGATGAGCAGAAAAACTTAGAGAAGAATCAGTTATCATCTACTTTAATAATTAACTGTTGTTTTTGAGAATACTAGTACATTATCCGACTAAGTGAGATGAACTTTCAGGCTATGCTTTTCATATTAGCTAATTTTTTAACGATTTTAATACTACCACTTCTGGCTTTCTTAAATAAATATTATTTTGTTGACAAAACCATAACGCTTATTAATAAGATAAAACACAGTTACAACGAATCAAAAGATACGAAAATAAAATTCCTATTTCTTTTAAAATATTACAATAATTTATAACAATTTTACGGGATGACATAAACCAGTAAAACTATCAAGTTTGAATGCTCTTAAAGATACGCTCAATCTATTGTATTTACGCTTAGCCGGTAATACATTTTATCTCAATCACTTATAGTTTTATTATTTAAAAAATAAATTCTTGGTCTTAATCATGAGGTAAAACCTTTTTTTGGTCAAAATCACCTTGATTATGATGTCATTACAATGATAAAAACAAGAACTCTGTCCATAGAATTCACTACGTAGTGTAGGAAGGTAGTGTTGTGGTTAAAGCGTTCGACTCCCACTCCTACGGTCAAGGGTTCGATTCCCGTTCCAGCCAGGCATTTATTTAATCGTCATTCATCTCATTACCGACGCCCAAGCCTCACAAGGCAGACATCGTCAGCATCAAAAAATAAATAGAATATCCCAGTCACTTTTTATCTCCTAGAGATGGAGGTAAAAATGTTACCTTACCTATATCAATATTAATTTCTGAAGCAATTTCATTTGTAAATAAAGACACGTGTTTCATGTTCTATATTATGTGAATTTCGTCTACCTGTATCTTTAAATCAAAATCAATAGTGAACTAAGAATCCAAAACATAAGTTACTGTTGAATCACACACAATAACTGATCATAAAAAATTATTATTATTGTAGTGAATAAGTAGCCCATGAATTATTTGGGAGAGACCTTTACGGGTACTTCCAACTCGCCATTTGAGCCACGTTATAGGGAACATGGTGGACCTACTATTTTAGGTGGGTTCCGAGCAACTGAGTAAGTGATCATAAAGTTCCTGGATTTCTTGAAGATGGGTTTTAACAACTCGAAAACGTTCGGCCTACAGAAGTAAGTGAAATACTACTTATTTTGATAAAAAGTTGACTGCTAGTCGTTTAATTCACTTGAAAAGTTAATGATAATAAAGCTTATTAAAGACATTATGCAAAAATACCGCCCAAGTTATCCAAAAAAACAATTCAACTATGACATACAGTGGGCCAGCTCAGATACAATCTTGAGGCGGCTGATTCGCATGAAATTTGAATAAACTAGATACCTTAGTTGTTGATACAAATAATTCATTTACCGGTTAACGGTAAGGCTCTCATGAACTCAACCAATGTTATGAATGACATGGTGTGTGAATGAATGGTAGACAACACACATTTTGTTATAGATGGAAAGAATAATGAGAGTATTACCTCAAAATTGCGATTAAAAATTCAGCTTCAATTGAATAGATATTATAAAGACTAACGTTATATCAAAGACCAGAATGAACCAATGTCACGGTTTCCTAACCTCAACTAATGAGCTGAATCTAGCTCACATTCAAATCAATTATCCTCATAAGCTACACAAGGAAATCAATATAAACACTAAAACCAAATCCATAGGACACGAAATCTAGGAATTGTAAAGTTTACTTTCTATTGGAATGAACGGAATTCTGGAAAAATAGCCCATGATACAAAATTGAAAAGTTATCAGTTGTCAGAATACTTGTCACAGGAAATAAGCATGTTAGAAACGGAGCCGACAAATCATAAATAAAATATATAAGTAATTCAAGAGTCTAATGAGGAAGTAGCAAGTAAAATTTAGTAAGAAATGGACTGCTAGAGAATATCTTGATGAAGTAGACTTTATAAATGAACGTACTAGTCTCAACGTTTGAAAAGTCTACCAATGAAATGTAAACATAAATGGACGTTCAACATTAGGGTTAAATAACTGAAACAACACATACTACAATTCCCAAACCCAACATCCTCCCTTATCAAAGGTATATTCAGATTATACAGATGGGTTTATTAAATTGGAGATAATAATTAGTAGTTTTTAAACTAATCACTAATCACACGCAGCAGACAAATTACGCGTTGACTAGAGAACCTAGGACTGCAATGAACACTTGTTTATCTGTATCAAAATGCTTGAACCAAAATTGTTATGAAAATGTTCTTACTTTATTGGTGGCATCCGACACTTCACGCATAATCTTTTCGAACTCTGCAGTTTCTTCGGCCTGTTTTAGATTGTGTAAAGCTATCTTTTCACTGAATTTTCGAGGATTCGCCATGATGGCTACTTGGAGATTCAATTTTTTGGCAGAACATGGGCTGTTGTTGTTTTCTTGCGATAACGACTGGCAAGGGGTTTACGAGAACGAGGAAACTAGCTACATCACTACAAGTATCAGAAAATACGTTTTATTTTTAATCAATCGGTGATATAAACTTTTATTTCATTTATTTCATAGTTTGATAATATTTTCTTCTGCTTACAATAATTATTAACCAATATTATACTATACTACAAAAATATGAATTCTATATCTGGATTTTCCTTCTATACAGAAAAAATGATTTTTGAATGAAAACAATTACATAAAAAATATGAATAATTTTTTTGGATTAAAAACTCACTTGAATATGTTCAAATGTGTTCAAAATGCTTGTTTAATATACTAGATCAGTTAATCATATTCAAATTGAAAATACATTTTCTTTTGAATTCAACAAATCATTTAATTCAAAAAGTAATATTATTATATCAATTCACTGACAAGAAAATGGTGTTTCTCTTCTCATGTTTTACGAATCAGAATCTTCTATGATCAAGGACAACGAATATCCAAGAGCCACTGTTTGAGATGAGCGCGCGTAACTCAAATTCAACTTCGTCCATCAAAGAAACGTATGAGCGGTACTGAAATTTCATTTCAAGAAAACTTTTCTTCCCAAATTATCCAATTTTAAACAGTAGGCTATTATTTAATGATTTTTGGTTGTCGGAATTTTACAAGACATAATATAACGCTTTACGCAAATATGGAACTAAATTATATTAAAGCATTATTTGGAAAAAGTACGATGGCTTATGATAATTAATGAAACAGATCTTCTAACAACTAAATAAATTGAATATTGTTGGCATACAATTTTTTAAAAGGTGGACCATCATTCGTAACATTATTATATAGTCATTAACCTCATTACCCACGCACAATTCTTAGACTCATGCGGGTATCATCCAGCAGCAAAAGTACGTCATCGACAACTAAAGTACCGGTAATCAATTCTTGGTTTTCTTAATATTCATAATAAAAGTACTCGAATGACAATGATAAATATACAGTAGAAATAAAAAATATAGTTGATTGAAATGTCAACACTGGTTTAGTTCAGAATTACTGTATTATTGGAATTAAATTTTTATAATGATTTTGTTTTAGTTTGGTATGGTTTCTATCATACCTTTTTGTATTATAAACTTAAAAAACACTTTTGAATGGAAATTGACTCACGTTATGGCGTGACGGCCGTTTCGCTCTGTTGTCTAAAGCATCATCAGACGACCCACAGTACACTCTGTACACTGTACACTCTGTGAGTGTACTTTGGGTCGTCTGATGATGCTTTAGACAACAGAGCGAAACGGCCGACAGTACACTCTGTACACTGTACACTCTGTGAGTGTACTTTGGGTCGTCTGATGATGCTCTAGACAACAGAGCGAAACGGCCGGCACGCCATAACGTGAGTCAATTTCCATTCAAAAGTGGTTTTTAAGTTTATAATACATAATAGTGGAAACAAGATGGATCTTCAACATCATACCTTTTTGGTTTGGCATTATCTTTTTTTATTTTTATTTTTTTTATTGCTGATGATGCCCACAGTAGTTTGAAGGGTTGTGCGTGGGTCCGTGGGTAATGAGGTGAATGGGTGAATGATGAGAAACATCCATGGCTGAATGAGATTCGAACCCAAGGCTGCAGGAAACGAAGCCAGCCAGAGCTATCAGACTGCTACCAACCAACTGCACTTCCAAAGCCGCCCATAATCCTAGCAGTCTGTTGTAGAGTTTTTTGTAATGAGGATATGGTTTTTAAAAATGATTTTAAATACAAAATAATTGAAAATATAACATTTGGATCGGTTACTCAAATTTGAATGCTTTATAAAAAAAGAATTATTTCAAAAGTTAAACACAGTAATTGAATAAATTAATACAGTATACGAATATAAAGTGGGACGTGGAAGACGGAAATTTGTCAAAAAATCAAAACTATATGGACATTTTTAATAGAGAATTTTCAAAATACATGTACAGAAAATTGACGAGTTATGCTGAAAGCATAATTATACAAACATATGTAAACATGTAAAAGTAATATTCTTCAGGTAATGTAGATTTTCACTAGAGCAATGATGTAGGTGTTCATCAAAATCTCCACTCTCTCCAACCTTTGTTGAGTGAAAGAGAGGACCAGGAGTCCTAACTTCGCCCTTAATAAAGGCAATTACTCAACCTTTATTTGTTGTAATTACAGTTCTTTCTAACATTGACCACTATTCTTTGAAACTAAATTTTGCAGCACAGAAACATTCCAGCAGCCCTATTTGCAGATCTGTTGCAAATAAACGACAGCCAAATTATTATGGAGTTTTGGTGGGAGGGTAGTGGGAAATTCTGGTAAACGCCTCCAGTTTTCAGCTTATTTAAAAAAAATATGGACAAAGAACACAATTATCTAATATCAAAACTGACACTGTATTTCAATTAGATATATGATTTTCAATCACTTCTACTGGAGATACTAGAAGGATGCATTTCACTTCTAAAGAGAGGCTTTGTCAGCCTATCATATTTTTAATTGAAATACTGAGTCAGTTTTGATATTAGATTGTTCAACAAGTATTTTGACAGAAAAACTAAATTGCTTTAGCTCTTATAATTTTAAAAATACCTGCTTCCCACGCCTTATTCTATATTTTTTCCATATCTTTTTCTATATTTATACTTCCATATTGGCACAGACGAAAGAACTAAAAGTTGTTTCTGTAATCTGTGATATTGGTAAGTCACAATATTAGTTATTCGAACAAAATCCTAATTATATTGGTAGCAAATTTTACAACAAGCTCTACCGCAGTTTTTAGAGTCTTGTAAATATCGAAATTTTAAAAAACAATCTAATACAAAACTGACACTGTATTTCTATTAAATGTACAATTTTCACTCATTCTCACCACATGTCCCATCCATTTTACTCTCCGTGTAATGTAAGGAACACTATCTTGTACACGACAAAACGCTTATCAACTAAATATTTTCTAAATTGTTCTTTTTTTAAATCTGTGATGTTTCCATGACGAAATACTTGATGAACAATCTAATATCTAAAGTGACACTATATTTCTATTTAATGCATGATTTTCACTCACTTATTCTGGAGATATTGAAGGGAGATATCTGGAGTTTGGAGTCTGATGAAGCTTCTCTTTAGAAGTGAAATGCATCCTTCCAGTATCTCCAGTAAAGGTGAGTGAAAATCATATATCTAATTGAAATACAGTGTCAGTTTTGATATTAGATAATTGTGTTCTTTGTCCATATTTTTTTTAAATAAGCTGAAAACTGGAGGCGTTTACCAGAATTTCCCACTACCCTCCCACCAAAACTCCATAATAATTTGGCTGTCGTTTATTTGCAACAGATCTGCAAATAGGGCTGCTGGAATGTTTCTGTGCTGCAAAATTTAGTTTCAAAGAATAGTGGTCAATGTTAGAAAGAACTGTAATTACAACAAATAAAGGTTGAGTAATTGCCTTTATTAAGGGCGAAGTTAGGACTCCTGGTCCTCTCTTTCACTCAACAAAGGTTGGAGAGAGTGGAGATTTTGATGAACACCTACATCATTGCTCTAGTGAAAATCTACATTACCTGAAGAATATTACTTTTACATGTTTACATATGTTTGTATAATTATGCTTTCAGCATAACTCGTCAATTTTCTGTACATGTATTTTGAAAATTCCGTCTTCCACGTCCCACTTTATATTCGTATACTGTATTAATTTATTCAATTACTGTGTTTAACTTTTGAAATAATTCTTTTTTTATAAAGCATTCAAATCTGAGTAACCGATCCAAATGTTATATTTTCAATTATTTTGTATTTAAAATCATTTTTAAAAACCATATCATCATTACAAAAAACTCTACAACAGACTACTAGGATTATGGGCGGCTTTGGAAGTGCAGTTGGTTGGTAGCAGTCTGATAGCTCTGGCTGGCTTCGTTACCTGCAGCCTTGGGTTCGAATCTCATTCAGCCATGGATGTTTCTCATCATTCACCCATTCACCTCATTACCCACGCACAAGTCTGTGAAAAAATCACAGATTTAAAAAAGAAAGTATTTAGAAAATATTTAGTTGATAAAGCTTTTTGTCGTGTACATGTGTTCCTTACATTGCATAGAGTTTGATGAAGCTATTGGTGAATGGAATATTGTAAGATTTATAAAAGCAAGGAGATTAGAATGGCTGGGACATGTGGTGAGGATGGGAGAGGAAAGAGTGCCGCTTCAACTACTTGATGGGAGCAAGGAAGAGAGGAAGATCCAGGATGAGATGGCTGAACGACGTGATATCCGCGTACTAGGAGTGGCAAACTGGAGGCAGATTTCACAGCAAAGAGACGAATGGAGGCGGATTGTTGAGGAGGCCAAGGTCCACAGAGGATTGTAGAGCCAGCTAAAGTGTTCTACAAGAGTTCCTTTCAGATCAAAATTGAGCCTCACCACAACTAAGTGAAATTGTAATAATTGTGGTAACTAGTGAATGGGATTGTTAATATTGTATAATATAATTGTTGATTTTATTAGACTTGTCTTATCTTATACTTCATAACCGGAGTCATTAAGATGTAATATTAAAAAAAAATAATAATCTTACATTCTCTGACAAATGAGACAAAAATTTCATAATCTATGCTAATTTATGTTATACATATTTAGTAAGTTAGTATGCATAGGAACACATGTGTCTTGTTTATAATAAACTAGCTGGCCCAACGCGCGTTGCTGCATTCTCATGAAAATTCTCCTTGATTTTATTATTCACCACCTCCCGCTGAGGTTACATTTAAAATTAGGAAAGAAGTTAGTCCTAGGGCTCTTCCAGCTGATCATAGAGGCTTCGTTGTTTTCTTAATCACCACCTCTGAATGAAGAAACATTTCAAATTTAAACCTCCTATGACTATAAGGGTAGAAGCTAGGTTTTTTATTTTATTATTCGCCACCTCCCGCTGAGGCTGCATTTCAAATTTCTAGCTGCATTGGTTAACAGATGTCATCGTTAACAACATGCTGCATTGAACAACATGTCATCAACCTAGCTTAATTACATTTCATCATACCCAGTCGTATGTTTCCTACATATTGCAAGGCTCCAACTGCACGGTAGCCTACATGCAAAGTGCAAAGTCTTTTGCTGTTCAAAGACAGCGTAAATAAGGCCACTAAGGGGCCTGCCATATGATTAAAAACTGTTGACTTATATCAGCTGTTCTTTAAGCTGTTTGGCTGGCAAGTTCAGTAGGTTAGGTCTATAAAATGGTTTAATTAATAATAATTATTAGCTCCCCTATTGAAATTTATGGTCAGAAACCATCCCCAATATTATTCACACAGCATATTCCCAAAGTTTCATGCCGATCTGTCAAGTAGTTTTGGAGTCTATAGGGAACACACATACATACATACATACATACATACAGACAGACATTCATTTCTATAGAGATAGAGGTAGATTTATTTTTGCTAGTTTTACAGCTACTGACATTAGCTAACAAATTCACTCCTTTTGATGTCGTTAGTATTGTAAACTTAATTGTTACATGAATTTTTATGCTGAAATGAATAATATAATGTCTGCAAGACATTAATAATTTTATTATAAAGAGTTACGTCGTCAACATAGCAGTTCATAATTGATCAAGAAATTCAAGATTATAGTTGGAGGAGATTCAAAATGAGGTGGGGGAGGAGAAGGAGGAGGAGGAGGAGTAGGAGGATGTGGTGGAGAAAGAGGAGCAGGACGAAGAGGAGAAGGAGGAGGTGGTGGAGGATGGGGAGAAGAGAAGAAAAGAGGAATAAGAAAAAATACTTCTAAATTAAATTTGTAGAAAGGTTATTAGACATTCTAGAAATCAAGATGCAATTGAATCGGGTAACCTGCATGCAAGTAAATTTATATTTTCCATCAGGCATCAAGAACAGCTGAAGGCAGGCGTGACAGCCTTTGATCCTTTGCCCATTGGTCCCCACATAAAATAACACATTCAAGTATATACATATATTTAAAAATCTATATTTTTATCAATGATTTTTTTCACCCAATTTCTGAGACCTTGAAAAGACGTATTAATAATACACGAAACCGAGGAGATTATCACTTGGCGAGTCACAATAGTAGTTTATTTGAAAAAACCTAATTAAATTGGTAGGAGATTCTATAGACCTAACCAGCTACCATAGTTTCTAAAGAGTCTTGGAAATATTGAAGTACTTAAAAACCAATTGAGAAAATATTTATTTGATAAAAGCCTTCAATAGTCTACAAGAGTTCCTTTCAGATCAAAATTGAACCTTACCTAAACTAATTAAAAATGTAATTGTGGTAACTAGTGAATAAGAATAGTAATAGTTTATAAATTGTTTATCAGACTTCACTTGTCATTATAATTTTCATAAACAGGAGTCTTCAAGACGTAATTTAAAAGAAAATAACGGTAAGAGGGCTTACTTATTGGTATTGCAAGTTTGCAACAGCATTAAATTTAGGAAGCACCAACGCCAACTATATAGGCACAAAGAGTTTCAAAAAAGCAGGCTCAGTCCAAAAAATAATTATTATTAAAATTTCATTATATTTTTTAACGTCTTCTATTTTGAAGATCCGTTATTGCAGATTATTCTATAATTCATAGAAAATATTGTATTTTTATCAAACTTCTTCTAATATGTAATTTCATTAATTTTAACATCTTTTTGCTCCTGAAATATGTTTAAATCTGTGATGTTTTCATGAAGGTATACTTGATGAACAATCTAATATCAAAACTGACACTGTATTTAAGTTATGATTTTTACTCACTTACACTGGAGGGAGGCATTTAGGTTCGAAAGAGGCTTACAAAGCTTCGGTGCTGACAAAGCACCGAAATGCCAGTATGAAATGGAAATACAGTGTCAGTTTTTTTACTGTATTAGATTGATCAATTTTTAAATCTATTTGCACCAAAAATGTTTTTATTAACAAAAAAAGAATAAAAAACAAAGATTATTGCAATTTTAATAAAAATAAAAAGAAGCTTTTAGCAATTGTCGATTTGAACAATTTTTACGTTCACTTTTGTTTATTTCGTTTGGAATTCTAGAATTTTTCTTACATTACTTCATAATTCTTGGGGATAAAATATAGAAATTTTCATGAATGAAATATGAAAGTTATAAATTTTAACTATTCAAGTGAATTCAACGACTTTCAGTCAAATTTTTTATTAAGAATAAGTAGTATTTTACTTACTCTGTAGGCCGAACGTTTTCGAGTTGTTTAAATCCATCTTCAAGGAATCCTAAATATCGATGTTGGTTTGTTGGTTAGAAGAACTGTGGTTTCTGTATAATGTGGATAAAAAGTTTGTGTGATTAAAAATTTAACTGCTCGTTGAGGATGTTTTGTTTATTGTGTGTGGTGTGTTTGTAAATTTCAAATTGTTCCAAGGTGTTGAGTTCGTGTCCTTTAGATTTTATATATAGAATGTGTAAGTTGGTAGTGATGTCAGTAAAAGTGTGTCCAGTTTGAATGATATGGTCTGCAAAAGTCGATTCTGTTTTTGTATGTAAAGCTTGTAAATGTTCCTTGTAGCGTTGTTTGAATGCGCGGCCTGTTTGTAAAATTTGTTACAGTCAGTTCTTCTAACAGTTCTTCAGTTCCACAGTTCTTCTAACCAACAAACCAACATCGATATTTAGGATGCCTTGAAGATGGGTTTTAACAACTCGAAAACGTTCGGCCTACAGAGTAAGTAAAATACTACTTATTCTTAAGAAAAATTTGACTGCAAGTCGTTGAATTCACTTGAAAAGTTAATATTAACAACGCACTTCGTAATGGAACAAGAAATCCAGGAATTTATAAGTTTTCTCTAAATATTTTTTGTGAAGTGAAATATAAAAAAGATGAAGTATTTTTTTTTGTAGAAAGTGTCTCCTGTCAGAAAAATTATAGTTTTGTTTAGTATATTAATTATTATTTATAGAGTGACAATGAGGAAAAGGATCGTCTTTTCTAGTTATTTACTCGTATTATATTTGCAACTTAAATTTTGCCGAGTTTCAAATGAATGCAGATTTTGTTTGCTATTTGATCAAATCTTATTTACTCACCAAAAACGTCATCTCAAATTCATCTCTTTTACTTTACCCATTTAGTTAGGCCTACCCTATTTAGCTATTCCGTATCGAAGAAGAGACATGAGCAGAGCACCTGAAACTTGACAACATTGTTTTCAACAAAAATGGAAAGTTGTAAGCATAGACACGATATGTTAGCCCACACTTATAATTATAATAATAATAATAATTATTATTATTATTATTCTAAAGTATCATTTCACTAGTGCGGTAGAGTACATGAACCTTGTCTACCATAATTTATTCTACATTTTGACCGTTCGTTCATTCGAGTATGATTTCAATTCAAGTTCAAGATACTTATCTATCCTTCTACTTTTATCATTAATAAATAAGGTCTATCTTGAAAACTAAAATGTTCATTTATAAAATGTCAATAAAACCATTCTACAAAAACAAAAAACATTCAGTTATTCAAGGGTCCAATCCAATTATTTGATTAGTTTGTTTTTGTTTGAAGATTATATCTTGAATACGCCGGTTTAGGAACATGAGACAAGTCAGATCAACAATATTATATACCAGTACGGTTCATACAATAATACCAATCGTTTACACTATAGTTACCATAATTTATTACAATAAATTGCAAGTAGTTGAAGTGAGGCTTGTCGATCTGAAAGGAAGTACACTATAAAAAGGTCAGTTCTGCAAAGCAAGTTTCTACAATCATACCGTACTGCAGTTCACGAAAAAGGATATTCACAACTATATAAAAAGCTTCAACTAAATACTTTTTTAATAGTTTGCAGTGAGGTTTTGCTGTAAATTTACTACAAAAACTAAGACTTTATAGAATTTGAGTAATTCCTTACTCGAACGAGGAGGAATTGTTACTGAAAATCCTTATTATAAAAACTATGCATTTTGACTGTGCTTATCACCTTGACAGTAGTATTATTTTTGGAAATTCAAACCGTATTCCTTGTCAAAGGTTTCGGCGGGAAACTCTCGACCAATAGCGTGCTTAGATGCCTTCCGCCAGTATTGATTCCCGATATCCTGATTGGCCGAAAGGTCCTAACCGCTTCGGATGAATTTAACGTGAGTGTGTGAAATTCGTTAATTAGCAGTGTAAAGGAACCATATTTTAAGTTTAATTTCAGATGATTAATTGCTGCTACGGTTAAAGTTTGTGACTTGAGCTTCCATGGCATCAGTTGAGGAGACATGGCGTAGTTTAAATTCGGACATTGGAGCACCAATCGAGAAAAGCAACCAATGGTGGGCAAAAATAGTTCAAGCCTACAGTGAGGACAGGAGAAAATTTCATAACATCAATTATTTAGCAATCAAATTAGAAAATTACGACACAATCAAATGCAAGTTGAAAAATAGTAGTGCTGTTGGAATAGCGATATTTTTTCACCAGTAAGTTCATTATTTCTGCAATAATTTAACCTTTCAGATTAGGTATAATACATATGAGCGATATAATAATTTTCCTCTTGTTTTGATAAGTAAATTAATTTATATGCCAATTAATCATTTTTCTTGATACACTTTCTTTACATGAAATGAAATAACATTAAATTAAATGAGCTTAATACTGTCGTCGTATAAAATGAATGTATTAAAGTAGGTACAAGGCACAAGGCTATTTTGAAGACGACTTTCCAGCATTGGCTCATTGTTTTGTTGTTGCACTAGTATGTGCTATATATCATTTATCTAATGGTTCGGAACCAACCTACAACTGTAGTTCCACCATTCATAATATTATATTGTAGCATATAATATAAAATAGTTTGGACAAACCGTAACGTTATGTGAGCTTTATCAGCAACAAAAAATGAAAAATATTACCACTTTGTCAGATTATCAAAACTCTACAATGCTTAAAACATAAATTTTTGAAATGTGAAGTCAATTACTTTTGTATTTTTACATATTATTTAAAAAAAATAGTCTCCTACTGCTGAATTTTTGTGTAATTAACTAACTAATCAGTACATGGTATCATGTTATTGAAATGAATCCATAGAATTGTCTTATTTTTTTAATGTTCTATTATTTCATCTATTATGAGTAGTATTCAATGTAAGTATATAATTTCACTTGGATGACTTGCAAAACTAATTGAAATAAATAAGAAATTCTAAATGTTCTTTATTACTTGCTATTGAAGATTGGTATCCTGCCCGAATTCATATTCTGCGTCAAGTAAAAAATAAAAATTTCGATTTAATTGTTTCAATAAGTTATGCCTGCCGTCTAAGTGAAAATATTAACATCTTAGTCGCAGTTCGTGGAGGAATAACAAATACTTTAATTCAATATTATTTATTTAGAAAGAAACAAATTGATGTTCAGTAGGCAATAACTGTGTATACAGTATAAGTGGGAATTGCAGTGACTCACCATGAAAAATGTTGCCTTGGAGCCGATTTTTCAATTAGCCTAGAATAGTGTAAAGAATAATATTTCTAAAACAAAAATATTATTTTTTCAGCTTTGAATATAATCCAAAAATGGTGGACTGTTTCAAAAAAAATTTAGAGCATTTCGACAATTTTGCAAATGATTGTGGAATCACCTCGGTAAGTGTACTTAAAGTATTACTATTAGTTAATGATGCTATAATTACTTTTTGTTGAAAATAATTTCATAATAATTTTTTTGATTCTATGGTCTGAATAAAATAAGTTTAGAGTTGCTGTGTAGCCAGGATTCAACTTCGGTGGTTATGGGGGAAGGGGCAGGATACCAGGGGGTGTGGGAGGTAATGAAATCCCCCAGTTGATAGGGGGTGCGGGGGCCCTCCCCCGGAATTTTTTTTCATACTTATGATTTCTTGAGCATTTTCATAATATATGTACTTTTTACTTGGATATTTCAATTCGGGATGTATCCCAATATCCCATCCCCCAGGGCTAAGCCCCTGTAGAGTTGAGCCCTCAGCCGGCCAAAAAGCGACGTTGCCAAATTTCTATATCAACAAATTTGTAATTTCCTCAGTGATCTGTATCATAGACGAACCATCTTACTATCCATGATCAATGTCTGTATGTAAAATTACATCCCCAACGGTTTTAACCCGGACACAAAAATAATAGAGTTAGAGGTTTAAGAGCAAATTTCACTTTCTCAATAAATTTGAGAATTTGCGAAAAAGATTCTTCCTGAAGATCACTGCTCTGACTCACAGGATTTACTGTACTAAAATGTGCGAACCTCATATCGAAATAAAGGGGAGCATGTGTAGGTTTTATCAGTTTATTCAACATTTTCAGCTTCCTAATATTTTTTCCAAAATAAATAAAAATGTTTTCCAATGCCGAGATAATTGGGCCAGAGAACATAGAATTTTCAGAATGCTAGAAACTATTTTGTGTTGAGAGAAGTGGGTGATATAAGCGAGAAAGTTATTTTTCCTACAACTGCTCGTAAAATAGTTCTTTACATACTGAAAACTAATTGTAAAATACCTCTTTACTGCTCCGCAAGCGGTAAAGTACTTTTCGTCATACTTGTAGGTTATGGACAGTTTACCAGTCAAGCAATCAATGTGGTAAACAGCTGTTTACAGAAATCAAAAACAGCTGATGTAATTTGATGATCATTACCGTACACTGTGTGGTAAAAATCATCAAATGATTATTACCGCACTCTATGGGTGGTTGTGGCTACCACTTCACTGAAAAACCATTTGGTCGAAAGCTAGATCAGCTGATCTAGAACCATTATTGCCATATTTCACCTTGAGTTGTTGTGTTGAGGTTATGTTTGTATAACAATGATTTATAGTTTCTTATTTCAACTTATCTGCTATTTTAGACTTGTATGACGAAAAATATCGTACGTAACTCGTCCGGGAAGATGTTTACCATACTCGTATGATAATACCGCACTCGACTTCGTCTCGTGCGTTAACTTATCATACTCGTATGTTAAACACCATTTCCCGCACTTGTAACGTAATATACTATTACGCTCGCCAGCTGTTTTCTTTACGCTTCTGTTTTGATTTTGATGTCTTCTCATTGGTGGATCACGGAATCCATGAATTCTCATAACCTCAAAAATGGCGCACACTAACCAAATCTGCGCACGGTCTGTGATGTTACAAACTACAAGCTTTTTTAGTGTTGTAATCCAGAACTGCAGTTGTAGGAAAAATATTGTATGCAATTCGCGCGTGAAGCTTCTTTATCGCTCTCGCAAAATTACTGCGCTCCGCTATGCGTCGCGCAGTAAATGTTTTGGCTCAAGCAATAAAGTCGCGCTTCACGCTCTTAATACATAAATAACTATTTCAATGTTGAAAGTGATAATTTAAGGAGCCCCAAGACATTTTAGAGATGAACAGGGATATTGAAAACACCGCCGGGAACAGTACAATAACATTCATCGATTTCCATCAGATATTCAATGCAGTTGTCAATAAATTTAGTAGTAAATAAATAAAGTAATGTAAAATGATTTTGAAAAATGAAATACCTCATTACAATAACAACACTTTGTTACATTGATCCTGAAAATTACACTTTTCTATTCACAACCGTTCATGATACTGGTTGCCCCCAAAAATTAACTTTAAGTGCTCATATCTCAGAAAATAATTGATGACATTTTTTTTATTTATTGCAATAGACTACATTTCAGTAGCCTAATAATCTCCAGTCAAAGAGACTTTGAAAAACAAATATGACCAAACCCCTATTGCATACCGGTAAAGTATAATAAATAAAGTTGCAAATAAATAAATTTCAATATCCGCCATTGCGGAGGTCTTTAGTAAAAATTAATAGCACTTTGATGAATTCGAAATTAATAAATTCTGTTTCTGTATATTAGTCAAAACTAACTTGTAATATTATTTAGTATATAAATGACATGCCTATTGCTTTTGTAGCCTAATGGTGACTTTGAATCTGTTTTAGAGCAATTGAATGTATGTTAATTGTGTGCTTATAGGACAGTGAGGTGTACCGTGCAGTGGTGGGGCTGCTGGAGGCGGTGGACACGCACAGCACAGACGAGCACAAGAGCGAGGGCGTCTATGGCTCAGACGACTGCCACTACTTCCTCGATCTGGACATGGTGATACTGGGCGCAGACAGCGAACGCTATGCCACCGAATACGCCACCAGCATTCAGGCTGAGTACGACTTTCTGCCCCCCGACATCTACAAGGGATTACGCTTCAAGGTATGGGCAGGAGCAACCAACAATGGTAGAGTTCATGGAAGCCTTCTCATTTACCGATCAATTTTTTTTGGTAGATTACGTCTTGGAGACTCCAGTTAAATAATTCGTCACAATATAAGACAAGTCAGATCAACGATTATACAATCTTATACAATAGATACGGTGCCATAATTATTACTATATCAATTAGTTGTGGTGAGGCTTAATTTTGATGTGAAAGAAACTCATGTACACTATAAAAAGCTATATCAACTAAATATTTTTTCAAATGGGTTTTAAATATTTCTATTTTTTCAAGACTCTTTTGTAGGGGATGCAATTATGAAAATGCTTATCCACCATTTGTAAAGTATTGTAATTAAGTTAACAATTGCTGATTTTAAAATTGGGGGCTCCACCACTTCCCAGATGGGAAGAAAATGTACAAATGATGGGATATGCGTTGCTGTAGATGGTAGAGCAAAAAAATTTGTTTGAAACAATGTTTTTTAAAATATTTTTTGGTTATCAAATAAAGTGACATACAGAGTTAAAAATATAACACAATCATGATTTATTAATATAGTGTTAAAACAAGAAATTGCTGTAATATTCTATGTCTTTAGTGTAAAAGTTCTATTTTTAACAGACTTCCAACAAGTAGGTGGTTCCCAATAAGATATGTTTTTTTTATGAAACTCACTCTTTATTAGTATGTAATAAGTGATTCATTAAAATCAATAATTTTCCCATGAAACCGTTACAGTGCTTGCACAGTGGAATATGCAATACACAATGATAATAGATGGGAAATCTACCACATAGAGGAATGGTGGTATTCACAGCTTGTGTTTGTTTTCGCAATGGTCTTTAAAATATATTATAATTATTAAATTATTTTTTCATGTTCTTTTTTTAATTGAATTACTTTAGGATTTGCCTCTTTGAAATTTAAACATCTTTTATCATAATTTAATAAAACATTATACTCATTAAAATATAAAATAATGTGCTAACAATACCAGACCATTTCCCTTGTCAGCAGGAGGCGATGCACAAACACGAATGACTGTCCAAGATGAAAAATAAAAATCTGCTGTATAAATTGCTGGCTGGTGGTGGGCTGGATAGCTCCTCTACTCTCGCTGCTCAGTCTCTTCACACAGTCAGCACAAATTAGCTTTCTGGCGTTCTTTAGCCATTAATAAAATACATTTTATAATTTTAAATTTTGTGTTTGGGGAGACTGTCAAACCTTATGGTTTATGACACTTTAAAAACTGAGGTAGCTTTTTGCAGAGTTTCCTACCAATATAACTAGGTTTTTTGTTTGAATAAGCTACTATTGTGACTCACCAAGTGATATCTCATCAGTTTCTTCTATTATAATCGTGTACGTCAAGATTTTGGTTAATATCACTCTTTTTCACATATAAAGCAGCTTCTTACACATATAAGCAAGGTACAGTTAGGAGACCAAGTCTCTTGAACAACGGCCTACATGAATCTAATCTATTTAGTCTTACCGTACATCTAACAGCTTTCTTTTGGATCTTAAATACGCTATCACGGTTCTGATTTGATGAATTACCCCATTATAAGATGAACTGTTACCGGTGGCGTCTAATTGGTCCATTAAAGTTCACAGAAGTTGAAAAATTTGAATAGATTTATCAGATGCCAGCAGTAACATTTACTGGTGAATGAGAAGGCTGCCATATACTCAACCATTCAATTTAATAAATTATTCATACTACAAAATATATAATCATCTCTTTTATTCAAAAATATACTTTATCCTAGCAGCGCTCTTTTCAATGATTTAAAACTATTGACAATAAAGCAGTTGTATGTAAAACATCCTACTATTTAACAAATATCTTTATTATTATTGTTACTACTTATTAATATCAAAACTGACACTGTATTTCTGTTCAAATTATGATTTTTACCAACTTATACTGGAGGAATACATTTCACTTCTAAACTGAAGCTTCATCAGGCTTCATTCCCTTTTCACTTCTCTTTAGTGAAATGCATCCCTCTACTATCTCCAGTATAAGAGAGTAAAAATCATAATTTTAATATAAATACAATGCCGGTTTGCTTCCAGACTACAAATTGCAATCTAACAGTTTGCAGAAGACAATTCATGTTCATTTCATATAAATTAGTAGATTTAATACTAATATATTTTGAAAATGCATCAATGACAATAAAGTTAAGAAGTTTACTCGATGTATCCGATTAAACAATAGCTTACCCATATTTTGACTTCGCATCTCCTACCTTATATTCTTGTTTTTTCTATCCCGTTTCAATTATTTGTTAGTTTTTTTTTTAGTTTAGTTGTATTGCATACTATATCTTATTGGGATTTCGTTCTATACTGTATATCGAACCCTGCTGGCTCAGGAATGCCTTGCCTTGCAGTGCCTTCAAATGTAATCACCAGAGACTTCATATTAATTTAAATATATATCACAATGTCTAACATAATGCAATTTCTAAAATAAATCACAAAAGTTCAAAAAATTAATATTTTCAAATATTTTTCTTGCAGGTGCTCCAAAGCTTTCTGCAGATACCGAATATATTTGCCACAAAAGAGTTCAGAGAGAAGTATGAGGAACAGGCAAGAGCTAATATACAGAAGGAAGTTGAAAAACTCAAATGAAAATTGTTGCTATCTGGAAAGTTAAAGCTTTCTCCTGTTAAAATCGAATTTGTGGAGTTGAATGAAACGTCTCATATCAAAGGAGTTGAGAGAATCAATATTAAAATTTATTCATTATATTTTTATATGCCTAATAGTGTCGATCAATTAGGTATAATAACATGAAAAAAGGCAGTCAGCTACTGAATATTGGAAACAAATTAAATAAATTTAATTGTTGCTTATGTTTGTTCATTATTCACAATGTTTACCTTGCCTGCCTTTACGATTACCTGTCACATACCTAATTATTTAAAATCATATAACTCAATGTGAAAAACATAGAGTTGCCTAATTTTAAGGGCTTGTTGGGCGCTTTGGTCAAAAAGTCTTGTAATTATATGCGTTTCATAATTAAAGTCCTTTAAAATTGCGACATTTTTTATAATCAACCGGTAGTTAAAGTGAGTTCTTGAATGTGATTTTTAGTTATTTTGAGCTGCACAATGAGTTCTTGATGATAATCAGGCCACATCCTGTGTAAGTTCTATTTTTAACCGACTTCCAACAAGGAGGTGGTTCCCAATACGATCTGTTTTTTTTTTATGAAACTCACTCTTTATTAGTATGCAATAAGTGATTCATTAAAATCAATAATTTTCCCATGAAACCGTTAGAGTGCTTGCACAGTGGAACATGCAATACACAATGATAATAGATGGGAAATCTAACACATACAGAGGAATGGTGTTTTTACAGCTTGAGTTTGTTTTCGCAATGGGCTTCACCTGGTGTACTAGATGCTTGCTGTCCAGGTAATTTTACACATTTTTTATTTTTTTCGAATGAAGCCCATATAGGTTTGAGACCATGGGTAATGAAAGTAGGATGATGATGATTGATGAGCTGGACCTACAGTTTTAGGTGGGTTCCGAACCATCGGGAAGTGATTTTACAGCAGAGAACAGTATTTTTTGCTGGCTAATCCAATCGGTCACCCTGACGAAGAGGGCCCAGAAGTTTTGTAGCTTCTCTTTATCTGACTGAACAAATACCTGCTACGAATATCATTTCCCTGGGAAGAGATATATTTATGGGGAATGCTACCAGTATTATGAATTTTTAATAATAATAATAAGCGTATGGCTTTTAATGGTGGGGAGACCCTTACGGGTAGTTCCACCTCGCCGTTTGTGCCATGTTACGGGGAACATGGTGGACCTACTATTTTAGGTGGGTTCCGAACCACCGGGTAAGTGATAATAAAATGAATTTTTAATGAACTGAGGGTCAGACTACATGGACGACCAAATCGTTCGACGGCAGAATCGTAAGTGCAGTAAGTCTTTAAAAACTCAGAGGAGTTTGGACAAATGTCGGACTTGTACGGATTTCTTTAGACAAGTCAACAATAATTTTTTGATAATGTCAAGCATGGTCACTCAAAGCTGTGCTGTGCGACTGCTGTTCAAACCAAATAAATGATTTTCAATGGACGGCCGGCCACCGATTGCGAGGCTGTACTGAGCGGCGTTTAATGGTTTTATTAAAACCAATGATTTGTACAGCTGTTGTCAGTGGCTGGGTGCCTTAATGCATTCAAGTCATGGAGGTATAAGAAAGTGGAGGGAGCATAATGTATTCCGCCAATGTCAGAAAACTGTAACCAGAAATAGAAGCAAGCAAGACCCTACAGCATGGGATCTGATGCCATTCGCGGCTATATTACCGAGAATTTCAAATTAAGTACTGTAGTTCATTTTCACAAGATTTCACTTTCATGTTACGGTAGTTCAAATGTTTGTACTACGCTTATTATCTGTGGAAAACGATTTGCTTCAAAAATTATTTTTTGAAAACATTTTTCAAGATTTAGCAGTCATATTGATCACGTTAACGCTAATTATGGCTTTAACCTATAACAAAGAGTGGCAGCCATCTTTGAAGATAGCCTTGGTAGAGTTCATAGATATATAAAGAAACAGAATTTATTAATTTCGAATTCCTCCAAGTGCCATTAATTTATACTGAAGACTTCCGCAATGGCGGATATTGAAAACAGTATTGAATAGCTGATGGAAATCGATGAATGCTACTGTACAAAAATATCAGTCAGCACCCGGAATCGAACCACGAACCTCCCAATTGCCGGTCAGGCGCTTTAACCACTAGACTATAGTGACCTTTCTACACAGCAGCATTCATTTTAAACTTGGCCATATCAGCTCGTATCTCACAAGTTAGTTTGAAATGACTGACAAATTAACAAACTGACAAAATATACAAAAACAAAATTTGTTAATTTCGAATTCCTTCAAGTGCTATTAATTTATACTATATATTATAACTATAATATAATTGGTCGAGTTCCTGGGAGCTTTACCAGTAACTGGTAAATATTACCGAGGGCGTCTGATTGGTTTACTCAAATTGATAGACGTTGAAAAATTTGAATAAACAAATCAGATGCCACCGGTAATACTTACCGGTTGCCGGTAAGGCTCCCAGGAACTCAACAGTGGAGTAAAGCCACTGGAAGTCGCCGGATAGCCGCTCAAGATGGAGTCAGTTAAACTTTGCTGACTGACTTTATGCTCCATGGTTCATGTCATCCATCCATAAATTTATTGGTTAACCGTATGGAGAAAAGTGAAATTGAAGGAACTAAGATTTCAATAAAAGTATTAAAACAATTATTTTAATATAATATTTGAATTTTTCTAATGAATTTTTGTAACAAATCGCATTTTAATATTTCACTATTTTAAAAACAACCATAACAAATTATCATTGACTAGAGTTACCAGAATACGAGCAGCTATTAAACTTAACAATGTCTTTTCCAATAATAGCAGGCATTTCTTCTTGCAGCAACTGATGAAGAGACTTGTTGTCATGCTTGTAGATCCAGGCTTGCTTCGAGGGCACAAAATCGTAACGCTTGGGGCCACTGGTGGGGGAGCTCAGCCATATCTGCAGGTTTGGGCTCTGTCTGTTTATCACATAGGTGCCGTATTTGTCTCCGAAATGCACTGTCAGCACTCCGTCCTGCAAAACATTACAAAATAAAAATATGTATAAGTTTCATTTCCTCTAGTTACAAGAGCAATTCTATACTTAACTAGTAGGCTGCCCGAAACAGTTGAATAACCTATTTACAAATTAAACTCAATATCATCTTTTTTCTTATACCTCTTCCCTTTGTTTTTCCTTCTCCTCCTCCTGTCTTCTTCTTCTTATCATTTTCCATCTTCTGCATCTCATCTTTATCCTTCTTCTTATTTTTCATCTTCTATATCTCCTTTTTATTTTTCTTCTTCTTCTACTTTTTCTCTCTTTTATATATTTTTCTTATACCTCTTCCCCTTGTTTTTCTTTCTCCTCCTCCTGTCTTCTTCTTCTAATTACTATTTTCCATCTTCTACATCTCCTTCTTTTTATTTTCTATCTTCTCCTTCTTTTACATCCCCTCCTTCTTCTCATTTTTTTCTCTTATCTTTCTTCTTATCTCTGTTCACCTTGTTTTTCTTTTTCTACAACTCCTCCTTTTCCTGTATTTTCTCATTTTCCATCTTCTACATTTCCTTCTTTTTCTTTTCTATCTTCTCCTTCTTTTACATCTCCTCCTCATTCTTCTTTTTCATCATCAAGATCATCATCTTCTCTTTCTCTTCTTCATCTTTTTTGTCCTCTTTCCCTTGTTTTTCTTCTTCTCCGCCTCCTCCTCCTCGTGTCTTTCTATTTTTTCCATCTTCTACATCTTCTTTTTCTTCTTATCTGTCTTTTTCTCTACCTTCTTCTATTTCTTCTTTCCCACCCATGTTATTATTCCTCTCCTCCTTCAAAATTTTATTTTCTAGTTTCGTCGGCAGAGGTAAGAAAATACTTGATAATAAAACACTTGGCATACATGAGAATAATTATAGATTGAATTTATTTATTTAAACAATCATTGTCGGCTGGCAGTCCAAATACCTCACCGACACTAGTTACAGTTTTTATTTACATTACTTTACTTTTACCAAGGTACTTTATTAAGAGAGATTGCGCAAAATACCCTTAATTAGTTCCATGTCACTTGTATGACATCACTTATTTTGTATGTCATGCTCCGACATTAATGTTAATGTAATTGTCGAAAAGAATTTGCACTAACTGCTGTGCGAGAATACAGTACAATGATACGACAAAGAGGTGAGAACAATTGAATTAAATTAATTACATTCTTACAAAATTCAAAAGGATATGTAATCTATATATACTCTAAAGAACTCTAGAACTACTTGGCCTTAAAAGTTTGATACCCTGGTTCATTTAAGACCATCGATGAGGATACCTTTCCCAGAAGGCCTGAAAATTGATTAATGATTGATAAGTGTTGTTGCCTATACATTTTTCCCTCCCATCAGTGTGTTCATTGAACGGTTAAGGCGAGTGAAGCGAGCTGCTGACTAGAACAGTACTGTATCTATAAGTTTAAAAATGATGCAGTTAAGTCAAGAAATAAATGAGATATTCAAAATTATGCTTTTTGTCCAGCATCTTTGGAAGGCAGCTCCTGTGATTGCAAATTGCAACCTCTGCTTACTAGATCGGCCGGATCGGGTTGTATATTTCAATAAATATAGTTATATTGGAATCATGAGTGGCATTCACTAGGTAAGTTGTGACGTATTTAATTCAAACATGACTGGCAATATTCTTTTACCCACAACACCTGGCATTCAGAGCAAGCAGAGGCATAGAGTGGCCAGGTTTGAATTAGAGCTATCCTCAGTTTTACTGAAACTCTCTATTAATTAAAGCTTCTACGATGGAAAAAGCCACAGTATGGCCCTTATTTTTGACTGAATGTTACTCCTGCAGAGTATATGTAGTATAGATCCTTATAAAACTCGATCCTAATTAGGCAAGTGATAGCCGTGAGCCAAGTACGTATCTTTGCAAGCAGGTATCTGTTCAATCAGATTAGATAAGAAACGCTTTCCGGTGCGCTCTTTGTAAGGGTGATCGATTGGATTGGCCAGTAAAAAAGACTGTTCTCTGCTGTGAAATCACTTCCCGGAGGTTCGGAACCCACCTAAAACTGTAGGTCCAACTCATTACTCACGCACAGGTCTCATCAACAAAAAAATTATATATAGGAGAATTAAATCGAAATGCTACTATGAATTTGTTACGAACCATTACTTAACCAATCAAATACTACTTACACCAAACATAACATCAGAGCCTTTCAAGTGTGGTGAGTTTTCCAACAACTCTTCAAAATAATTACAAAGCGAGTCTAGAGTTTCATTGCAGATAATGTCGTATTCAACTGGGCTTAGAACCCTGAAAAAACAAAGCAAGTTTAGAAATGCTGAATGAATTGTAACAACAGCAACAATAATAATAAGAATTAATTAAAGTCTTGCCACAGGCCGAATTTGATTAAAAAACTCGCATCAAACGTGATGAGAAAGTAAAATAACAATAATAATAATAATAATAATAATAACAATATTTAAGTTTTTTAATAAATGAATAGGCCTTTAGAAGTATTGGTAGTTTTAAACCGTGAAGAAGATGGCATGCGACAAAGAAAGAGAAGGAAGAGGACAGGAAGAATAAGATGAAGGAGACAGAAGATCAAGGACAAAATAAGGGACAGGTGGATGAAAAAGAAGATGGTGGAGGAGGAAGGCAGGAGGCGGAGATGTGAGTACATGAATGGGGTAGTAGCAGGAGGATGAGGAGGAAAATGAGTCGTAGGGCGGGGGGGGGGGGGGGGGCGATGATCAGGATGAGAAGTTGGTAGAACTTAAAGACGTTGTAAAGGAGAGGATAATGGACTGGTGACAGAAGATTTAAGAAAAGTAAATGCGTATGGCTTTTATTGGTGGGGAGACCCTTGCGAGTAGTTCTACCTCGTCGCTTGAGCCATGTACTGTAATTGGAAAGTTGGTGGACCAACAATTTTAGGTGGGTTCCGAGAAGGAATTTCACAGCACAGAACAGAGTCTTTATTAGTGGCCAATCCAATCCGTCACCCTTACAAAAAGGGTTCAGGAGAGCGTTGCTTGTCTAATCTGATTGAACAAATACCTACCCGGCTATTGTTTCCCAATACATAAGAATATCACAAGAGTATATTGAAGCTACCGAAGACAAATTAATTAATATGGCGACTATGAAGTGCAAAACTGTAAGTTATACAGAGTGATTCACAGTTACCAATACTTTGTGGGCTCATTAAAGTAATAAGTAAAGTTCACATAAACGTAGGACCGTGAATACTTCTTTAAAGAGTTTAAGATGGCAAAAGTGCGCAGCTAGCCCCAACAATTTACTCATTTAGAAATCTGTAGTTCCTTTAAAATTTGGCCAAGTTCTATGTAAAACAAGCAGAAAAGTCTAATAAATCAAGTTAGAAGTCGGTAGCTACAGTAAGTTTTTGGATATTCATATGCAAAAATGCCCTCAAATCAGGGGGTTTCAAGTTTGAGGTGGATAAACTTTGTTAATAATTATACAATAAATTTTTTTTGGAAATTTGTAAAGAATGCAATTCTGGACAAAAGTGTCGAAGTATCCAATAGCACAGAATACACCCACCCAGATTTCAATAAATCGGTTTTTATTGAATAAAATACCATTAACTTACTTTTGTACACCTATTTATATGTGTCTGATTTATTGAAATCCAAATTCAATGAGACTTAGGTCAGTTTTTGACTATTGGGTTACCGGACATTATTTCTCTAGAATTATATTCTCTACATGATTTGTTAGAAAAAATCCACATTAATTGCGCAATTAACCAAGTTTATCCACTTCAGACTAACAAACAGGGTTTTGAGCCATTTTTGAATATTTTATTGAATATCGAAAAGTGTACTGTAGATACAGACTTTTAACTTATGTTATTCGATTTTTTCAGTCTAATTTACATAGAACCTGGTCAATTTACAAGTTAAATGAAGACATTACAAATTTCTGAATGAGTAAATTATAGGGGCTTGTTGCTAACTTTGGCCATCCTAAATCTGTAACAAAACATTACCGGACCGATATTGATGCGAACTTTTTCACTACTTTAGTGAGCACAACAAGTCCCCGTATTATTGGTAACTCTATGCGAAAGTGCGAAACACACTGTATATTTTAATCTATTTAGTTCTACGTATTTAGCTAGACATTTTTCATTAAAACAAAACTTCAGCCATAACCTGATAAATGAAAGCTAGATAAATTATCACAGTTTCAGCTATGACAGCAGAATAATCTATTTAAAGAGTTGATTCAATAAGAGCTGAAAGGTAGAAATAAAAATAATGATGCTAAACTTTGGAATCTGAAAAATAGATAATTGATATAATCATTAAAATAATGATAAGTTTATTCAAGGTACTTACTCAGATTCAGAATGATTAAACCGCATTGGAAATGAAAAAAGTGTTGCAGTTAAATCGCTGCTTGCTTCAAGTATAGGTGTTCGTATCTGTATTGGATTCCCGTTTTTGAATAATGAAGAGAGATTTCTACAATATCCTACAGAATTTGTGATGCGAAGCACATTTCTGGAAGGATGTGTAAATACTATTCGAAATCCAGATAAAAGTAGTTTCACCATTTTGTTTATTCATGAGATGCTTTTCAATGGAAGTTTTCAGTTACTCGTTAAACATTAATTGAATATGAACAGGTAAATACATTATAAATTCAGTTAGGGTTGTTAAATTTGATAATTAATAAAGCAATTGCAAATATAACCTCAATAGCACAAAACTCACAAACTGATCCTGGAAGGATAGTATTGTCGAACCGTCGATACTTAATAGTCGATCAAATTCGAGTCTCAATTTCATTGTCACCAATATAAAATTTATAAACTAAAAATACTCTAACATTTAAAATAAATCATGTATTATTGATTAATAGAATAGTAACAAATTCAGCACGAAAAAATTGTTTTTGAAATAAATTCTTGAAAGTTGATTTTGGAGTGGATTTGCTTTATAAATCTTATATCAAATTTAACAAATCTGACACAAGATATCCAGCCCATAAATTTCATAGTTAAACTATTCCTTCTCATATTTCAACCTGAAAATTCATATTGTAATGGAAAATTAAAAAAAAGAAGATATTACAAAGCCATTTATTTGCATAATTACATGACGACCATCTTTAACGTCATACGTTCGCAGTAATGGTGGATGAGAAAATTTCAAGTTGTCATTTTAAATTGCAAATAACACGTGAATTGTGAGAGTTTTTCGATTAAACAACTTTAAGCATGCCGAAGAATAAAGGTAAGACGTTTATCAAATATATTTGAGTCAATATTAGCAAGAAACAATTTAAAAGTGATAGTTGGTATATTGCACAAGTTGTAACCAACTCACATACACAACACGCCTTCTGGAAAAGATCAAGGGAATTCTTTTCTGTGATATCATTTCATCTGAATAATTTCGTGTAGTTGTTCTGGCTTTTATATACTTGAAGTGTCCTGTTGTGCTCAATTCCTGTTTTTTCAATTGAAGGTTAAATGTTTTGATTTTGAATAACTTTTCCTCTAATCGGTTTATCTCTCCCTACTTTCTTTTTATTCCTAAATTCTTTGTTCCAAATTTATTCTGATTTGTTGTCGATTTTTCTGTAGATATCTATTATTCCATGTCAGTATTTAATCTTAATGTTTGGTAATCTCCACAACGATTTCAACATTCAATACTTCGCACATACCTGTGTGCTTAAAAATAACTATCATTTAAGGAATGAATAATATTAAGTTATTTTGAATTTGGATCATCCCACATTCAAATTTCCTAGAATTTATCAAAATTTCATTTTGGTAGTTTACTGAAGTTAGTTTGCTCCTTCACATGATTAATTTTTATAAATGAATATTGAATCATCATTGTTTTAATTTTTTAGTAAGTTAAAGCCTTAGTTTCCAACTACGTGGATTCGAGCAATCGGGCAAGGTCGGAATATACTACTTTTCATATCCCGACTGGTTTGATATAAAATGAAATTGGATTCAAATAATTAAACACCTTTAAATTCTTACTAAACTGTACAAAACATGAAGTCTTTCATTTTCCCATGGTAGCTGAAATTTTGTTACAACTTGGTGCATAAATTATGTGTACTTCTATGATTACTGAGCAATTTCTTTCTGTCTTACAGGAAAGGGAGGTAAAAATCGCAGAAGAGGAAAGAATGAAAATGAAACCGAGAAAAGAGAATTGGTCTTCAAAGAGGATGGCCAAGGTATGAATGATTATTTACTCCTTTTTTTTAATTTTTTCAACATCTTTGCTTGATGAATTGAAATTCAAATTGCATTTGAAGCATTACAGGCCAGTATAAAGCAATGTGAATAACATAAAATTAATAGATCAACATATATTATTATTGCATGTAATTATCATATCATCTATTATACAAACGTCTCTATGCTGTCCTCTGTCGTGGAAACTCTTAACATAGGAGACTTATGGGATTGAAGAAGCAGGTAAGAATTAAGAATGAGAAGAAAAAATATGCTGAAGAAGATGATAATGATGAAGGTGCAGAAGAGGAATACTAACAAGGGAAAGGAAGAGACGAAGAAGGAGGAGAAAAAGAGAAAGAAAGAGAAGGAGCAGAAGAAAGAAAAGTAGAAGGGGAAAGAACCGGAAGAACATCTTGATTATAGGTCGCATTCTAAATATTCCGGTCCAATTGTATCTGGCAACCTGCTAGTATCACGATGATTAAGATTTGATTCCACATCCACATTTCTCATGAAAAACCAATATAGTTTTAATACAAACCAATATATTTTGGTTTGTAGGGTGACGTCATTACACTTGTTAAATTTTGAATATTCTATTACATTTAACTCTGCAATCGAATTACAGTGAAACTTTCCTTAACGGACACCTCCCTATAGCGGACATTTCTTAATAACGGACACTTTTTAATTCCCCGATCGATGCATAATGGCGTTAAATGGTTTTATTACCTCTCAATAACTGACATTGTTAAAAACGGACGCGGACACCAAATTTTAGGCCCACGAGTTGATTCGACCTCCCAATACAGTCACGATCTATTTACTGCTTGTGTAAACAAATGTGTTGAACATTTCCATTCTATTCATCAAGCTATGGACGTCCAACTTCCCGGAAAGGAGTTAGTCATCTCGTTGAAAAGACTTTTCAAAAAGATTGTAAGGTGCAGACAAAAATTAATAATTTTTTCAAAAACCGTTGATTAGACAATGGGACAGTAGGCTACTAATCGTTAAAAAAGGACATACATTCTACAGTGCCTAATTTTCAGAAATTTTGTTTCTTTTTTTAGTTATGCAGTAATGTTTTACTGTATAATAATAAACAATCGTCATTATACATATGCCATTATATACGTATTTATTTTAGTAGGCAACTTTTTCTCAATAGCGGACATTTTACGAGGTTCCGACGGTGTCCGTTATTGGGAAGTTTCACTGTATTTTTTTTTTTTTTTTTTTATGAGGATGAAGCCCACATAGGTCACATTTGAAAAGAATATGGTCAACATAGTATTTTTATGTAAATAATGGTACTTAAATATTGAATGCACGTATTGTTTGTCATATTTTGAACTCAGAATTTGTTTATTAATTCTATTATTTTTTGTTTCAAGAATACGCGCAAGTCACAAAAATGCTGGGAAATGGGCGTTTGGAAGCAATGTGCTTCGACAGTGTGAAGAGACTTTGCCATATACGAGGGAAACTTAGGAAGAAGGTAACAAATTATTTTGTCTCCTATTACTTATTGAATGCTGAATCATACTGGAGGATGCCTTTCAATCTTGCTTTCTTAGCTGCTTCAGTTCATGTTTAAAAAAAAAACAGTGCATTCCACGAAAGAATGCTTAACATTCTATTTTGAACGATTTACGCGACTTGTTAATGTTTGTTTTGTAAATGTATACCGGTAGCTTATAACACATTCAGCAGTAATATAATAGTTTAATTTTTAAATATAAATTTTGTATTTTTCAAAATGTAAACTTTTTTAACTAGGCCTATATGAAAATAGATTTATTATTTTTTCAAAATTATGATGTGAATAATAATGGAGGCCTGTCATACATCTGTAAAAACTCTTTCTCATTTAAATATAGCGTTGAAGTATCATAACAAATGATAGTTGTGTTTTAAATTCGAATAAATCAATGTTGGAATTAATCAACAATAGTCCAGTCAACAACAGCAGTTCCAACAACGACAACAGCTACAACAGCAACAGAATAGTCAACAGCAGCACAATATGGGCCAGCAAGAACAACAGCAGAAGTCGCATTCTCCTTCAACAAATACGTTTTAATCACACTATTTTCTGGAGCCCTGAATATAAATTAGAAATCATTCCAATATTACAATTGCTAAACCAGTGATAGATTTCAAATTCAAAAGCTTTCGTAGTTACTATTTGTAACTGAATTCATAAATTGTTCATCTTCAGTCCAATTAATAGAATTTAAATAAGAAATGTATTACCATCGAATAAATTAGTTATTTGACTTCTAGAGGCACATATTTCTGAATCTTGCCTTTTTAGTTGAGTTATAACCCGGTCTTTCTACATGGAGCGTTCACCCAGTGCTGTCAACAAAATTAATTTATTTCCACTTTTACTGTTTTCAATTCCTTTTGTGTGATTGTTTTGTGTGTTATTTTTTAATTGATTCAAGCTTTTCATATATTTTTCTTTGTAATTTACTTTTTTCGAAGCCCACTTAGGTCTGAGATCTGTGCGTGGGTAATGTTTTGGACGATAATTGTTGAGTCAAACCTAAAGTTTTAGGTTGGTTCCGAACCACCGGATTGTGTTGTGTACTCTTCTAATTAGTGGTTTTTTCCATTTTGACAGGTTTGGATCAATCAAGGTGATATTATTCTGATAGGTCTTCGAGATTATCAGGATGCCAAGGCTGATGTCATCCTGAAATACACACCCGACGAAGCGCGTAATCTTAAAACCTACGGCGAATTTCCCGAAACAGGTGAGAGCGCTTTTGAAACACATTTTTCAATCTAGGCAACTTATTGTAATAAAATACTCAAAACAGTCTAGACTCGTCTAGATTTTTGTATCAGGAGTCTACATTGCTCTACGAGAGTGTTTTGTTGTCATAAGTGTGACTGTTTATTCTTGTTGGGTAGAAAACAATCAAGCTTATGCTAAAAGTTTTTCTCGCTACTTTACAGTTACTTACTAATATAGTTTTTTTTAGAGGTGTAGATCTTGAAAATGAATTTAAAAAGATACTCAATTGTGGTAATGAAATGGATTTGATCGTATTTGAACCTGATATTTCTGATATTTTATTCAAATATAATTAATATCATACTTATGACTGTCGCATCTGGCTTGTGTCTATTCTAAACTGGGGAACAATTTTAAAGCCATTTTTGCAGCATTATTTGGGGCCGTATATTGACTACAAAGCGTCGAATGTTGAATAGTCAATCGTCGCCGACAGATCAGACAGCAGATAAGCCAGCGACGGTTAACTACTTTGAAGATTAACTGCCTGTGATTAGTCTGACTTCGTATTCCTGCAGTCTTGAGTTGGAATCTCATTCAGCCATGGATGTTTCTCATTATTCACCTCATTACCCATGTAGAAGTCTCATCCGACTTGTGGGCATCATCCGACAAAAAATATTTTTTCAGCTACATTTGTTCATTCATTTAAATTTCTCGTGCTTATTCATTTCGGGGAACAAAATTTTCACTTTTACAAAACAAAGATAACTTTTTTATTAAACAAAGGGATCAAAATATTATTAATAATTATTTCTATGATTTTTTTAGTGCGTATCAACGAAACTGTTACATTTGTCGAGGATGGTTTCGATGAAGATATTGAATTCGGCGATGAAATTAGTGATGAAGGAGAAGCAGATCCGGTTGATGCTGTAAGTTGATGTTTTTTAATCTATTTTTTATTTGTTTCTTGGGCTTTTCAATTGAAAATGATTTTTTACTGTGAATGCTTTATGATTTACAGAACCTATCAGACAGGTCATAGCTTGTCATAGACTCGCCACATGAATGAATAAAAGGCTTTTAATTATCGTGAATTAGAAATGTAATCAGATTTTTGTATGTTATGGCCAATAAAGTATACGTATATACATATATTATACATACTCGTATATACGCCCACTATCCTTCTCTCTTTTATACACACTATCCCTCCCCAGTTTACTCATTCTCTCTCACTCTCTTACCTGTATATATTGTTATATTGTGAGTACAATATAATATGTCTTCATAATTCGCGGGCAGTGATCCATCTAGTTAGTTGTAAAATAAGGAATTGGATTACTGCCTTTATTTCTTTCCTTGGAGGGTGAAGTTGTAGCGCAGTGGGCCCTCTCTTTTAAGTCGGGCGACCTCCATCCTTTCACTAATCAGCCACCGCGTGTATTTTCGTAAAATAATAATAATAATTAATAATATTATACTGTATAATAATAATTATATAAATAATAATAATTCACAAATGAAAGAGAGGATGTGTTGCAATCTTTTATTAATTATTATGTTCTTATAAAGAAACAATACATTAAGACATTTCGAACGGCCCAGTCCATCCCAACATGAGTTTTATAACTTATTCGTTGCGTTTTATTATCAGATGAGTTTTTGAAAATAAAATTTCACAAGATAAGGTTTCTTTGTTGTCTGAAACTTAACAGTTTGTACATTAATGAAGTTTGCAATTGAGTTATGCTCAAAAAGACCACGTCCTTTTCCTTTAACACCAACTTGGTCACCAAACAGACACTATATTCTTTTAAAATAATGTACTTTTTAAACAATATTTTTTTATTAAAATGAATTTTTCAGTATTTTTACAGAGCTTGAAGAATGGATTATTACATAAATACATTGACGATAACATCAATGCTAACCTCAATACTATACATCTGCCTGTTCTAATATCAACATGCTATGGAGCAGGCAAATGCATAGAGTGTTACGGTTAGCATTGTTGTTATCTTTAACGTAGTTTTAATCAAGATTTTATAGAGCAGGCAGATGCATAGAGTGTTGAGGTTATCATTATTGTTATCTTTAACATGGTTTTGCGCAAAATCTCTACTTCGCGAAAATGTACTGCTTAGTAAAAGCCTTTGACCCTAAGGATTCGCGTGCGGTTAGATAAGCTACTATTTTGAGTTCAGTAAATAAGATTTATTTTTTCTATAATGTTCATCTTGTTTGCTTTTCAGATCTGATGTCCACCAGAAGAATTTTCGTTGTCCATTTTGAAACACCGCCTCCATTTCATTACGTTATAACAGGTAGAAGTCATCCTTCAGTGTTGAACCGATCGATGAATAAACGAAGTAAAATTTACATTAGCTCAGCTGCCTTTCCTGTTGATTTTTTTTAAATCGAAAAAAAAATAGAAAAATAATTTTGTTGTATATTTAGTATCATTTGTTTTAGCAATAGATGAATTATTTATTTATTGTGTATTATGATATTAAGTTTTCTACTCTTACTTTTGTAAAGCGTTTTCATATACATTTCTCTGCCGTTTGAAAGGCGTTGGCTCATTTTAAAAACATTTACATTTTTTAAATACAGATCAAGTTGTGATACAATTATTGTGAATATGGTTCGCCCAGCTAACTTTCTTCATAATACTTGTTTCCTTTGTGAATTATTCTTTCTTAAAACTTGGAACGTATTCTTGTCGAATTGCTTCTGCAACAAATAATTATATCACGTGATGTCGTTGTTACTTTGATGTTTGAAGTCTTTCCTATTCCTTATGTGTGTGGAACCAGTAGAGGCTATAAATGTTTTTGTACTTTCAAAATTATTTAGACGATTTCTCTGTATAACTTCCAAGAAGAAATAGTGAAAAAGTTGAACATTTAGATATTATATATGAAACTTAGACGTTGTTGATTGTTTCATTAGCTCCTTGGCAATTTACATATCCATCACAAATAATGGATAGAAATTTGAACAAAAATGCTAGTTTTATGAAAAATTCAAGCCCTATAACGATTTTTTAATATCTTAGTATGATTGTATCCCTCTAAGAATGATATTATTTTAATGGATTATCTAAATATTTTAGTAACAGTTCTTAATGTGCAGTTGTAAATGTTTCCTCAACGTTTTGTTCAAATTTTTTTATAGATTTAGTACTCAATCTTCCTATTAGTTCGTCAACTTTTAGACTGGAACGGGAAGAAAATATCAGTTGAAAGACAGTTCGATCTATTCTAATTGTTTCTAATTTTTGTTGTGATTTTCGAACATTGTTACAACTAATAGAAGTGGAAGTACAGAAAATTTCGTGATTTTTTTTGTTGCTGTGATTAAAAGCACTGAATGGTGTTTGGATTTTGAAAGAGTAAGTTTGAATTGTACACTTTGGTTGCAATGTAGGATTGGCTCAATAGTCGGCGAGATATACCTTTTAACGCAGTAAGTAGTAGGAGATGTATACTGTATTTCAACCATGTCGCCTTCTGAGGCTGGTCTATAGGATGGTTGGTATCTTCAGGACCTTAAGAACCTACCTTGAGGCCTCCGTAACTCGAGGATTACTTGAAAAGTATTCTCTTGAAATGATTTTCAAATGTCCCTTTTAAGTTGAGGAAGCTTCAATCAAAATAGGTTTATAAATACGAGACTCTCTCCGCTCACTCTCTCTCTCTCAAAATCAAATTAATAAATCTCTTCACCCCACTAAAAAGAAGATGTGTCAAAAGCAATTTCTTACGGCCATTGTTGAATTCGTACTGATCCTTCCAACTGAGCTTCCCACAAGATGATTCAGAATTACTACTACTGATTTTTAGTGATTATTTTTTCATTGATTGATTAAAATGTTTTCTATTGAACACCTGTGTTACAGTCACTAATACCCCAAGTTCTAAGGATTTTCTTTGAAGTCCTGATGGAACTATAAACACTTATTTGGGATTTCACGGACGAGAAACTTGCTTTATTTGAATTTTTGTATAAATTTTCTATTGAACACTCATGTTGCTATCATTAATAAGAAAAGTTCTTTGGATTTTTTATGAAGTCCTGATGGAATTAATTATAAACACTTATTTGGGATTATACGTTCGTGAGCTTATAATTATTTTATTTGAATTCTGAATTGCACATGTTTTCTATTGAAAATTTATTTTTCAATCATTAATGCTCAAAGTTCTGTGGATTATTCTAGAAACATTAACTTGAGGTTTACGTTCGTGAAGCCAATATTCTACTTGAATTTTGAATTGTCCTGTTCACGTTGTGTAAACGAAAACCGTCACAATGTAGCCTAGTTTTTCGACTATTCAAAGGCTGTGCTCAGTTCTATCAGGTCTCAAGTGAAAATTAATTGCACAATATTCATTGCTCAATTAACATTTTATTTTTAGTCAAACACTGATAAAGAACAGTTGGTACGGCAGGTAGTTAGCAAAATTATATTGGTCTTCTGTTGTAGGACATTTCACATAGATATATACTTTCTGTTTCAGCATATATATATACTGTGTATATAATTCTTGTTTCCAGTTTGAACCCTGTATGTAAAATAAACTTGATTCTGTCTGGAGCTATTTCTGTATTTCTTTTCCTTGCATCAGTAAAGTCGTTAATTTTAATTTGTCATTTTTGTTATAGATAGTACTATTCTCTCCTTGGATTTAGGGTGATTTTTTATATTAACAATTTTACCCAAAAAGTCATTAATTTTAAAATTTGTCATTCTTGTACCTACTATCCACTCCTTGGATTTGGGGGAATTTTTAAAGTTCGCACACACACGTGCAACAGAGTCAAGCACTGGCTCTATGAACCGCTAATTTGCGGCAATTAATTAATTATTCATAATAAATCATGAATTGTTTAGCTGTTTTATTTGTTTTTTTTTGTGGGCGGGAGCACATACATTAGCTTTTGGAGAAGGTGTAGATGTATAAATGTAAGTTTTTAATCTACATAATTATGTTGCATTTACGTTTGTAGCCAATCGTGTATGTGACTAGAAGCATTTGAATGGTGGTAAAGGCTTAGCTATTGTTGACTGATGACAAGGGTTGACAGTTGGTGTCGTCAATTGAACAGGTGTCGTAGGAAAGATATTGTTCTCCGTTGAACCTTTTTTGCCCCCATTCAGATACCATCTACCCCATTTATGTGACCGAATCGGCGAGAATCACCAACCACAACGTACGAATTGGTAACACTAGCCGTGCCGTGTTGGCTAGTACAGACCGTTTCACGGTGCATGGCGTCTCGATGGAGCATGCGCGCTGAGCGCTTTCTCCCACTACTGTACCTGCTGCCTCACGGTACAGTCAAGTTCAAATATTCTCGAAGTCCGCTACCGCTAAAAAGTCCAGCAGTGAGTGTATTGGATGCGACTGTACTTTACGGCTGGAGGGGAAGCGTTGTGGGAAAGACTTTCTGTCTCTCTCGCACTGCCTCCCCTGCCACCAGCGAGACGCCAAGCACCGTGAAACGGTCTGTACCAGCAGTCTAGTGATGGGATCGAAATCACGTCACTGATATTTGAAAATCACCGTGGTAGCTGATACTCCAAGGCGTCTGATATCAGTGATTAACGGTGACGGATTATGGGTGATATCACTGATATCCAGCTGCGCACGCAGTTATTACTGGCTTCTGAGCTATCTGCTATCTTATCTTGAGTTAGTTGCATGGTTTGGCCTATAGTTATTGCCACCCAGAGTCACAGACGGGCCAACATGGAAGATCTTCTTCATCAATATATGCTCATTGAAATCCAAGATCAACCAGCTGGAAGAGATAATAAAAAACACATCAATCGATATCATGTGCTTTAGTGAACATTGGTTGAGGGAGGAAGAGGTCTCTCTCTATGTGCCGAGTGGTTTTGTGCTGGCAGCATTCTATTGCAGGAGACTTCCACTCTCACGCGGAGGATCATCCATTGTAATTAAGGAATCGATTAGTTTTAGCCCTATTGATGTATCACAGTTCTGTGAAGCCACAATATTTGAGATATCAGCCATAAGGATTAAGTCATCCAATGCCTTAGTAGTAAGTTTATATAGGACACCTGATTCTAATTTTAGGGAATTTCTTAGCAGATTGGAAGACTTTTTGACATTTGTGCTTTCTAAATATTTTAAGTTCATGATTCTTACAGGTGATTTTAATATTGATATTCTCAAGCAGAACAACTCTGAGGTTCAAATGTTTTTAAATGTTATGAGATCTTTTAACTTACATAACGCTCACTCTTATCCAACAAGAGATAAGGCTTGTCTTGACAATATTTTTACCGATCTGAGACCTAATTCGTGTGACTGCTTTATTTACAAACAGGATCTAATATCTGATCATGCTGGTTTGTTGATTCATTTAAAAAGAGATACAAAGGTACCAGTTCAATATGTTAATCCTTCTTTAAAAAAATCCATGAAAAGATTTCGTTTGGTGAAACAAGATAAATTTGATGAACTTAATAGAACGCTTTCAAACTTTGACTGGTCGGCAGTGTATTCTGTTAGTAATGTAAATGAAGCATTTTCAGTCTTCTTAAGTGTTTTGACTTTCTATTATAATTTATACTTTCCTTTAATCACAACAAAAGGTACAACAAAAGCATTGAGTAGAAGCAAAAGCTGGTACACTGTGGAACTAGAAGCGATGAAGCATCATTTAATGATATTGTACTATTCATGGAAGATTGTAGATAGCAACGTTAATAAGACTAATTTTAAGAATTACAAAAAAATATACAAAAAGGCACTGAACTCAGCACAAATTGCAGCAAATGATAAATTGATTTCAGAATCTAAAAACAAATGTAAAACTGCCTGGCATATAATTAATTCTATTAAGTGCAATACAGCACCTAAATCTCCGGAAATCAAAGTTTCTCCAGATGAATTTAATAGTTTTTTTGTCAGTGTATCTAACAATTCTACCAGCTCTCAAAGTAACTGCCTAAACTCTTCTATTACATTTGACGATTATATAAAAAAAGCAAACATTGATAGCATGGTGAATGTGGCTGCATCAGGGTTTTCCTGGAAGGTAGTAGACTCTGACATGGTCAGATCCATTGTAAAACGTTTTAGTTCATCACGTAGTGAGGATGTCTTTGGATTTTCAAATCATTCAATGAAAAATATAATTGAATCCATATTAATACCATTGACAATGTTAATCAATATGATTTTGAGATCTGGTGAATTTCCTGAATGTCTAAAGCAGTCGATAGTTAGTCCTATTCATAAGAAAGGTAACAAAGATCTCCCAGAGAATTTTAGACCAGTGGCCATTGTACCGATCATCAGCAAAATAATCGAGACCTGTATGATGATACAACTTAATGAGTATTTTACCTTACACAACTTAGTCTATGAAAATCAATTTGGTTTCAGAACCAACTGCTCAACAATTATGGCTGTGGAAAGGATTGTAGACTTCATACTTGAAGGCTTTGAGAGCAGACTAGTAGTTGGTAGTAGCCTAATAGATCTAAGTAGAGCATTCGACACAGTATCACACTCGATTTTGTGCAAAAAATTAGAATTTTATGGTATCAAGGGTTCTGAGGTAAACTTAATCAAGAGCTACTTGAAAGATAGAAGTCAAATTGTAAAAGTCAGCAATAATTTCTCAGCTCCAAAATTTACTACAGCAGGTGTCCCTCAAGGGTCAGTTCTGGGCCCATTCCTGTTTATTGTCTACATAAATGATTACAGTTATAATGTTACTGGTTTCACAGTGTTGTATGCCGATGATACAACTGCCCTTCACACTGATAAAAATGAAAATAATGTTATTAATAAGCTCAAGGTTTCATTGGAAAATTCAAAGCAGTGGTATAGTGCCAATCAATTGGCTCTCAATGAGAGCAAGAGCGAAAATATAATATTTTCGTTAAGGAGCAGTTCTTGTGATGATGCTCAAAGTTATCCAAATTCTGTAAAATTGCTGGGTATCATGTTAGACAGCAAGCTGTGTTGGAATAGTCACCTAGAATTTCTGTGTAAAAAGTTATCGCGAACCTTATTTGTTCTAAAGAGATTGAAGTTGTGTGTGAGCACTAAAGTCTTGATATCTGCCTACTTTGGGCTGTTCCATTCACATTTATGCTATGGGTTACGCCTGTGGGGAAACTGTAGCGGCTTCAAGAAAGTTTTTATTTGGCAGAAAAAGGCTATTAGAAGCATTGTAGGGTTAAAAAATAATGAAACATGTAGACAGGCTTTTGTAAATCTGAGGATAATGACTCTGCCATCTCTGTATATTTTCTGCAACCTCATACACGTTAAACAAAACGAAGCTATTTTTCACAGGCAGGAGGAGCATCACAACCACAACACAAGAAACAATTCTCTCCTGGCTACACCATATATTAGGCACAAGTCGTTTAGAAGCCATAGATACCAACAATTTATTTTGTTCAATAAGCTTCCTTCAGCCATAAAAAAGTTGACAATTGAAAGGTATAGGGCCGAGATATCAGAATGGCTGAAAGATAAAGCATTTTATGATTTAAGAGAATACCTTGATTGTGATCTATCTAGCTGGACAGTATATAGTTTTAAGTTTATCCAATTATATAATAATATAATTATTTATATTCTTCTTGACGAAGCCTATTGTACAGTGTTTTGTATTTAATGGCAAATAAAATTCTTGTATTCTTGTATTGGTTTTTAGGAATAATAACGTTGAGTAGGCCCCAAAGCAAGTCCAATATGTTGATAAATGATTTAATGCTTTTCTCATGTTGTGCATATTGATATTATTGATTTATTTACCTTTCCTTCCTTTAAACAAAATAAACCTGATACATTTCCTAGTAAATGAATGACTCACATTACAAAATATCAATTAACACCTTGTCAAGCAAGCGTGATGTTCGTACTCTATACTATGGTAAGACAAAGTAGCCGGTAGCAGTAATCACTGATATCTAAGAATCACGGTATCAGTGATCACGGATAGAGCAAAGTAACTGATATTGAACTGACACAGCACGAACTGGCAACACCGTAATTCGTCTCAGCCGTCTAATTTGATGACGTGAAGTATAATTATTATAGTATATCTACAGCAAATTCAAATACCATTTATTAATTATAATTAATAAAAATAAATTCATGAGAAATTTGAAATCAAGCAGCATTGGTAGATTAAAACTAACAAAATGAGAAAATGCATGTTCACTGAGAATGTCCCAATAAAATTTATAAATTCTAATGATCTATAAAATAAATTGGTACCGTAGTCAAGGTCAATGTATAATAATGAATAGCGAGAAGTCTACCTAAAAATGAATAACAATTCTTTCTTGGCTTTTATATTAAAAACTGTAGTTATTAAATAGTTTCTTAGCTTGGCTTTGAAATAATTTAATAAAGGGGGAAACTAGTAGAGTTTACCCTACCCGAGTATTGAAACATAGTTATTGAATTAGAGTTGGTAACTGAAAATGACTAGACAGATTTCAAAGAGTTAGTGATGATGAACTTTTTAGGTTAAATTTTAGCCATTTCATTTCACTTCAAAATAATGGAGCAAAGCTATGCAATTAAGAAACTATGGTATTTAAGGGTGTCTTAAAATAGACTAAATTGCAAAAATTGATATGAAACTGCTTACCTTGTGAAAGATATCCAGAATTGATTTTCCATTTATTCATCACTAAATCATTTGAGCACTTCAGTATTTAATCGGTAGGCACTGTTTAAATAGCAAATTTAAGGTAACATTCCAGTGATGTGTGTTGAAAAATCTACTGGAGCACAAAACAGCTCTTCTCTCTATCAGTGCTAGACATCAACTGATGAAGGTTTGAGGTTTGAGGATGACGTTGAAGAAAATGGAGGCAGTCAGCTGATTATGAAAGCCGGTAACTGGTAGCAATGCCAACTTGATTATCATGTGGTTCTAGTTGGTATTACTGGGACTGTTTTTGTTTACAGGAGACCGAATCAAAGTGGACCCGGTTCATCAGCTGATGTTACCATATTAACGCTCTCAAATCGACAATATTGTCCTAATCGACAATAACTATAATAATTATTGTACTTTTTAAAACTATATATTTTTGGATTTTCAAAATTTTTCTTAGAAAAATAACAGTTTTAGATCAAATAGTATTGTTACTAGTAATACAGTCGTCGCCCTTCCACTTCTTGATTGCCCATTTTGTGCCAAAAGCGTTTTCAAGCCCCCCCCCCAAACAATTTGTAAAATCAGGTTGAAAAGTAGATTATTGGTTGAGTTTATGGGAGCCTTCTCATTTACTGGTAAATGTTACTGGTGGAGTCTGATTGGTCTATTCAAATTCTTCAACATCTTTGAATTTTAATAGATCAGACGACTGGGAAGTGATAGCCGTGAGCCGAAGCAGGTATCTGTTCAATCAGATAGGGATAAGCTGCGTTCTACTGGGCACTCTTTGTAAGGGTGACCGATTAGATCGGCCAGCAAAAAAGACACTGTTCTCTGCTGTAAAATCACTTCCCGGTGGTTCTGAACCCACCGAAAACTGGTTAAGTGGTAGATTGGACATAACTGTCCAAACTTCGCCACGTCAACAAATAAAAAAGTCATTCTATTCTAAAACTGTAGGTCCATCATCATCATCATCATTCAACTCATTACCCACACACAGGTCTCAGACCTATGTGGGCTTCATCCTCCAAAAAATGACACTGGTAACATTTACTGGTTTTGAAATCTTGAAATTTGGTATACATGACGAACTGCGCGTATTACTAATAATAATTACAGTATTTGACTTTATGAATAATTGCACGACTATGAAGTCAAATATTTGAGTAGAAAATTAAAATATTTTACTCACTGAGCACTGCAGTGGCGGCCGGCAATCAAAAATTTTGGTGAAGGACTCTTATATTAAATTATTCCACAGAAATTAAATTATTTTTTAATATTTGGATTTTCTCTTAGTGTTGGAGACACATTTCGACCATTATGCTAGAAATGGGTGATCACATAGGGAGGTCGGCAGGATGGCTGTAGTATATTCGTCATTGAATTGGAAGTAATTTTATTTATGATGTTGAAGATCCATCTTGTTTCCACTAATATGTAATATAAACTTAAAAAAAACCACTTTTAAATGGAAATTAACTCACGTTATGGCGTGACGGCCGTTTCGCTCTGTTGTCTAGAGCATCGTCAGACAACCCACAGTACACTGACTTAAGGTATGAGTTTGAGGGTTATGTATGTTGGAATGGTGCTGGGGTGGGGGGATGAGTAGGCGGGAGGTTTGAAATTGGGATTATTTTGTCAAATAGAGTGTGTGAGAAGAAGTTAAGTTGATCATTTTAAATGTTGTCAGGTTCCTGCTTTGCATGTTTGTAAATCTCATATTGTTCTAAAACATTGAGTTTATGGCTTTTGTGAGTGAAGTGTAGTGTGTCTAAATTAGTGTCAATGTGGCCTGTTGAAATGATGTGTTCAGCAAAAGTGGAATGTGTGTTTGGGTATGAGATGGCTCTTGTGTGTTCTTTGAATCTAGTGGTGAATGTCCTGCCAGTTTGTCCTATTTAGAACTTGTTGCAGTCATCACATTTCAATTTGTAAATTCCAGATCTGTTGTACTTGTTTTGAGATGTTGTCTGAAAATGCAGGTGTTTTTTGAGTGAATTATTTGTTCTGTAAGCTATTTTATGAGTTTCCTGAATGAAGCTGCTATTTTATGAGTTTTTTTTGTTGAGGTAGGTAAGTGTGATGAATGTATGGGGGTTGTCATTCTGTTTGTTGCTGGTGTGAGTGATTGGTTTTGTTGATATTCTGTGCAGTAGTTTGTCTATTAGTGTGTGTTTGTAACCATTCTGTTGTGCTATGTATTTTATAGTATTCAATTCTGTAACGTAGGTGGTAGAAGTAATCACAAACTCATTGTAATTGATGAAATACATTTTATTAAAAGAACGAATAGCGTAAGTAAACTCATTACATCATGAAAATTCAATCGACAATAGAGACATAGTACAGTAGGCGTTGTCTCTCTGGTGTGGCACAGTCTTGCCAACTGCATAAAATAAAACTAAAATTCATGTTGTACAAGGATATATGACACCTCCCCCCGTAATGAAACCTAGGGTGAATACCTTTCCGGAGGTTTTATGAATCTAACAGGTCTAGCCTGTGGCGTATGGTAAATAGTATCTGTCACAATCGGTAATTTTGTAGAAACTGGCGTTGAATGTAAAACATTCTTGAAAGAATTAGAAAAGAAAGTAGAATCATCAACATCATTGCTTGTAATAGCTTTCGATTGTTCAGATAGTACTGTTGATTTAGGCACAATTACATCAGTATCATAATGAACATTAGGTATATCAGTTGAAAAATCCTTTTAATTAATTTTACAATCCTTCATTTGATTAGCATGTCTCCTAATAGAAAGATTATCATCAGTAATGATATTGTACATAGAAGAACCAATTTTATCAGCTACAATACCTGTATTCCATTTACCCTTATTATTGTAAATTCGGTACATAACTCTATCATTGATATTGAAACATTTATCTTTAATTGTCTGTTTTTGCATTTCCTTTCTTTGAGTATCTAACACTTTGTCAGTAATATTGGGTAGCATCAAATCTAGTCTAGTTCGAATATTTCTTTTCATGAGTAAATTACATGGACTTTCACCAGTAGTAGCATGTGGTGCTTTTCTGTAGTTCATTAAAAAATTATTTAATTTGAACCGTAAAGTAGAATTTACAATCATACCTTCGCAACATTTAATTAATCCTGACTTCACAGTTTGTACAAAACGTTCTGCCTGACCATTGGATGCAGGAAAGAAAGGAGCACTGGTAATATGCTTTATACCATTATTAGTACAAAAGGTTTGAAATTCACTAGAGGTAAACTGAGTACGGTACCATTATCTGATACTAGCTGTGTAACTGGTAAACCAAATCTAGCAAAACATTCACGCAAATTTTCAACTGTTTCTTTGCTTGAAAGAGTTTTCATTATGTAAGTTTCAACCCACTTACTGTAACTATCAACAATTATTAACAGCCATAATCCTGGAGAAGGATTAGCAAAATCTATATGTAATCTTTGCCATGGTCCTGAAGGAAATTGCCATGGATGTAAATTCACATTAGACTGTTGTCTAGAATGACGCACACAATGTATACAATTCTTTGTAACAAGCTCAATATCAGAATCAATATTTGGCCAATAGACATAACTTCGTGCAAGGCCTTTCATTTTTACAATTCCCAAGTATCCTTGGTGTAGTTCCTCAAGTACTTTAGATTGTAAAGATTTTGGAATCATAACTCGTAAGCCTTTCATAATACAACCTTGTTCAACTGAATATTCAGCAATATTGTTTGTATTTTCACCATTTTCAGTACCTAAAATTTGTCGAAGTAATTTACACATATCTGGATCTTTTCTAGTTTCATGAGCTATTTGTTCCCTTGTAACCGGTAAAATATTAATTTGATTCATTTGTACAATTTGAACCTCATCAATAGTATTGTCATTAACCATTTCCATAGGAAATCTTGAGCAAAAATCAGCATTCATATGTTCAGTGGTCTTACGGTATTGTATGGTGTAATCAAAACCTTGTAAAAATAATGAATAATGTAATAAACGTGTAGCACTGATGGATGGAGTAGCAGCATGAGCATTTAAGATGCTTTGTAATGGTTTGTGGTCAGTCAGTAAAGTAAAATGACGACCAAACAAGTAATTGAAAAATTTCTTAACTCCCCAATAAATTGACAATGCTTCCTTGTCTATCTGGGAATAATTTCGCTCAGCTGCAGTGAGACATCTACTAGCAAAAATTATGGGCCTTTCCACACCTTTTTCATCTAAACATGAAAGAACCGCACCAATAGCATATTTACTAGCATCAGTAGCAACAATTATAGGTTTAGTGACATCAAAATCCGCAAGAGTAAGTTTTGTTTCAATATCTTTCTTAATTGTTTGAAATGCAGTTTCACACTCTTGTGACCACGAAAAAACAACATTTTTCCTGAGTAAGTTGTATAAAGGTGAGAGAGAATTAGCCATGCCCTGTATAAACCTTGAGTAATATGTAACAAACCCTAGAAAAGATTTCAACTCTGATACATTTGTAGGACGTTTTGCATTCTTAACAACTGCAATCTTAACATCAGTTTTATGTATGCAATCTTTGTCAATTTTAAACCCTAAATAAGTAATTTCAGATTTCAGTACTTCACATTTTTCCCATTTAAGTCTAATACCATTTTCACGGCACATACTAAAAAACATATTTTAAAACAAAAAAAGAAACCGACTTCAGTGAAATGATTAAATACTCACGTACTAAAAAGTTTAAAATAAAGTATTTACTTTAAACTGAGAAAATTTTAAATTTCATACAAGTAATCTTTTGAAGTCGGTGCCAAATATTTTATGTAGTTGATAAGAAATTCTATCTAATATCAAAACTAACAATGTATTTTTTTGGAGGATGAAGCCCACATAGGTCTGAGACCTTTGCATGGGTAATGAATTGGATGATGGAGATTGTTGAGTTGGACCTACAGTTTTAGGTGGGTTCCGAACCACCGGGAAGTGATTGATAAGAGATTCTATCTAATATCAAAACTAACACTGTATTCCAATTAAATATGTGATTTATACTCACTTTTACTGAAATACATAGTAATTGATAAGAAATTCGATCTAATATCAAAACTAACACTGTATTTCAATTAAATGTGATTTACACTCACTTTTACTGAAATACAGTGTCAGTTTTGACAGGGGTGCCCACCCCCCCTAAGCCTCATGACGCATCCCCCCCCTAAATTTAGCACCAACCCCCCCCCCCCATAAATTAGGCCCCCCCAAAAAAATGCGAAAAAGCTCCCCGTATTCTTTCTAAAACTAAAAGAAGATTTTTATAACTATTGAAAAAATTCAAACCCAGTCGATAATATACAAAATGTATGTACCGTATATTTCTTGAGATTCTTTACATAGCTAACATTTTTTTGTAAAGGTAAAAAAGAAATATCAATGAAATGAATTTATGAACTTCTGCTCAATGAACTTAATTGCAAAATAGCTAAATAAGAATTTGAACCTAAATGGTTTTTAAACAATAAAATATTATTACAAATACACAATGTTCAATAAAAATGAAATACCTATAAGTTTATGTTCGGTGTCCCAATTACATTAAGGTTAAATAATTCTAAAAAGTTGTTCATTTAAAGGAAGTGAAAACAATGAGTTAATAACTTCATTTGTAAAAGACAAAAATTCAAAATACTAAGACATTTATTGGACAGTAGTTAAACAACAGGTTATTTACTTAGTGATATCTCCCATAATCTTGGGAGAATTTATGTATGGATGAAGTACATAAAAGGCACACATTTCATGTATAGTTATTTACAACACACAACCGAAAGAAGTGTCTTTCAAAAACAACATAAAGACATAGTTATGAAAAATTACTGAATTTTTAGTATTTAGTAAGTTTTGCTATAGTAGTTCTTACTTATTAGTAAGTAGTTATCGTAAAATACATGAAAAACATTAACAGTTTGAAGTCAAACATTTTAAATTTGTAGGCTGTGACCATCTACAAGTTAGCTAGGCACCTTCTAAGCTTGTTAAATCTATCTCTCTAAACCCCACATAGAAGTTTTTGTCTTTGGGATGAGGAAACAGAAAACCTTTCAATTATTTCTTCGTTAGAAATAGACTCAAGTACATCTTTTTCTGCAGCTAGAACCATTAGAGTGGACAACCATGAGTCTCCCATAGCTGATCTGAGTCTGTTTTTGATAATTTTAAATCGACTTATTGCTCTTTCTGCTGATTAACTAGTAACTGTTAAGGAGAGTAAAGTTGTATAAACCACTTTCAGAGCACTCGCTTAGCGTCTTGCTAAGTTTGAATAATAATTTCCTGCACAAATCCTAAACATAACTATTTTAGCTAATTCATATTCAATTGTATAATAATAATTATAAATATATTTTCATTAATTGACATTCTATCTGGTGACTTCGTAGTATATTTTTGAATGTTGTCACGTTAAACACGGTTTCAATCAACTTTACGCCCCCCCCCCAAAACGTTTTTTGGAACCCCCCCCCCAAGAATTTCAATGACGCAGTCTGCGTCATAGCCCCCCCCTGTGGGCAACCCTGCATAGTAGTTCTCAGCCAGAAAAACAGAAAATAGTAATCCAGAAAAACCTTTCAGAACTAGCATCATTTTCAGACCGAGTACTGTAGTACACAATATTTTCAATAGAACATTATTGTTGGTCAGGCATTGCTGTCTCAATTTTCTCCCTTGTCAGCAACTTTGAAAACTCTCATTATATCTTCTACCTTTTATTTTATCCTTATTTTCCCCTCTTTTTTCGCCTTTTTTCATTTTCATCTCTCTCCTCCTTCCAATTTCTATCCTTTTACTTCTTGTCATCTCTTTTCTACTTTTTCACTGTTTCTATCATTTCCATTTGTTCCTCTTTTCTTTTTTTTCCTTTCTTCTTCTCCTTCTTCTTTCTCTTTTCCTTCTTCTTCTTCTTCTTCTTCTGCGTTTGGGGGAGGGAATTTCCCCTCCTCCCCCCCCCCGCGATCCGCCACTGAGAGCTTTAGAGTTTGTTTCGGTAGCATTGGCATAGATGCAAATCTGTTAGCTCAGTGAGGAAATTATTCGCAACCTAGCTCACTCCTAGTTTGCGTATTACAAAATTTGGACTAAAACATAAAATGTTGAGACACTGTGTAAGGGTGCGAGTATAGACTGTCAAACATACTTTACAGCTTCAGAATTTGTTTCGGTGGGCTTGACATACTGATACAAATCTGTTAGCTCAATGAGGAAAGCAGTCACAAACTACCTCACTCCTCGTTTGCGCAGTACGTTCTTTGGACAAAAACATAACACTTTGAGGTCTGAAGAATCACCTACAGTCTTAATCGGCTGTGGTAATACCGGTATATTGTAAATATTTATATTTTGTGACTCATGTAATCAAACAATTCTGAAAATTCCATGTTTGTGACATTCACTGGACATTTATTACTGGCTCAATTATTACTAGTTACAACTGTAATTACCATTATCACTAGTACACTTAACCTGTCATCATTTCTTGTCGTTCGCATGTCCGTTTGCTACTCTTCCAAGTGGAACACAATGAGAATGAAAGAAGTAAATAATAGTACAAGAAAAGGAAACTTCCAAGGAAACGGTCGATTATTGTAATACAATAACGAGATTATCTTTCTCAGAAGGATCATTGTCAAGTTGGTAAACATATGAACTAGTGCTACTTTAATTTGGGATAGTAATTTTCGTGTCTGTTTAAAAGTTTTTCCGCTTTTTCTTCTCATTTGACTTTTTATTTTATATTCTGTGTGTTAATTGGCAATAGAAGCAGGTTTCTAGTTTTTGTGTGAATAATATTCTGGATTTTTTTAAAGAATGGAATCTGAACTTATTGATGACTTCCAGGAGGGAATAGTATTGAACACCACTTCACACAACCACAGGTGAGATAGGACTATTCTGCTTTCTTTCTCAATATCATACAGTTCAATAATTAAAGAGACAAATTGACCTGAAGAAAAACCATTTATTTTTAGAAAACAATAACTTAATACTTCTCTTAATTTTTGTCAAAACCTTTTTAACATTTTTGGACTATTTGCTAGTAGGATTTGAAGGAGCTGACAATTGAATGTACGGAACATAATTTATTATAAATTTAACGACTTTCAGTCAATTTTAATTGAGAATAAATAAATATTTACTCATATATAGGCTGAAATGTTTTCGAGTCGTGACGATACATTTTCAACGGTATCCTCTTGATCAAATCAAATTAATTTATTGAGCCATAAAAACAATACATGAATCGGCCAAGTCAATAAGTATAAAGTGAATTACAATGTACAATCACTAATAAATATAATATTAAGTCAAATGTAATACAATCTACAACAAAGTGAAAGTATACCGCAATAGGTAAAAACATAACAAAAACATAAAAAAAAAACATAAAATCAATTGAGTCAAATAATGAACAACACTTAGGCAAGTGATCATCCTGCAAGTCGTCCTACATCCTTGATTGACTGCAAGTGTTTAAATCTACCATAAACAGTCAATATTAACAACGCAGATCGTTATAAATCAAAAAATTTCAAGACTATATAATTTATTAATTTCGAATCCCTCAAAGTGCTGCTGTTAATTATACTGAAGACTTCCGCATTGGCGGATATTGACAACAGCATTGAATAGTTGATGGAAATTGAAGAGCATTACCGCCGGTACTACACAAAAATATTTTGTCACCGCCGGAATTCGAACCTTAATTATTATAATTAATAAATTAGGATCTGTATATTTCTTTGACAGTTTGCAAAATTGTCAGTTCCTTCAAATCCAACTTGTGATATACGAGCCATAGTGGTTAAGACTGGCAATTGTAAGGACCGTGGTTCAATTCCCGGCCGAGACTAAATATTTTTGTACAATACAAAATGCTGTTCAATGCTGTTGTCAATATCCGTCATTGCGGAAGCCTTCAGCATAGTTGATAGCAATTTGAGGAATTCGAAATTAATAAATTATTTATTGTATAATCTATTACATAAAAGTTGTCGCACACTACGAGAAAAGTAGGCAGCATGTGTACGAGGAAATTTGTTCAGCACTATATTGAGCTATCAATAATCAATAGTACGGTACGGTAACTCAGAAAACAAGAGAAATGTAGATCGAATTTGTATAAATGACAAGAAACATGTTGCAGTCAACGAAACCCAGAAAAAACTGTTATATTAGTAAAAGCGATTATATAAGGACTGAGCTCAGAAAATCGAAATAACTTAATAATAATAATAATAATTATTATTATTATTATTATTGCTCTGAGCAAATTGCAATTGTCCAGAGGAGTTTATTGAAATAAAACAAAACAAAAGCATATAATAAATTAAGAATACAATTTTTGGTTTCTATATAGCAATATTTTTTACTATGATCACCCCACTATATAACATACCCCACTATATAAAATATGTATCGAGGTGAACAGTCGAGAAATCCAACAAAAACTATGATAGTGCTGAAGTCAGTACAACAATTACCACCACTACTACTAAAAGCTACTAGAGCATATAATAAATTAAGAATACAATTTTTGGTTTCTATATAGCAATATTTTTTACTATGATCACCCCACTATATAACATACCCCACTATATAAAATATGTATCGAGGTGAACAGTCGAGAAATCCAACAAAAACTATGATAGTGCTGAAGTCAGTACAACAATTACTACCACTACTACTAAAAGCTACTAGAGCATATAATAAATTAAGAATACAATTTTTGGTTTCTATATAGCAATATTTTTTACTATGATCACCCCACTATATAACATACCCCACTATATAAAATATGTATCAAGGTGAACAGTCGAGAAATCCAACAAAAACTATGATAGTGCTGAAGTCAGTACAACAATTACCACCACTACTACTAAAAGCTACTACCACCACCACCACCAACACCACGACTACGGTACGTTAGTTTCTACCACTATAATATGTAATACTAACCACTACAAATATTTATACATTTACCACTGCTGTACTAAACATATAAATTAATCCAGTCTAATCTTAAGTTCAGTCTACAACCTAATCGACTATACTGGAACAAATAATCAATTAAATTATTAACAAAACCATTACTGTATATAAGTTTTTAAGTGTTGTACAACATTTCACATTCTATGTGATTAATTTCTATCGACCATGTTTTTTTAATAAGCTCTTAAATGTTGATAAATTTACATCATCTTTCAAAAAACCTGGCATTTTTTGAATAGTTTAGAGCAAACATACAATGCAGATTTTTGTGCAAAAGCTGTGTTGACCCTAGGTATTGCAAGATCTCTATTGCGGCCTCTGGTATTGTGCTCATGTTCAACGTATATAAATTAATATTATTATTATTATTAGTATTATTAATAATAATAATAAATCACTTGCATGCAGCAACAGAAAGATTTTCGCTCCCTAGAAGCGAAGGAGGGAGAGGTATTGCAGACATAAAAAATATGTATTATAAACAGATAGATAATCTTCGAAAATATTTCTACTCTAAAGCAGAAACTACTACACTCCACTCAGCAGTAATAGACCTCCCAACAACTGGCACTCCATTTAAATTGAATAATAAAGAACTTCAACCCCAAATCAACATCACAACAACAGAAGAGAAAAAAACAAACTGGAAACAGAAGACTCTACATGGTAACCATATTAACCACCTATCTCAACCCAGCATCGATCTTAAAGCATCAAACTCCTGGCTCACTCATGGCAACATCTTCATTGAAACAGAACGATTTATGACTGCAATTCAGGACCAAATTATCAACACAAGAAACTATAAAAAATACATATTGAAAGACCCAACAATACAGACAGATTTGTGTAGACTCTGCAATCAGGCAAAGGAGACTATTGATCATATAACTAGTGGCTGTGCAACCCTAGCTCCAACTGATTATACAATGAGGCATGACAATGTGTGCAGAATCATCCATCAGTAGTTAGCAATGAAATATAAATCATTAGATATTCACACCCCATACTACAATAATATAAACCTCACAATGTTTTAGAAAACGAATTAGTCAAAATGTATTGGAACAGAGACATAACAACTGACAGAACGATAAAGCATAACCGACCGGATATTGCGCTCATTGATAAGACATTAAAAATAACATACCTCATAGACATAGCAGTACCAAATCCTTGTAAACAAAAGAAAATTTCTGAAAAAATAGTCAAGTACCAGCCATTATCAGAAGAAATCAGACAGATGTGGGGCCAAAATCAAGTGTTCACAATACCTATAGTGATTTCTTCAACTGCTGTAGTTACAAAATCCCTACATAAATATATCAAGGATCTTGATCTTCCACCTAATATTTACATTGCCCTGCAGAAGTCAATACTATTGGATACATGCGCGATAACAAGAAAATTTTTAAGTCTGTGATGTTTTCCATGACGAAATACTTAATGAACAATCTAATATTAAAACTGACACTGTATTTCACTTTTAAATAATGTTTTACTCACATATATTTGAGATGCTTGAGGAATGCATTTCACTTCTGAAAAGAAGCTTCGTCAGCCTCATCAGAAGAAATCAGGCTGACGAAGCTTCTTTTCAGAAGTGAAATGCATTCCTCAAGCATCTCAAATATATGTGAGTAAAACATTATTTAAAAGTGAAATACAGTGTCAGTTTTAATATTAAATTTTTAAGCATATAAAAAATAATAAATATAGTGATGATAGCAGACTAGAAAAAAATTAGTGTGTATGGTATAGTAATAATAAAGTGAGAAAAAAACACTATAACTGTAAACACAGAAAACACTAAAATGTAAGTGTATAGTAATTGTGTGACTAAATGTATATGAGCACCTTAGCAGCTTAAGAAACAATATCAGGAAACTACTTTTACAATATTTAGTGGGTACATACTTGATCTATAATCCGTATTCACTCTTAATACCAGCCATTAGGCTGTGAGGTCGGCGATAATAATAATAATAATAATAATTGCTCTGAGCAAATTGCAATTGCCCAGAGGAGTTTATTGAAATAAAAACAAAACAAAAGCATATAACAAATTAAGAATACTATTTTTTAGTTTCTGTATAGCAATATTGTTGAATATGTAGCAATAAAGCGTATTGAATATCTCTTTATGTAAGTAGCATGTACAACTGCCCAACACTGAGCACCCTGTAATCCCTAATCAGCTTTATCGATGGCGTTTGTGACAAATCACACTAAGCAGAAGTTTTTGTGTTTCCATAAAACAAGTAGGCCTATATTTAAGTCTATGCTATAAGGTTAATTGAGGAAGGTCGGGAAAAGAAAGAAACTCCTAGAAATAAGTGTAGATAGGTAAGAAGAATGGAAAAGAAATACTGAGCCTATAGAATAAGAAGGAGAAGAAGGAATTAGAGAAATATACAAATTATTGAAATCTGTGATGTTTTCCATGACAAAATAATTGACGAACAATCTAATATCAAAACTTACACTTTATTTCTATTCAAATTATGATTATACCTCTTGGAAGGTCCATTAAAAATAACGTATGTAAACCGTTTAAAATAACTAAAAACTATGAGTAAAAATCATAAAATAGAAATAGTGTCAGTTTTGATTCAGATTATACAATTGAATCCATCATTCCATAATTTCCTTAGCAAAGAATGTGTGAACGGCTAGTATAATAGTGTGTTGACCCTCTGAAAGGTCACATTTATTTGTGTGTATTTCGAAAACCTCCTTCTCGTTCTGACGGCCACTGCATTAGATAGCAGTATGAAAGGATTTTTAATTCTTTGTATTTTAAAAACTTGCTTCTCGGTTCAACGTTTGGATTAAATTGCAACATGAAAGGTCCCATTCAATTGTGTGTATTTAAAAAAAACCTACTATTCGTTCCGACGGCAACTTTTGTTAGATTTGATAATATGAAAGGTCCTATTTAATTATTTGTATTTCATAAACCTGCTTCTAGTTCCGACGGTCATCTATTGCAGTTGATTCCAGTGAGAAAGGACCCATTCAATTCTTTGTATTTTTTAAAACTTGATTCTCATTCCGAGGGCTACATGTTGCATCAAATCTAAGTGTAAAACATCTCATTTGAATGTATATTTTTAAAACATGTTTCCAACGGCCATCTCTGTTGCTTCCAGCGTCTCATTCAATTGAGTGTATTTCAAAACCCTGCTTGCTATAAAAATGACATTAATTCATGTAAAGCTGTTAAAGTCCCTGTTTTAATCTGTATGGTAGTGATTCTGAAATTTAAAAAAGTAATAGTGCTAGGTCCAGTAAATATTTTCAATGTTATCTTTTTTTATCAAAAAACTTTAAAATAAACAAAAATATTACTCACTTTTCAAGAGTTGTATTACCCATATAGCACACTAAGTATTTGAAACGTTTTAGATACATATTAATGAAACCTAAAAAGTACGTTCCATGAGATATGTGTCATAAATGTTTCTGATATGTATTGTTTAAGCATCAAATGATACGTACCGGTATCTCTAGGTAGGTTTCGGAAATGTACTAAATACATTATAGTGAAACGTACCCACAATGCTGTGCGATTGTGCTTTTGCGCATGCGCCGATGCGCCCATTTGCTCATTCTCACATTCTGAACTCATCAACTGGATCTGGATGATGAAGCCATATTGGAATAAGCAACACGTGTCGATCACCGTGGTAATTAGCATACTGCATTAATTTGATCTGATGTAGAATTTTTTTTTCATACATGCACAAATCATGGCAATGATTGAGAGAGAAACAAGCCAAAACTGTTCTCTCCCAAATTTTGACAAATAACACAGTCCAAACAAGGTTATGTTTTCACTCCAATTAACACAAAGGTTTTCAGTCCAAAATACAAGATACTAAATTTTTTGAATTTTGAGATATTTTTTAATAGTTCAAAATGAAATAAAATGCACTTAATAATCAATAATTGTTATATACTTGGTATGTATCATTTATATATTTGAATGGTTGCGCTAGTTGTTTATAGTTACATATTGGAAATATATTTGAGACGTACATTTGTTATATATTCGATACGTATATTTATATTTCAATGGAACGTTTCACAAAAGCGGTCATTTTCACCTATCAGAAATGTTTTAGGGAGGTCTCAGATATGTTTTGAAACGTATCTGAAACATATTTAAGACATTTTTGGAATGTTCCTGTGCTGTATGGGTATTATATCAAGAATTTATTAAATTTAATATAAATTTAAATTTATTAAATTTAATTTTCATAAAGATGACATGCAGAACATTTTTTACAATAAATAAGAAATTTGAAATTTTCTTTCTTTCTTGAGGCAGAACATGTTTTCGAGCAGCATGCCCATCTTCATTGCCGTCAACTGATTTTAATTATAATAAAATATACAGTAATAAAATAATAATTCTTACACTTGCTTAATGTTTAATATATATTGCATTATTATTCCGAAGTCATGTTTTATGTGACACTAGATTATTATTTTTTTCAGGGTCGCAGCGAAAGCAGCATCTTTCACGATCAATGGAAAGCGATATGATGGTGAGCAATAAAAAATAGATTTAAATTCAATCTCATACAATATATTGAAGAAACTGATTTGCTACTGCATCATAAAATTCAAGGTAGAGGTACGGCTTCAGGGTACAACGTTTTTACAAGTTCTTCAGATTTTAGATTTTATCTCTTATTTATGAACTTACCTTGAGGCTTCCAGAACTCAAGGGTGACTTGAAAGCGTTTACTTGAAAGGCTTTTCAAGTTTAGCCCGTCCGTGCTCTAGCTCTTGAAAGGAAGTTTCTAGGTTTTAGTTTGATTGAGATTGATAATGGTGTAACAACCGAAACTAGTTTCTCTAAGTTTTAATAAATGTGGTTGTGGCAGTTTCGTCTTTTATTCATTATGGGTACCTTCCACAATATCACCTTCGCCACTACAAAGAAAGTGAATGTGAAGGCGCAACAGACTCAAGTCCAAATAAACTGCTCTCTTCAAAAATTTTGAATATGTTATATTGACCAAAACATTGAGGTTAATTTTAATTATGATGTAAAACAGATTGCCACTAAATGCTTTTTTTTTAATTTTGGCTTGTGTAAATCAGAATATTGGCAGCAGGTTCATTTCAAATACAAAACAAATTTGAAGAATATCCATAAAGGCTGATGCTTAGCCCAATTATCTACTTTATTTTTACAGTGCAAGGGTTGACGTGTTCATTTTTGATTGTGTTGAAATCTTTTCTCAAATTATTTTAAATCGCTGAATTGAAAAACAAAACAGAGAGAAAATATTGAGGCATGATAATAATAATATTATGAGATCCGTTGAAAAAGAAGAAGAAACAAAGTAATAAATTCATAATTAAAACAATTTTTAATAAACCTAGACTCTATCCAACTAACTTAATATTTACTGAATTTCAGATAATGACTGTCAGACAGCTGTACACTATTAATGTAGTAAAATACAAAATTAAGAACAAAAATACTTTCCTTTACACTAATAAAATTGTCAGCAGCCAATTCAGTTTGAGACAAAATTCAAGTCAATTTCAAATCTATAAAACAAAATATTGAATCAATTAGGAGACACCTGGTATACATATAAGTACTAAGATCATAAACAAAATTCCCAATCAATACCTCAACAATAGTAAAATAAACAAGAAAATTAAAAAGCAATTGGATCAAGAGCAACTACTTTTCTGATCTTTAATTTTGGAAAAATAGCAGTTCTACCTTTCTTTTTTGCTCATTAAATCTCCAACCTTTCCTTTCTTCCTCCTGCCGTTATATTATGAAAACCCCTCCCTAGTACGTGGGCAACCATAGTTGGAAAGGGTTCCCATCTCCACATATATTACTATTATTTTGGATTAGATTATGGATTTTATTTTTGTTGGATATTATTGGATTTCTTTCATTGCATTTTAATAATTTTCATTTTTTGCATGACTTGTATATGTATGATTTGTATTCTATAACTAAATAAATGTCTGTAGAAAGTGTCTTTATATTTGTGTTGCAGTGTCTTCTTTGCCTGGCAACACGACACTGAACCTGTTCATTCGTGAGCATGCGCATTTGAGGGGCACCAAGTACATGTGCCAGGAGGGGGGCTGCGGAGCATGCGTAGTAGCTGTTACTGCTTCTGACAACAGCTCGAAAAAACAAAACGTTTTCGCTGTCAATTCGGTAAGTGCATGCCAACTATCGTCTAATAGCTATTTGTGTAACTAGAGTGCAAAGTGGAGATTTTATGTACCAAGAGAAACAGTTTTTTTTCACGAGCCAAAGACGAGTGAAAAATGTTTCTTGAGTGCAGAAACAATAAGTTACTTTGCGCTCGAATTACAAATTAAATTATTCCTGCAGTAGCGTATCAAGTAATTTAAACAGAACAAAACAGGACATACATAACCTGACAATTCCTCACATAACCTATCTTCGAATCAAATCGATTTCAACAACAACTACAGTTGACTGTATTTCATAGCTGAAGCAGAGCAGCCAAACTATTTTTGAATGCAGAATAGGGAACCTGCGTATTACATGCTCACTATTTTGTGTTGTTAGGTTGCAAATATGGAGTGCGGAAAATTACTTTTGCGCACTTTACCACACTGGTGCAGGAATAGACTATTTTGCATGCTACAGTAAGTGCAAAAATAGGCACGTTTTCGGGTCACTGTAGGAAAAATACATTATTCACATAGTATTTTATTTAGAAATATCTTCATTTTGTACTCTGTCGACGAAATTCTAATGCTGGACACTAGATGCAGGATAACAGGAAAAGATACGGCCTTAGCTAATATTAAAAATTTCATTTATGTATTTGTGGCTGACTCCACAAACAATCGACCTCTCTTGTTCTATTGTATAGTGGACCGAGTGGGTCAGACTACAAAGGAAAAAGAAAAAGGGTTCGGTAGGTAAGAGGTGTGATGTAATGAGAGATTCGACTTTTGGATTAGTACGTTTACTTGTTACCTTGTTGAGTACAATACATGGCGGTGCGAGGTTAGTCAGTGGCTTCCATGTGAAGATTGGTTGGAGTTTACGGGCTTGGCGAGAGAGAGAGTGGCTGGGTCTAGCCAATGGCCACATTGGTGTAGTCGTCAGGAGAGTTGTTCTGCAAGTGAGCTCTGAGAGAGCTGGTCCTCTCAAGTCAGTGTTTAAATACTGAGGTCAGCTTGGTCTTAAGCTTGTTGGCGAGGCCGCCTCTGATTGGACGCCTCTTCTTGTGACCATGTAAGGAGCAATTTGGATCGCCAACAAAGGAATGTGTCTTGCCCTTGGAAAGGAGACGCTTTTCTGTCCAGGCTTTATTACATAACCAAAATACAAAGGCAAAATATGCCTCAGACCATACCAGGCCTTACATAACTCCCCCCCCCCCCCCCCACCATAAAAAAAAGTTGAGTGCCTCACCCACAGGCACTTATACTTTTCAAACAAAGAAAAATGGGGTTTGGGACACCTTCTCTCAGCCGACCACCCCAAACAATTCACATTTATAAATTACAAATTATTACTCAAAAACCAAAAAGGAATACAAATTATTACTCAAAAACAAAAAGGAAGCCCTGTAAAAGCAAAGCATATCAATTATAGTGATTACATAGATCAGTTACATATATTGATCAGTTACACGGATACATCATAAAGCACAAAACAATACAGGTTCATAAAGTGAGACAAAAGGCATGAATCATTACCACATTTACCAAAAATAGACAAAAAACATAAAGCACTAACATTCCTCTTATCCTAGTTTCAATGATTATTGTACCTGAGTGATTCCAAAATGTGAATAATTAAAATCAAAATTATGGAAAAAGTTTGGCTAAGTAAGGTTACAGTTACAGTTCATTTCACGTTCCAAGTTTGAAATTACAAGCAAAACAAAATATTATGATTATTTTGAACTCTATTACCAATAATCTGCTGGTGTACACATAGTTGACGCTTTACAGTTCTAAGATAGCAATAGTCTAGTTTAAGCACAGATTAAGAAATTGTAAGTCAAGAGACTAACCAATAAAGTGAGTTATTCTACCGATTACGTTTCCATTTCAATATATCTTGCATTCAGAAGCAATTGAGTTAATTCGACTCATCAATAGTTTGTTAGTTTCTATTCATTATGAAACATTCTCTAATATATATAGACTATATAGTGATGCGTATCCAACCTCAAGTGAAGTCAGATGCAAATCACTATACATCTGAACTCAAGTGCTGCATAAATGTGCCTAAATACACTAAGCAAAAGTACTGTAGCAAAATCAAAAATTAATACATAGAAATTGTTGTTTTATATCTTTTTTTTTCATACTTCTCTAAAGAATTGATGACAATAATGGCAAGTGTACTCGTGTATGAAAATATCCAGTACGTAAATAGCATGTGAATTATTTTTTTTGTAGATAAAACGTTAACTTAAGTTTCTTATATAATTCTAATTCTACAAAAAATGAAAATTAAAATTAACATAAAATCAAACCAAATAATGTAAAAGCTGAAATGTTACACTCTTTTTTTTAATGTCTATTAGTCACTTGACTAATGGATTTTCGTCGTCAATCACCTGCAGCTAGACAGATGTCACCAAACCAGGTTTTGCATAGCGCAGGAATGGAATCACTTGTCCTGGAGAAGAAGGTATTTCCTTCGATTGGGTCGAGTGGGAACTCATAGACTCTTCCATTGCCGAATGCAGGGTGTATATAGCCGGGAAGGGGACTTCACTCTCCTCCGGTACTCTTCTGGAACTGGACCGGGATCGAACTCGTTCAGAAAGGGTAAGGGGGAGACAGAAACATCGTCTGTCTCTGTGGTGGAGGTGACGCCGCAGCAATGATCCGAGAATAATTACAGCCAAGGAAAGTGCTATGATCAGTGACCAGGTGATCAGGGACCAGGTACTGGTTCCGATGGACGAATCGTTTTTCTTCATCTTGCTTCCTATCAAGAATTCCTGACCCACGTGACCGTGACCGTAGCTCAGACTACTCTCGTCTCAGCTGATGCAAGCCAATGCCCTGGAAAAGCCCGTTGCGCTGCTGCAGCTGTTGAATGCGGTCTGCTCCGACAGCCTTACTCGATCTGTTCTGTGGTACAGAAAAACTTTGCAGTATCATTTTGTCTTGAGAACTAAGTACATGGTCAATATCAGGTACAAATATGGTTGATTGATTCATGTTAGTACTAGATGTACTATAGCAGTTGATGGCAATAATGTATATTTCTCAGCGTGCACATAACAGTGTTGCACGTTGTCAAGAATACCATCATTGTTGATAACGTCGACAGTTGAACTTTCTTCTGTGAATAAACATTCATGTAGCCTACTAGTCATACAGGTTCGGAGACACTATAGATCCAGGCCTTACTATCTGGCATTCTATATAAAACTGGCTCAAATGGTGTGTTCATACGATAAACTTCACAATGTTTATGTACCCACTTGTTCATCTTGACCCATAAACATATGATAAATGCAACTGTTCATATTCGACTTGATCGGTAAATTTGGTGGACATAGGGAATAAAGTTCTCCTTTACAGTTGTTCACTTCACTTTGAGTCATTGTAACAAATTTTTGTCCATCGTAGGAAACAGCTAAGTATTCTTCTTTCACTTTTGTCACTAGGAATTGTCCACTCTCAGTGTCTTTGAAAGGAAGGGGTTTCATGGAATATAATTTGAAGTATCGGTTAGGAGACCTCAAAGGAATGTCAAGGAATAGACGGATTCCGTTTGTAGTGGTAACAGCATGTGTGGTGATTATACGATAATGTTCATAAATCTTATCTATTTCAGTAGTGGTTAGCAACGCCATACCTGGCGGTAATTTTCCAACTACTTGCTTTAAAATTTCTGATAAATTTTGAGGTGAAACTAATAAAGAACTTAATTGTCCAGCAGATGTGTCATCTAATGACTGCCTAAGTTCAAGTAATTCTTTTCGTACTAAAAGTTAAGTAATTTCCACTTCTCTGACAAGTGTGTATATTCCTCTCTGTTTACTTAACATCTCTTGAAGTGCATTAGTTTCAGACCATAGGCTTGTATTTAACTTATTATTTTCTTCTATAACCTCAGCTAAAAGGGTTAAGTGGAAGAGAGGGACGTGAAATAAATAAAGGCAGCCATTCTATTCTATTCTATTCTAAAAGGTTCAAAGTTTCATTTAAAATTATACCATGATTTTGAATCTGTTTATTCCTACTCTTTACAAAAGTTAATTGATCTTCAACTAAATGGGTGATGGACTGAGACTGGTGCTCAATATGAGTAATCTTTTTATTCATTGCTATTAAATCATTATCATCTGAAGTTCCAAATAAAAATTTCATAATATTTCCGCCCACATTAATTAAACCACGTTTAGATCTATTCTGTTGAATTTCAACTGGTAACATTTGTTTAAAAGCTAATAATTCACTTTCCAAATGAAGTAATTATGTAATATAGTGTATAATATTGTTGATCTGACTTGTCTTATACTCCTTAACTGGAGTCTCCAAGACGTAATCTACAAAAAAAAAAAAAAAAAAAAAAATCAACTAAACGTTGCATTCTAGTTAACTCTGTTTTCCTAACAAATCGTATTGAATTGGATTTCTCTTCATCCTCAGCCTCAGCTGTCAACATATAGATAGCTTTCTTGGCTGAAGAAAGTATTTCATTATAGTCTTGTACATTTGTAGAAAAGTGAATTTCAAAAGAAATTCTGATTTAAAGTATAAGCATAAGGATGATATCACTGAATTTGTTGTATTACCTATAGAATTGTTGATGCTGCTTCAAGACGAAGTATAAACGAATCAATTGAGAACGGTAAAATCTTTGAGAGATGAGTGCTAGACTGAGTTGTTTTCTTGAATAATTTTATGTTGTGTTTTGTTTTCCCTTTGTGCTATGTATTAATTGATTTTAATTGAAATTATGTGTTGTTTTTGTCCATTCATTTATAGGCTCAAGAAAATCGAAAACTATCAGACAAATAACAGATGAAAAAATAGTAGAAGAGTGCTATCGACCCTTTGGTTCAAATCCCATGTTGAAAAACTCAGATTCGAGTACTCAAAGTAGGGAATTATTTATGAAAATAGGAACTAGATCTGCAGAAATAGTCGCGTATTATGAACATAGAATTGAACCGTTGCTTCCTCATTTGTTAGCAGCTCCTCCTAGTATACCAGTAAATAATTGTGTGCCATCGTCCACACCTACGTTTGATAATAGTGCAACCGTAAAAATCAATGTTAAAAAGAATAGTAAAGGGCAGTGGCGTACTTCTCCTTCACCCTCACATACGTCAGTACGGCCGGAACCTCCCGTGTATCCAACAGATTTGAGTAAAACTTCGAGTACATTTCGTAATGCAGTTGCCTACGAAAAAGGCAGACAAGATGCTATGAATTTGTATCCCCTCAGTTTGGCTGAAGCAATTTACGACGTTCCAAAAACAAAAACCCCTAGAGTATCAGCCATAACCAACGCTGAATATATGAATATGGAAGTTTAGAAAAAATATTAGAAAAATAAATATGTCTAGAAGTTATTGTCCCCAACCAACATATTATTTGCCTGTTAGCGATCCTGATTCATTATTAGAAGGCAGTGAAACTATTCTAAGATCATTAGTTCAAAGAATAATTGAAGGTTACGCTAATGGATTTACTGCCTATTCTATAGTGAGACATACGTTCGACGAGTAATTGTGACAAAGCTCGAAATACGTTTTAGAAATTGAATAATAAAAATAATTAATTTTGTTAATTTTGACTTTCTTTGAATTTTTCTTAAATTTTTGAAAATGACTACTCCATTATAGAGTCTTCTGCTTTGAAGTCTTCTTTGGAAGAACAAACCCGATCGACCGTAAAATAAATTAGCAAACAACTTGACACGAAAAGTTCCCCAGTAACAGTAAAGGATTTTGCGTTAGCTAGTGTGATAGAAGCCTGGCACGGCGACACAAAAAATAACGGTCGGTGATTTTATTTCACAAATTGAAAATGTAGCTACTCTCGGAAATTGGTCTGATTTAGACAAAATAAAAATAATTTCCCTGAAATTGAAAGGATCCGCTTTAGTATTTTTCAAAAGTAGTCCATCCTGATGTAACGTATGAAGAAGTAAAACGAGCATTGATTGAACGATTTACCGAAAAACTTCCTGATCAATACTACCACACTCGGCCACCATCTGTCCGACTATCCATTTCTCCGAATATACCATTTGTCCGACTTTCTTACGACTTATAATTAAATAAGAAAAGTACGTGTTACCACTTGACCGAAAATCCATTTGTCCGAATATACCACTTGTCCGACTATCACATGACATCTTATAAGTTCAGAAACCACTTCACCGAATATACCACTTGTCCGAATCTACCATTTGTCCGACTCGACTGTAGCGCATTCTAGCGGCGTAGTTTATCACGCCTAACCGAAAATATCGTGTTTTTTTATTTTTTCACACACTATCAAATGTTTACTTTTCGTTATAATAATTTGATAACTAGAAACTGCTGTAATAGTGTCAAATAGGATTAATGAGTATATTATGACTGTGGTGACATGAACACTAGATGGCATTGAGTTATTGGCATGACGCATTGATATATACTACTAGATGCGTAACTCTAACGTTAAAGGCTATGGCATAGTGAAGCCACTTTTTTCTGGCGGGAAAAGGCCAAATCGGGCAAAAGTTCAAATTTAACACAGGCTCTTATGGGAAAAAGTCAATTTTCATTCAGAGATTTCTCGCAACTCCCTTGATGGATTTCAATAATTATTTTTTTGAAAAATAGCCCATGATTTTGTCTTACATATAGTAGTAATAATTTGACATTCCAGATTTTTTCTGGCTCAAGCTAATTTCAAACTCAGAGCAGTGCATAAGCAGTATCATAAGTATGTGATTTCAGGAAAAACATACAGTAATTTTTTTCTCAGCGTATTCCTATGTACTTTGATGCACTGAATCCGAATCTGAACTCTCGCACCTCAAAAAACGCTCGCTTCACGAAATATTTCCAAGATGGCGGCCAAAATTTCATAAGCAAATTTACTCAATCTTTATGAAGAAAAAATTCTAGAGTATATTATATGTGGTCTGTGATTCCCAGATTTCGAATATATTATTTTTATTCTGAGAAAATTCGGGAATAGAAGATATTTTAATAAAGCAAACATCAATGTCCAGCTTTTTCAAATTTTGACAAAAATAACAATAATAGGCTATCTTGCAGACATACTGAATTATAAAAAACATCATAAACTTGATTCAGTAGTAGGCCTCCAGTTGTGTCTGAGGTAGCATTACAACAATGCGAAATTGCCGTCACACAAATATGTAAATGTTAAACTCTCTAGTGAAGATTTTTCTAAATATCATTAACATTTGAATATCAAATGAAAAAGTAATATTATGGAACTGCAACACCAAAGGGAATATAAATGTACTGTATGAATAAATAAATAAATATATATATATTTAGATACCGCATGCTTCAAAACTCAGTAGGCTCCTATATAAATTCATATTGAGAAGCCCAAGAATGCTCACCAATGCCAATGCAGTTCAAGCAAAATCGCTTGATTAAAAGAGTTATTTAATAAATTACTGTATGGTATATCACGAGTAATTAATGCTCATAAGAACAATATTGAAGTGGTGAACATTGGTATTGGTATTGGTATGGTAGTACATACTTTTTAATTAAAAAAAACCCATAAAAGTGAGGAAGCAGAAAACAATCTTGTAAAGCTGCGCTTGCACATAGACAATAAAAAGATAAAATTACTTGTTTTAAAATAAATATTTCCACCAGACTTGCACTGATTCAAATTCAAATTCTTTTATTGTTGTAACATTTTACAAAACGCATAACAAAGTCAACAAAATGAGTAAAATAACAGCATTGGCTAAACAATACATCCATAATCACTACATGGAAACAATCATGTTAAAAAATCATTTCACATCACAAAACAAGTTATTTTAGCACTGACAAATACGGGTTTTTTCCATTACCGCTATACAAATTTTCGTGGTTTTGCCCGATTTAGAAGCGGGCGGTGCTAGCGTTGTGACTTCACAGCGGATCCCGGAGTTACGCATCTAGTAATATATATCAATGGCATGACGCATCGAGAAATCAGCCAATTACCAATCAGCATGAGTTTGCCGTTAAATTTGAAATATTGGAATTGTTCAGATTGAAGTTTTTTTCATGTTTTGATCACAAAAATCAAACCTTTGCTGCTTTGAATTCTGAGTAGAGTATCAGACCATACTTGTATACATCCAAGTTGTGTTTAAGTTATTGCGTGAGTCTCTTATGTATAAAAACCTAGCTCACGAGCCACAAGCACAACACTTACAGTCAACAATTATTGTGAAATTTGTATTGCTCAATAGCCTACTGTGCATAAAACTTACATTACACAAATCAAGTGTTAGATTCTCAATTCTTGAGGTATGAGTTAAGTATGAGACTCAATTATCCCAAAAGTTCATCTGTTAATCCAGGGGTGCCCACCCCCCCTAAGCCTCATGACGCACCCCCCCCCCCTAAATTTGGCACCAAACCCCCCTCCCCCATAAATTAGGCCCCCTCCCAAAAAATGCGAAAAAAGCCCCCCGTATTCAATCTAAAACTAAAAGAAGATTTTTATAACTATTGAAAAAATTCAAACCCAGTCGATAATATACAAAATGTATGTATATTTCTTGAGATTCTTTACATATCTTTGTAGATTCTTTACATTTTTTTGTAAAGGTAAAAAAGAAATATCAATGAAATGAATATATGAACTTCTGCTCAATAAACTTAATTGCAAAATAGGTAAATAAGAATTTGAACCTAAATGGTTTTTAAACAATAAAATATTATTACAAATACACAATGTTCAATAAAAATGAAATACCTATAAGTTTATGTTCGGTGTACCAATTAGATTAAGGTTAAATAATTCTACAAAGTTGTTCCTTTAAAGGAAGTGAAAACAATGAGTTAATAACTTCATTTGTAAAACACAAAAATTCAAAATACTAAGTCATTTATTGGACAGTAGTTAAACAACAGGTTATTTACTTAGTGTAGTATCTTGGGAGAATTTATGTATGGATGAAGTACATAAAAGGCACACATTTCATGTATAGTTATTTACAACACACAATCGAAAGAAGTGTCTTTCAAAAACAAAATAAAGACATAGTTATGAAAAATTACTGAATTTTTAGTATTTAGTAAGTTTTTCAAAAGCAGTTCTTACTTATTAGTAAGTAGTTATCGTAAAATACATGAAAAACATCAACAGTTTGAAGACAAACATTTTAAATTTGTAGACTGTGACCATCTACAAGTTAGCTAGGCACCTTCTAAGTTTTTTTTTTTTTTTTTTTTTTTTGAGGATGAAGCCCACATGGGTCTGAGACCTGTGCGTGGGTAATGAGTTGGATGATGGTGATTGATGAGTTGGACCCAGTGGCGTACCGATAATGGAGCGAGTGGAGCAGTGGCTCCAGGGCGCAAGGCTCTGAGGGGCGCACCGTTCTTGAGAGAAAATTGCCTTTTACTTACAACAAATGTATTACTGTAATGTACTGTAAATGTTACTATATTCCGTTTTCCATTATATTACATACTATCCTCTATTCACCGAGAAAACTTTGACAACTTATTCACATCTCAGCCGGCTGCAGTAACACGTTCACAAGACATTCTTCAAAACAATATCCGAACAATATTACTCTAGTTCTTTAAATCAATAGCCGAACAATATTACTATAGTTCTTTAAATCAATAGCCAAACAATATTACTAGTTGTTCTCTTAACAGTAGATCTAGCTCGTTAATTATTGAAATAGCAGCTTCTCGAGTTGAGCATTATTTAATTTTGAAGGGAATTTACAATATCCAAATTGAATATATTGTTCAATGACAAATTAAAATGGTATAGTCATAGTGTTAATAGTAGCAGCATACATAAAAAATTATTGGTAATGGAAAATTGTTAGTAATAGAACTATAATTAATGTTCTTGAATTCAGTTTATAAGTCAAGTTAGCAAATCGTTTGCACTGCTGTGAGCAGCCCAATCGGGTGGTTGAGTATGAGACTCATTTGTTTGGGTTTTTTTTTGGGGGGGGGGGGGGGGGGCGCCATAGCGACTTATGCTCCAGGGCGCTTGAAACCTCGGTACGCCACTGGTTGGACCTACAGTTTTAGGTGGGTTCCGAACCACCGGGAAGTGATTTTCAGCAGAGAACATTGTCTTTTTTGCTGGCCAATCTAATCGGTCACCGTTACAAACAGGACCTACGAGAACGCAGCTTATCTATCTGATTGAACAGATACCTGCTACGGCTCGCGGCTATCACTTCCCTCTAAAATCTATTGTTAAATCTATCTCTCTAAACCCCACATAGAAGTTTTTGGGATGAGGAAACAGAAAACCTTTCAATTATTTCTTTGTTAGAAATAGACTCAAGTACATCTGCACAAGTTCCTGCACAAATCCTAAACATTATTATTTTAGCTAATTCATATTCAATTGTATAATAATAATAATAATAATTATAAATATATTTTCATTAATTGACATTCTATCTGGTGACTTCTTAGTATATTTTTCAATGTTGTCACGTTAAACACGGTTTCAATCAACTTTACGACCTCCCCCCAAAACGTTTTTTGGAACCCCCCCCCCCCCAAGAATTTCAATGACGCAGTCTGCGTCATAGCCCCCCCCTGTGGGCACCCCTGGTTAATCAATATATTATATGGATCTTGAAACCCTATCAGAAGTTCCCTAGGCATATTCCTGATAACAATATTGTTGGTCGTTAATGAGGTAATCAAAATCTTCAATTGGGGTGGTGAGAGAGCATCAGAATCGACCTTCTCCTCCATTTTTGAGCTATTTAAAAAGTGCTTTTCATTTTTAGGATAGTGAGCAGTGAATTCGTTGGATCCTACTTCGAAGTACATAAAAAAACGATAGTTCTGGACGCAGACTCCATAGTTCTATAGTTCCTGACCGGTTAGAGCAATAGTTCCGTTAAAGTACCATGAATACTTTCTATTCCTCAAACAAGCCTACCTCATAGTCTAGGTCTAGATACCTTGAAGAAAGTATATCATAGAAATCTCTGTTTGCAAGGTTCATTTTCTTTCTATTCCCACACTTAGTAAAAAATAATTTAGTGTAATGTTATTGGGGAAAAGACTACTTGGCATTGAAATTGAAGTTTTTCATTTGTACTGTTCTTTGTTGGCGTAATATAATGAATGTGATGGCATTCAGTAGCATAGCATAATACTAGTCTCAAAGAGATTTATATCAATAATTTATTTGCCGAATCTGAGTCGAATATCACTAACTCTCAATTTATTGGCTAATAGACAAATATCTAATCTAATGGCTGAACAACGGAGCTAACCTCAAAAGGTGAAAACTATTTTTATTTAATTTTCTAGCTTAGCATACAGAGATAGGCGATAGATAATGCAGAAGTATCTCTAGAAGGCGTTGATTAAAGGCTAGAGTACCTAGTGCCTGGGACATGGTAATTCTGCCGCTAGAATGCGCTACAGTCGAGTCGGACAAGTGGTATATTCGGAGAAGTTGTTTCTGGCCTTATAACGCGTCATGAAGAAGTCGGACAAGTGGTATATTCGTGCAAATGGTTATTCGGACAAGTGGAAATACTAAGTTGAATTAATTTTTGACAACAGGTACAAAAGTCGGACAAATGGTATATTCGGAGAGATGGTAAGTCGGACAGAAGGTAGTGACCCGCTCTGCAGTCAAATGATCAGAGAAAGGGAGAGAGCCCCGAGCAATACGCAGATAGACTACGTGCTATTTGTGAGAGAACGATACGAAGATCAGAGAATCCAGTTGAACAAAAGATTCTAATGGGTTGATTACATTGGGATAGTTACTCGCTAAGCGAGTAGCGAGTAGGACGTTACTGACCGACCGTGCTACAGCAGCTCTGCATACCAAGCCGAATTATATTAAAAATTTATCTTCAAGAATCATCCCCATACTATGGAATTTCTAAGACAATAAATAATCTTGCAACACAAAATTAAAATATGAAGTTTACCAACAATTATTCAATAAAATTTCATCAAAACAATATACAATATATCTCATCTGAAGTGTTATGCTGGCAGCCTGCGTGATTAAGTATAGGGTTTGGCCACAATAATATTGTATTTTGGTGTTGGCTACTCTGCCAGCGTGTATAAATGTGACCAAATTCAAAGTTGAGAGCCTGTCTACTTTGAATTTGGTGACATTTATACTCGCTGGCAGAGTAGCCAACACCAAAATACAATATTATTGTGGCCAAACCCTATACTTAATCACGCAGGCTGCCAGCATAACACTTCAGATGAGATATATTGTATATTGTTTTGATGAAATTTTATTGAATAATTGTTGGTAAACTTCATATTTTAATTTTGTGTTGCAAGATTATTTATTGTCTTAGAAATTCCATAGTATGGGGATGATTCTTGAAGATAAATTTTTAATATAATTCGGCTTGGTATGCCGAGTTGCTGTAGCACGGTCGGTCAGTAACGTCCTACTCCCTACTCGCTTAGCGAGTAACTATCCCAATGTAATCAACCCTTAAATGAAGAAGCAGAACGGAGACTGTTATCTGCTTATCTAACCGGTAGTGATGGGCGACTCATTCCTTTCTGCAAGTCGACTTGCGAGTCGGTCTCAAGAGAGCAAGTCGACCGAAGATAAAGTCGAGTCGGAGAGGTGCAAGTCGACTCAAACACGACTCAAGTCGGGTTGAGTTGCAATTTCAACGGTTTTGTTTTTTCTCTTGGCTCTACTTTTGTCGACACTGTCAACATATCAGTCGTGGGTCGTTCATGCTTTTGAACTACTGTAGTTGAAGATAGAAAAAGAATGAGGATTCTTTAGTATATTCACCAAGACGGGAGTGATATAAATTAACAATTCATTCATTCGGACAAAGATCAATAGCATAGGGCCAACAATTTACAATAGAATTCCACTGGAAATGAAAGAAGAAGGCAATATTAGCACTATTAGCAGATTTAAAAAAAAAATAGGGATTGGTTTTATAATATTGGAGTCTACCGTACCATAGATAGGTTCTCATAGTGAATAGGATGTGAATAGAAATACGATTTTGCATACTTTAGGTAGTTTTAGGTACCGTAAATAGTTTTTTGTTATTGTTGTATTAGTTATAAAGGCTAGTTAAGAATAGTATTAGCTTGATCTATCTCGAGTCTATCTTATATTGATGATCACCAGGACACATAGTTTAAAAGTGAGTTTTATTTTTTGAATTTAGTAATCAAATGACTGGGTTTTCTATATAATATATTTGTAATGTTTGAGCTTATATCAATAAACTCGTCCTCTGGGTGTGCTTTCCATCATGCAGAAAAATAATAATTATTATTAATCATTAATATATAAATATGTAGGCAGTAGAGAATATCGAACTGAGAAATGCTTTTCTAAAACAAAAAATCAACCGAAATTGCACTCGCAAGTCATACTCTTATGAAGTCGTTAACACATCTCGAGTTACTATTCTAAAGGAATGTCTCATGTCTTGAGTCGACTCAAACTAGACGACACGACTTTTTATTAGATGACACTGAACCGAACAACTCAACCATTCAATGATACAACTCAAGTCGCAAAGTGCATAGTGAGAAAAACGAAAGTCGTGTCGACATCATGCATGGCAAGTCGATTGAGTCGACTCAGTGTGCAAGTCGACACAAAGTCGACTTTTGAGTCGAAGTCGCCCATCTCTACTAACCGGTCTCAAGGGAGAAACGGGTAGACAGACTCGTTACAACTTCCCTTCAAGTATGAGGCAAGCCGTACAGCTGGCTGTAACTATTTCCAATATGTCTCAACCAAGCGGGCCGCTTGGCGCAGTTGGTTGGGGCGTCGCAACTTCAACTTGCTGTCGTTTAAGTGGTCGTGGGTTCGAATCCCGCTCCACCGTCAGGCATTTATGTGTAATCATTCACCTCATTACCCACGCACAAGTCTCGGACTCATGTGGGCATCATCAGCAATTAAAAAAAAAAAAAAACAATAACTAATCGAGTGTTTACCGCTAAAATTAAACGGAGACCATATCGCGAACACCAACAGTCTAATACTCGTGAAACCCGAACTTGTTTCAATTGTAACAAAGTAAGACACCTTGCAAAAAATTGTAGGGCACCTAAAAAAAAAACGAACAACCTAAAACTACCTCTAATTGGCGTAAACCTACCTCTAATTGGTATGAAAATGATAAAACTAAAGGACAAGACATAACTAAAACTGTGAGATTTTCGAAACCCAATTCAAACTCGAAAACTGTGGAATGCTATAAATGTCATAAGAAAGGTCATATTTCAAAGAATTGTTAACAGGATTTTCCGACGAGTTCGACCACGGACGCCTGGTAGTCGAACAAGATGAGTCGTACCCTGAATTAGTACCCCACCTGGAAATTAAAATGTTTAATGAAGATGCTAAAGATTTGGTAGTTACTGCAGAACTCGATGGAGTTGAACAAAAATTATTAGTAGATACAGGAGCGTCAATTTCTTTGATGAAATGGAATTTTAAGAATAATAATTCATACAGGTCTAATTTAAGGGCACAGGGCGTAACGGGCAGTCCTCTTGTTATAAAAGGTTATCACAAGATGATTTTAAAAATAGGTAAAACTGAGAAAAGTCCATGTAACTTCTATGTTGTAGAAAATTTCCAAATACCGTATGATGGAATTTTAGGCTTAGACAATTTAGTGAAATTGCAAGCCGTTATTTATTTAGACCCTCCCAAAATGATTTGTGTAGGAAAAGAATGTATTTCGCTTATGACCTATGTTTCTAAAATTAGTTTCCCAGAAAATCCTTTGCATGGCCTGATCAACCGTTCATTGGAATCATTAAAGGAAGTTAGTTTAGAAGAGGATAACACAAGACCTGTCTGTCTTGTGAGGGAGCTTAGGTTAAAACCAAGAAGTCAAATCGTGATAGAAGGAAAAATTAAATTTCAGAAAAAGCCTGGCCAGGTCAACACGAAATTTGATAGAGAAAAATCGGTCAACTCGAAATTTGATAGAGAAAAACAAGTCCAAACGAAAAGTGATACCAGTACAGTGGATTCTGTACTAGGTTGTGACGAAAATCAGCAGGAGTCTGATAGAACAGTAACGCTTAGGAGTATGGTAAAGCCTACCCTAAGAGATGGACATCAACAGGAGTTTGATGATAGTTTTTCTGTAGAGAAAGAAAAAAAAATGTTACTGGAAAGTTTAAGAGTATGGTAAAGCCTATCTTAACAGTCGAGCATCAACAGGAGTTTGATGAGAGTTTTCCCACTGTAAGTGTGGTGGACAACAAAGTAGAAAATTATGATATGTCCCCCTTACCGGATACTCCTTGATGCTTAGAAAGTGGAGATCGTGAGAAGGAATATCATGAGGAAATTAATGAACCACTTATGGATAAGTTAAGTTCATCACAAAGTGTTGTAATCGAACCTATTGGTATAAATGGAATATTAGCAGCCCGAAGATTGAGCCCCATACAAAACAATGAAAGTGGTAAATCTGCTACTGTGTTCATTAAAATTTTGAATTATGCTAATGAAGAATTGAACATTTCTAAAAATACATGTTTAGGATTATGTGAAGCAGATTTTGAGATATTAACAGATAGTAATTGTTCAAATGAATGTAAATGTAAATGTTGTAACGTTTTTGTGCATAAACGACAAGATAATGAAATGGATGATTGTGCTGATATTTGTGAAATGCCTAGTATAGAAAAAGAAGAGCTTGGTAAGCTAATTAGTCAAAAAGTGAACCATCTTACCCAAACTGACAGAGAAGTAATAGAACCCGTATTAAAAGAATATGGTGACTTATTTTATAACGAATCTAAAAAGTTAGGATGTAAATTGAATGTTGAACATTTCATTGATACTGGTGAAGCAAAGCCAATTAAAAAGTCCCCATACCGAATTCCTGAAATGCTAAAACCCATAGTAAAAGATCAAGTAGCTAAAATGTTGAAAAATGACATCATATAGTACCTTCTGGTTCTCCTTGGAGCGCCCCAATAGTTATAGTTAAAAAAGAAAGGTCCTGATGGACAATACTCATGTCGTTTTTGTGTTGATTATCGTCTTTTGAACGCTGTAACTTACTCAGATGCATATCCCCTTCTACGAATAGATTACACTTTAGATAGCTTAGGTGGAAGTCGAATTTTTACTACCTTAGACTTAGCAAGTGGCTACTGGCAAGTGCCCATGGCTAAGAAGGATGCACCTAAGACAGCTTTTAGTTTACCCACAGGTGAACATTATCACTTCAAAGTTCTAAGTTTTGGGCTAAAGAACGCTCCAGCTACAATGCAGAGATTATTAGATAACTTATTAGTTGGTATGAAAGGAACAGAAGCTTTAATATATTTAGATGATATTTTCCAAAACCATTGAAGAGCATGCAGAACGACTAAAACTCATGCTTTTCAAAAGCTTAAGGCAGCAAATTTATTCCTTCAAGGTTGGAAGTGTAATTTTGCTGAGAAAGAAGTAAAATATTTCGGCCATGTCATTTCAGACGATGGCATTGGGCCAGATCCTACAAAAATAAAAAGTGTACAAAATTTTAAGTGTCCTGTTAATGTAACTGATATAAAATCATTTTTAGGAATAGTTGGATATTATAGAAGACACATAAGTAATTTTGCTGAATTAGCAAGACCATTAAATGAATTGTTAAAGAAAAATGTTATGTTTGAATGGAAAGAATCACAAGAACAAGCCTTTCAAGCTTTGAAAGATTCTTTATGTAAAAGTCCCATTCTTAAGTACCCAGATTTAAAAAAAAATTCATATTAAGTGTAGATGCTTCTCAAAATTGTATTGGATCTGTGTTATCCCAAGTATGCAATAAAAACGAACACCCTGTAGCATACGCAAGTAGAACGCTAAATAAAGCAGAACGTAATTATCCCACTGCTGTCACCACTTTGTAGTGGACCGAGCGGGTCAGTCTACAAAGGAAAAAGAAAAGGGTTCGGTAGGTAAGAGGTGAGACGTAATGAGAGATTCGAGTTTTGGATTAGTCGTTTACTTAATTGTTACCTTGTTGAGTAAAATACATGGCGGTGCGAGGTTAGTCAGCGGCTTCCATGTGAAGATTGGTTGGAGTTTACGGGCTTGGTGAGAGAGAGTGGCTGGGTCTAGCCAACGGCCATGCGGGTGTAGTCGTCAAGAGAGTTGTTCTGCAAGTGAGCTCTGAGAGAGCTGGTCCTCTCAAGTCAGTGTTTAAATACTGAGGTCAACTTGGTCTTAAGCTCGTGGGCGAGGCTACCTCTGATTGGACGCCTCTTCTTGTGACCACATAAGGAGCGATTTGGATCGCCAACAAAGGAATGTGTCTTGCCCTTGGAAAGGAGACGCCTTTCTGTCCAGGCTTTATTACGTAACCAAAATACGAAGGTAAAATATGCTTCAGGCCATACCAGGCCTTACACTATCTTTATTTATTATCTATCTTTAAAATTTATTAAGTTCATGCCTAGCGAGTTGCTAACACTTTTTTTCTATTACAAGCTAGTGTAAAAGTTATTTCAATAATTATTATTTATATTCTGTTTTGAGATAAGAATTAGTGGTAGTTGTCAAAATTTTTAATTCAAATATAATTGCAGTTCTGTTTTGACTGAGTAACATTTTATTTAAATTAACTTGAGCTACATAAACCATTACAAATCGTAATTTATATTGATTTTATTCTTTGTTTTTTTCTAAAGTATAGATTATTGATTTTCAATAATGAATTTTAGTGTTTAGTGCCGGTGTACAAGTGTCATGGCTGGTCGATTAAAACAGTAGAAGGAGTGGGTGACGCCAGCAGCGGCTATCACGATATTCAGGCGAGGCTGGCATCCAACTATGGCACACAGTGCGGCTATTGCAGTCCTGGCTTTATCATGAACATGTACAGGTAGGCATTCAGCAAGGTATATGAAACTACAGACAGTATTCTATTAACCTTTAGCATATACAGAATGTCCCATGTACGGTAACACATGCCCCAAATACTACACAGGACAAACTGGCAGATCATTCAATACATGATACAAAGAACATATCAAAGCACTATATTCCCACACTGACTCTAAATTCATTCAAACTGAGGTGCCAACTGTAGAAATATAAAAAGATCAGTGGAATTTTGCTACTAGCATTTTACCTGGTCTTGGCCAGGAATCCAGCTTTGAGTTTTTCTTTTCTGGTTGATTAGTTATGGTTGTGGTCACAAAATTACGAAATTCGGAAGGGAGAGTTAAATAACATACAGTGTTAATACCATACAGTTCATCCATTTGAAAAGAGAAGTTCACAAATACATTTTTTTGCACTGATGATGTGAATTTTTAGTGTTTTTTAAAGTGAACTACCTTTGTGTCTTGTGTCTAATTCTTTAGATTAATGAATTACAGGAAAAACTCAAGTAAGTAAGCTCGCATGACGCTGGGTAAGTAGCAGCTGTAATATAGATACAGAGTTAATCTGTTGCTTTGGCTTAAGCGATATCAACATATCTTCTTTATTAGCACCATAGTGACGTATCTAGTTATCAGCTTTTCTATGAGCTTTCTGCATCTAAACACATTTTGAAACAGTAATAGTGCACATAAGTGAAATTTGAACATTAATTTTAAAAAGTCTCAAAGGAAAATATAATCAGACTTCGGAAATCGAGTTTAGAAAAAACTTTGAACCTAATTTAGTGTTCCAAATCGTTTTTGTGAAATCCGTATGTAGCACACACACACACACACACACACACCTTGCTCTCTCTTTTTTATTATATTATATCATAGTGGAATAATAATTATTTCAAATTATATTTTCTTCCAACAGTCTCATGCAAGAGAAACAGGAGCTGACGATGAGAGAGATAGAGAATTCGTTTGGCGGGAACATTTGCCGTTGCACAGGCTACAGACCCATTCTCGATACATTCAAGTCGTTTGCCAAGGATGCCCCGACTTCTCTCATTGATAAATGCATTGATATTGAGGTGAGTCAACCTTAGGCCAATATTTATGAATCCTCAACTCAAGGTTTCCTTAACTCAAGGGAGATTTGAAAAGCATTCAGTCAAAAGCCTTTTGAATGTAAGGTTTATTTAAGGTCGAAAATATGTTTGGTATAGACCATAACACTGATGATCACACTGTCCGTATTAATAGTCTATTATTCTAACGGGTGTTTCAAAAATAACAACCCTCAGATCAAATGGCGGAAGTCATGCATGGAGTGAATTTTCTGTGCCCCAATCGATTTTTAAGCAAACATTCAAGGAAAACAGATCACCAAATGACAAGCTAATACTTATTTTCAGTAATTATTTACAAGAATTAATGAATAATTAGTTACTGGCTGATCAATAACAAAAGAAACAAGAGTCCAATAAACTGTACAATAATGTAGGAAGAAATGATAAAAAGAGCAACTAATCACTTACAAAACACAGTCCAATACGTTATTTGACTGTCCCAAATAATATAACTTAACACAACGTCTTTAAACTATTAGTAAGCTGCACAAACAGTAAACACTTGTCTCTGCACTTGACACTGGAGTCAAACACTGTTTAATCGACTGGAACGAGATCTGTAACACAATCTGACACGCAAGCTTTAAGATTAACTAGCTTGTTCACATGGATTTCTTTATATAGCTGTTATAGTTGTATAATTCCAAGAATTGGTGGTTTCTTGATGCTTCAAGAATGCTTGGAAGGTCACAGAATATAGACCTCGATTGTTCAGGAAGTCTGAAGAAATCTTGAGAAATTCAATTGAGTGAGAGAGTTGCACACTTGAAGAATAAGAGTGACAAAGACATCTAACAAGAGAGAACGAGAAGAATCATATTGCAAGCCATGTCTGTCCATGAAAACAATGGAATGATATAAATAGATCAAGTGCATGAATAACGTACTGCTTTGTTTGCTTTCGTAACACTACCCCCACCTTATGAAATTGTGCTGTCCCAGAACAATGGCACTTTAGATGGCTGATGTTTTCCTTGACTGCTGACCGATTTCTCCTTGACCCTCCAAGGGTTGTAGATGCAAATGGTGATCTGGATACCAGTGGATTGAAACATTTATTGCAGCATGGGCTACATAATTGCCCAGTCCAAGCCACCATAACCACTTTCAAGCCTTGGTATGCCAAGTTTCCTCACTCCTAATGTATTCTGTCCCTCAGCTGAACCAAGCAAGTCCACAAAGTGTCATATGATGCCTTCACCTCAGGCTGCATCTTAATCACCAGGTAGAAGAGATGCTGACCATGCCACTGCAGATAAAGAACATTTCCTTCTGCTGGTCCTTGCTGTTCCAGGTCCTTGAGACCACCAAACCTCTTCCTGAAGACTGTAGCAATGAATTATATCAAATTTGAATAGATTCATAAAAAGCAAATAAGCTCCCTACAATATTTTACCCTCCATCATTTTCTTCTACACAATTTAAAAAAAAGTTCTAATTTGGATTAAAGTTTGTTGCTTTTCAGGAGCTGTCTTCAATCTGTTTGAAAGTGGATGAAAACTGCAGTGAAAAATGCAAGTCAGGTTGCAAGAGAAGAGATGCTGCTCTAGAAGATGAATGTTCACTTCTAAAATTGAATTTGGATGATGGAAGCAGCTGGTATAGGCTGACTACTCTAAGGGAAATATTTGAAGTATTGAATATGATCGACGATGAAAATTATATGCTTGTTGGTGGCAACACTGCTTATGGTAAGTTTTAAGAATGGTTTTTAATTTTTTTAATGATATGACAGGGCATTATACCATTATTGACATTGTTTCCTAAACACAGGTCTCACTCCTATGTGGGCTTCATCCTCTAGAAAAAATTAAGTTCGATGATCAAAAATAAACAAATTAGTAGCTCCCATTTATTAGGATGAATGAAGTTTATTACTAATGTCTATATAATAATTATCAATTTCAATTATTTATTATTTGTTTAAATAATTCAAGTGGAAATCTAATATGGAACTAAAACATCAGATATATTTTTATTATTGACGATAACACTACGTTGGAGGAAGACGCGAAGTATTTCATTATTCGTGTTGCTTATGTCAATTCTTCTTTTTCTTGTTAGCCCAGTGTTCTTCCATATTTTGTGAGAAGCTCTGTTTTCTTTCTTCATTCCATCTGGGTGTCTATATTGTTTTGGGTCGCAACTGTGGAAAAATCACCAACTCATCCTCTTTCTTTCTGAACTCTTCTCTAGCATCTCCTGATCATTTGTGTACAACGGTTGTAAGACTTTTCTAACATTTCCTACCAGGGTACGGAACCAGTTAGTGATATCAGATATTTAAGAATACTCTCTTTGTTAGTCTGTGTTCTGGAATATGGCCATAAAATTTCAAATGCCGTTTCTTCATATTAATTTCTATATTGGAGTATGTTTCTACAACTTGGTTCTTTTACAATCTATATCCATTTCCTGTTTTTCTAGGGCCGATAATTTTCCTAATGATTTTTCTTTCTTTTTACATCAAATATATAACAATATTATATTTTAATTTTTTTAATGCAATTTTGTTTTATAAACATATAATATTATCCATTAATATCTTCCATATTGTAGGTGTCTACCGACCAACATCGCAAGTTTTATGCTACATTGACGTGAAAGGCATTCGTGAGCTGAGCTTCGCCAATGTGTATGGCAGCATGCTGGTGGTGGGAGCTAACCTGACCCTGACGGCAGCCATGGAGTATTTCGACGCCATTTCAAACAAACCTAACTTCGCCTATGCAAAGCAGCTTGCTAAACATATTGATCTGGTAGCCAATATTCCCGTTAGAAATGTAAGTAGGCCAACATCAGTCGAACCTTTGTATAATGAACTACTGAATAAAGTAATTTTCTAGTTAAATAATTATTATAGTGTACATAACCTTGGCTTAGCCTATTGTGGTTTGAGGTGGATTAAATTTTATCAATCTGAGGTACAAAAAAACTACATCAATATCACAATAACTACATCTTCTCTTGCATGAGGCTGTTAGAAGAAAATATCATTTGAAATAATTATTATTCCACTATGATATAATATAATTAAAAAAAAAGAGAGAGTAGGGTGTGTGTGTGTGTGTGTGTGCGTGTGTGTGTTCTTTTGTTGAGGATGAAGCCCACATAGGTCTGAGACCTGTGCATGGGTAATGAATTGGATGATGATGATTATAATCGATGAGTTGGACCTTTAGTTTTAGGTGGGTTCCGAACCTCCGGGAAGTGATTTTACAGCTTAAAACAGAGTCTTTTTTGCTGGTCAATCCAATCGGTCTCCCTTACACAGAGGGCCTAGGAGTTCGTAGCTTATTATTATTATTTGGCACATGAAACCGCATTATGATGAGCATAGCTCTAGCGGTGTATGACATGTCATCAATGCAATTTCAGTTACATAGCCATTAGGTTACAGCAGGTACAGTCGTCAACTTACTATAAGAAAATGTAGTAACTTTTTTCAATTCTATTTTACGTGCTAACATGGACCGTCGCGCGTATCTCGTCATGGCTCGAGACAAGCCATGGAAAAGCCATGGAAATCAAGGTGTGTGTTGCCAGATTTACAGATTTTTTCACAATATTGGACATACATATCCGGCAAAACACCCGGCCCAAACACTGTGTCGTTGTATTTAAATAATCTATGTGTGATTTGTCGCATCTCATTCTGCTGCAACGTAAGACTGAAAATAAAACCTAATATTTAAAATATTCAAGATGATTATTTCTTATGTTTAGTTAGTCTGTTATCAATAATTATGTTAATTTGAACATGACAGTGGTTTATCTCTATCTGATTGAACAGTTACCTGCTACGGCTTCCCTATCATTTCCCTTCGCTCCCCAAATGTCTCTGTCGATTGATGGCTTGGACGCAGGAAATAGCTTAGAGGTGTGCTAGATAGTATACACCAGTTACACTCTCACCTGTTCAGCCATACGCTGTGTAAAGGTGGACTGTTAAGCAAAGAGAATTTGCTTCGGTGGGCTTGACAAAGATACAACTCTGTAATAGCTCAGTAAGTAAATTAATCGCAACCTACCTCAGTCCTCGTTTGCGTAGAACGCTCTTAGGACCAAAACATATTATTGAGGTCTGAAGTGTCACCTTCAGTCGAAATCGGCTATGGTACTATACACACAGTCTTGGCTACAAGATCTCTAATTTATTATTAAGGAATATTTCTCTAGAACGTTTTTTCCATGAACATTGATTTCATAATACAAAGTTCAACTGTAAACCTTAAATGAAAAATTATATTTTAAAATTATAAAACTACCGTATTTATTATAATATGCTTTTTTAGTGTTAATCTCAATGGATTAAACCTTGAGTATGTATTGAACAAAAAACGTTTCTCTAATGAACCACTTGTTATTAATAAGAATATAACTTTTATATTTTTACTATTATTCACCTATTGTATTTTTACTACAATTATTGCTACAGGTACTGTACTTAAAATGAAAAACAAACAGAGTGAGCATAATGAAAAATAAGACGAAATTGTCACAACCACATTTATTAAAACTTCGAGAAACTAGTTTCGGTTGTTACACCATTATCAATCTCAATCAAACTGAAAAAGAGATTGATAATGGTGTAACAACCGAAACTAGTTTCTCGAAGTTTTAATAAATGCGGTTGTGACAATTACGTCTTATTTTTCATTATGGATACCTTCCACAATATCACCTTCGCCATTACTAAGAAAGAGTGAGCATAATTTATTGAGCGCATTTCATAGGCGAATAAACTAAAACAAATTCGTGTACTTACATGTAAGTCAATTTTTTAATAATACAATTTCAAACAGTTTTATATACAACAAAAAATTTAATTAATTTCTACATTCTTGTAAACATGTAAGTTTTTTTACCTACTTTGGACTTTACTGGTTTAACTGCAACGCTTTCACCCCTGCTCACAATTATCACAATAACGCAGGCGGTGTTCGTTGGTGGTCATATCAAATTCTAGCACCTATACAAACTGTTTTTACAAGAATAGGCGCACTAGTGCAGTTATTTAAACTGTGCTCAATACTTTCACTCTAAAGAAGTTGTTCTTAAGCATTAGAAAGAGAGGTACTCTTGTAGAAATGCATTTAACTTGTCAGTTGTAGTAGCAGATCTGTTTGAAATTGTCTTTTCAATGAATTCACATTTACTTCGGTACATTGATTTGTTATTTTTTTCATTCACCTACGAAATGTGCTTAATAATTAATTTTCAATCTGTATTTTTTAACCTAAATGTTACTTATTTGTTATATTTACTTATATATACTTCCCGGTGGTTCGGAACCCACCTAAAACTGTAGGTCCAACTCATCAATCACCATCATCCAACTCATTACCCACGCACAGGTCTCAGACCCATGTGGGCTTCATCCTCAAAAAAAAAAAAAAAAAAAAAAAAAATATTAATTCTCTATTCTTATCTTATTTAATTTTTTCAGACTTTCTGTTGATTTATCTATTGTTAAGCTGGGTCGGAGCCTGTTTGTGTGTTTCTCTTAAATTCAAATTTTCACGCGCTCACTCTATTTTATCTTTACACATACCTTTACATCTTCTCTTACCTTTTATTATCTCTATTATCTTTACTCGTGTCATTACACAGTCACACTATTATTATTATTATTATTATTATTATTATTATTATTATATGTTTTTTTTCTTTTTCTTTCATAAGCTTCCTTAATTAGTATGTAATTACTTATGCATTCAAAAACTTATTTATTATAAAACAAATGATATTATGTACCGTATTACTTTGTAGAAGATTCTGTTGTACTGATTTTTTGTTGCAATATAGGCTTTAGACTGGCAGCAATTGTCAATAAACAATCTATCTATACAGTTTTGATGTATACAATATTAATTTAAATTTTAGTAGTATTAGGCGTAATCAGCAATTTCAGGTTTTGCACCCTCATGTTGTAACCAGAATTATCATGTTGCAGACGGGTACCATAGCAGGAAATCTGATGATAAAGCATCAGCACAGAGAGTTTCCATCGGATATATTCCTTATTCTGGAGACAATTGGAGCTACCTTAACTATTGGTAATTTGGTTCAGTACAAATTTTACTATCCTAAGTAACTTACAAGTAATTTTATTATCCTATTATGAATGAATCCCGAAGCTTGATTATTTTGCGTTGGTCTTGAAGTTGATGATTTGTGAGTTATCTAATGATGGCTGATTCTTGACACACCCTAAGCCAATAAAAGAGCTCAGAAAAACGTAGGTCAGCCTATTTGAGGCGCTCATTCTATTAGTCAATATTATAGTCCATAATATACTTACATACATATAAATATATTATATGAAGCTGCTCTGTATTTTAGTTTTTTCCTCTTGTTGATGTAGAAACCTACATCAGTCCAAGACTTGTGCGTTGATAATGATGTGAATTATGTTATGTGTGTGTGTTTTTTTGTTGAGGATGAAGCCCACATAGGTCTGAGACCTGTGCATGGGTAATGAATTGGATGATGATGATTAAAATCGATGAGTTGGACCTTTAGGTTTAGGTGGCCTCCGAAACACCGGATTGAGAATGTCTTGACTGCCGAAACTAAAGTACATCGTTTCTTCTCATAACAAATACTTGTGACAATATCAAGGTTTATGTTATCTAATATCAAAACTGACAGCTTCATCAGCTCTATATAGAAGCTCTTTAGAAGTAAAATGCATCCCTCCAAAATCTCCAGTATAAGTGAATAGAAATCATATATTAAATAGAAATACAGTGTCAGTATCAAGTATTTCGTCATGGAGAACATAACAGATTTTTTGGAATCTATCCTAATAACACATCCTCACCAATACAAAATATTTATTTATTTATCTAGACTGAGTACAAACGATTATTTTTTCAGTTGATTCATATGGAGTGGAAAACCGAGTGGCCTTGGTAGAATTTCTGCACACTAAAATGTTCAAAAAAGTTATAACAAAAATAATTCTTCCAGCTCGCCGCAGTCCGTCTTACTATTTCAAGACATACAAGGTAGTTTATGTAATTGCAACTGGACTTATATTTTAGCTTCATTTTTTACCGTCTTTATTCACTATACTTTCACTTTCTAACTTATTTTACCATTACATATCTATCAATGACGCTCAGCAATTTCTTGATTTTTAACTGTATTTAATAGCATTTACTGATTTCTTGAATGCAAAATAAATTTTATGTTTCAATTTATTGTCTAATTCCCGGTTTCTCATATGTTCAGTAAACCATTTAGTGGCTATTGATTCAATAGCGGCGCTAAGGCTTGTTTCACACCATACCCGGTAGCCAGGTAACTGGTGTCGTTTACCCGGCATAATTACACATTTTTTTCGGTGGATGAAGCCTACATAGGTCTGTGACCTGAGCGTGGGTATTGAATTGGATGATGGTGATTGATGAGTTGGACCTATAGTTCTAGGTGGATTCCGAACCACCGGGAAGTGATTTTACAGTAGAGAACATTGTTATGTATCATACAATTATTTCAGAAATCGGGTAATTGTGAAGCGCTCCACATGATAAATATAATGTCCCTACAGCTGGGTAAACAGCACCAGTTACCCGATTGCTGTGTATGCGTGAAACAAGCCTAAGGGCCGTTCTTGAATCAATAGCTACTAAATGATTTATTGAACGACAAAGAAACCAGCCGTTAGAAAGATTATTTTCGCTAAGAAAGACTATTTTTGAAATTTTTCATGATTATTTTTATATTTTATTTGAAAATTTTCATTTAATAAACAGGTGATGCCGCGGGCACAGAACGCTCATGCTTACGTGAATGCTGGATTTTTATTCAGTTTGAATGACAAAGACAAATTTCGGGTGTTGGAAAGGCCGAGAATCGTCTTTGGTGGGATCAATCCTGACTTTGTAAGTAAACTACAAAAGGATTTTGCTTGGAATTTTTGGGTTGCTAATTGCACCTCATTACCCATGCACAAGCGTCACGCTTAAGTTGGAGCAATCCGTAAGAAAAAAAATTTAATTCAAGTGAGTCAAATGGATTTATTCATTATTTCATTATGGCAATAAAATCTTACCCTTAAGTTAGAGAGTAGTCTGAAATAAAAATTATTCTATTCAAGTGTCTCCGACTTTATTATTTGAGCTGAGGATTTTTATGTAGGCTACTAGTTTTAGAACCAGAGACAATTTTATAATATTCCCCCTAAAAGATATAATATTTTCAAAAATGCATTTTTCAATTGGGAAAAATCCTGAGATTAATTTATACAGAAAATATATCGTTTTTGAGAATTTTTTTGAAGATCGTGTAAATTAGGCTACAAGGAATAAATAGGGGCACCTGACTCCTCAGGATCAGCTACGTACATTAGAAACAATTAGTCTGGGCGCACGGCCGTTTGGTAGTCAGCCATGGCGAGGGGAGTGTTTATCGCTCATTTCTAAAAACATGTGGCCCATGCGACGCTGCAGATGTCTTCAAGGTCAATTAGTCATTTTTTACAGGACGGTTAGTAGTGAAACCTGAGCCACGCACCCAGACTAATTGTTTCTACTGTACAGTAGGATTAATATTTGATGAAGCAGATGAGTGGATGAGCAGCAGCTTTTATGCCCAATGCGCATGCGCTGCCAGCTATCACTCTGTACATCACTCCTCTGCGCCAGCTGCTTCATCACAATTAATTTTACTGTATGTTTGTATAGTCTCTTTAGCCAATGTCAGTTCTGAGTGACTTTTCAGACCTCAACTATACACGTTTCAGTCTAATAAATGCACCAAAATCAGGAATAATTTTTTTTAAATTCATGTAATGTCTCCTTTTGTCTCAACCTCCATCAGTTACCAGAGTTTTAAAAATTTTCAAAGGATTTTACAACAAAACAAGAAATTCAGATTTAAAAAAAAATTGGTATGGATAGAGTACCGTACTTCCCCAATAAATCTTTTAACGTTTTTTTGGTGATATCTTCACCTCGAAGATATTTTCAAAGTTGATATCCTCCCCAGAAAGTGGTGGATAACTAAAAGAACATGAGAGTAATCTTTGAAAAATATAAATTTCCTATATTAATACTTTGTATTTTAAGAAACTAATTTAGATTACCGCTCTCCAATATTGATAGAGCAATGAAAACCTATCAAGGATTTTTCAAGATTTCATGTAGTGAATATTTTGTATTAATAATCCTGTGAATAATATTGTAACATTTACAATATGAGTAACATTAATAGTGTAACAAAAATAATATTGTGAGTTTTTTGTAGGAAATATTTTGTAATAATAGTTCTATAAATAATATTGAAATTGCATTTTTGTTCGATTCAGTAAATTTAATTTGATTTCATTCAATTCTATATTTCAACTTCCTTTTGTTTTGAAATATATACGGTATATATCAAATTTTCAAACCTGATTTAGCTGTATCTGATGAAGCATTACAAAAATGCATTTTTCAATTGGGAAAAATCCTGAGATTAATTTATACAGAAAATGCATGGACAAGTAAGTGTTAGATTATTCACAAGTAAATTATTTTCAATAATGATAATGATAGAGGCGTTTGGATTTTTTAATAGTGGGAATGTTGGGTAGTTCCACCTCGCCGTTTGAACCCATTTAATGGGGAACATGGTAGACCTTCATTTTAGGTGGGTTCTGTACCACATGGTAAGTGATAATAAAGCTTATAACTTGAAGTCAATGAAGCCATCCTATAAAATAATTATTTTCAATAATTATTCATGTACAAATATTTATTTTGAACAATAGTTTTTGCAAAACAGGTTCATGCAATGAAAACAGAAGAGTATCTAGTTGGCAAACAACTGCTTGATTTGGCGGTGATTCAGGAGGCACTGACAATTCTCGAAAAAGAAGTGAAACCAAATCACGTGCTTCCAGATGCTTCACCCGAATATAGGAAAGGATTGGCGGTGTCTCTGCTTTATAAGGTAAGGTTAAAAATGATCACTAGACATTACTCATTTTCACCGGTCAATCCAAACAATAAAAATATTAAACTTTCATTTTCTTGGGTAAACGCCAAGTTCTTTCAATTTTAAAGACACTTTTATTGAAGAAGATAAACCATGTAAGTTACTGAAACTTTTAAAAAGTTTAATTGATGCGTGCAGTTTGTAATAGAAGAAGAATTTCAACAACTATATGTACTTGCCATCAAAACATACATTTTTATTGGTTCCAGATGCTCTTATTAGTCCTGTAGTCAGCGAGTAGAGAACAAAAACGTGAACTCTGCTGACAGGTGCAAGTTTTTTATAAAAATATTTGATACAGTATTAATTACAAACAGCTCACAACAGTATGAGAACAACAGAAAAAATCAAGCAATTTATTAAATTAATTCCCAAGTTGGAACTGACAATTTATCAAACTGACAAATAGATAAAACATAATCTATTAATTTCGAATTCCTTAAAGTACCGTCAATTATGATGAAGACTCCTGAAATGGCGGATATTTACAACAGCATTGAATAGATGATGAAAATTGATGACTACACAAAAATATTTAATCACCGCCAGGAATCGAACCACGGACCGGCGGTGACTAAATATTTTTGTGTAGTACCGGTAGCGTTCATTGATTTCCTTCAGCTATTCAATTCTATTGTCAATATACATGCCATTGCGGAAGTCTTCAGTGTAATCAATAGTACTGTACATTGAGGGATTCAAAATTAATAAATCATGTTCAATTTCTTTCCTTTGTCAAACTACCGAATTAAAATGCTTCAAATACATCGGTGTGTGTGATTGTACTGGAGTACTTTCAAAAATAACAGAAACGAAGATAGGTACTAGCATTTTTAGTAAAGATTTTCAGCTCAATTTAAGATATTTTTTACTATTTCAAGCCACACCTATTTCACGAATATATGGAAAGGTTTAGAATTATGAAAATAGAGCTGTGAATTGAACAGTAAATGTTGTTTATTATATTGTGTAGGTAAATTAGACAGCAATGAATTTATTATGATTTTATATTGATTTACTATTTTCGAATTCCTCATATTGCTATTAACGCTACTGTACAAAAATATCAGTCACAGTCGGGTCACAATCGAACCGCGGACCTCCCAATTGCCGGTCGGGCGTCTTAACCACTAGACTACAGTGACCCTTCTGCACAGCAACGTTCATTTTAGACTTTGCCATATCGGCTCATATCTCACAAGTTTGTTTGAAATAACTGACAATTTGACAAACTGACAAATATACAGAAACAGAATTTATTAATTTCAAATTCCTCAAAGTGCTATTAATTCATACTGTAGACTTCCGCAATGGCGGATATTGGCAACAGCATTGAATAGCTGATGAAAAATAATAATTCATCAACTCACTTTCTAAAATCCACGCTGTTGTTTCCTACTACTCATATACAAATCAAAGATATTCAAGCCTGTTATAAATTGATAAATTTGAAGCCTATAATCTTTGATAGGAACTTAATCAAGATAAAGTTTTTATTCTCAGTCAAATTCATAAATATTCTATTGTTAATTTAATAATGTTTTTGGTTTTCCTAGTTTATACTGAGCCTTTTTCCGGATGCGCTGTCACCCAAAATCAAAAGTGGGGGTGAATTGTTGGAGCGACCCCTGTCGTCCGGTTCCCAAGACTTTGATACCGACGAGAATCTGTGGCCAGTGAATAAGCCTGTTCCCAAGTTGGAAGCATACATGCAGTGCTCAGGTACGGCAACTGATTTCCTATCGGTTACATTGCTTTGGATTTTCTTTTTAAAATAGAACAATTTCAATCAATCGATTCTTTGACAATTTTTTTCTAGTACGAATTTTTACAAAACAACTTCTAGGTTATAGTCGATCCTCTTCCATTTTCATTTTGTTTCCATATTTTTTTTTTATATTCTTCATTTTCGCAAAACAAGCTGAATCAACATTGTTAATAGCCTAATAATTCTTTTTTTTATGTAGTCAGTACTGATACGTATATGTCTTTTAAACTACACATCAAAATTTATCTCATTACTCATCACTACATTTACAATAGAAGATTACAGAATACAATAGGTAATTACAGTTAATAGGAAAATACGTAAGGCTGATACTACAATGGCCGAAGTAGCTCAGTTGGTTGGAACGCTTGTCTCTGATTAAATACGACTTTGTCTGGTTGCTGTTCCTGCGGTCTTCAGTTAGAATTTCGTCCAGCCTTGGATATATATTTTTTTGTTGCGGATGATGCCCACATTGATCTGGAGACTTGTGCGTGGGTAATGAGGCGAATGGCTGAATGGGATTCGAACCCAAGGCTGCAAGAAACGAATATTGTCTGTCATCATTCACCTCATTACCCACGCACAACTCTCAAAATTCATAAAGGCATAATCCAGTTAAAAAATGAATGAAGTTTGTTATTCATTGAAGTCTTGTAGTTTATTAACTGATAATATTTGACATTATTGCGGCACTCCCCAAAGTTTTATTCTTCCAACTCTTTTCAACTTTATTTTAGTGTTCTGTTCTGAGTGAACTTTTAAACAAATAGAGCCGTTAAGTAAAATGAAACAATTTTTTTCGAGTGAAGTTTACTTTGAATCAAAATTTTTGAGAGCGTTAGGATAAGTCTGTTGCATCTTTGCATTCATTGCATTTTTGTTTTATATAAATGAAAGAGCGTTGAAGTTAAAAACGTTTTCTCCACTCTCCTATTTTTATTATGATATGAAATTATCGTATTGCAGGAGAAGCTCAGTATGTCAATGATCTGCAAAGCATTCCCGGAGAATTGTTCGCCGCAATTGTGATCGCTGAAAAAGGTCCCGCCGAATCGTTTACTATTGACGCTAAAGCTGCTTTGGTAAGTTTTTGCTTCAACCAATGAGTCAGACACTCACACATAAGCTTCCCAACTTATGCAAGGCTATGAAGTACACATTGAATAACTTGAGTTTGAAATCAAATAACTTTTATAGTATAATATAGGCACTCACTTTTGGTGTGAAGGTCACTTCGCACTAAATATAGTATTGTGCAGACTACTGAAGCAATAATTTATTTATTAATTGAAGATACAGATAGAGGCTCATAGACAATGCCATGGAGAGCCTTATTGACATAATTAAAGATTGAAGATCGATATTTTTCAAACAATAGGGAGGTAATAGGGGGTTCAAAGCCACCATCATTTTATAACTTCCAACTCAATTTGATAAGCATTTAGGACCCCGGGGTAATAAATATAAACACAGAAACGTTTGAAAATACCAAAAAGTGACAGTATTGAATTCAATTGTAGGGGGGGGGGGGAAGTTATGGAAAAAAGAAAAATAGAGCAAAGTAGCAGCAAGCATAATAATAATGAAAAGAAACAGAGAGTTTCAGCCAGAGCTTATACAAAATTCATCCTTCAACCAGGCGACAAGACAAAATTAATTCACAATTCTTTTTATACACATTGAATGTGTTCGAAAACGGATCTATATCAGAAAGAAAGAAAGAAATAATATGTTCATTTAAGCGATTAAATAATAAATCTTAAAGTTTTGCGAAGAAATGAATTATAATGATAGGTAGTTCTTACAAAGTGGATATTAAACAACAAATTTTTTCTTGGTCTTGCATACGGTAAACTAAAATTGATGAATGATGGTATATGAACATTAGGATATAAAATGTTGTACAACAGCAATAGATTATTCAATGATCTTCGCAATTGCAGTGACTGGACTTTGAAAGACTTTAATAATGCACATTAAATCAACCGACTTCGTTAGAAAATTGTGATTATATAGGCCAGAAAGTAGTGTCAGCTGGCTTTATGAAGGGCTGACCAAAACCAATGCATAATATGTAGTTACTAGCTGGCCCGACGCCCGTTGCTGCGTTCTCATAAAAAATTCTTGATTTTATTATTTGTCACCTCCCACTGAGGTTACATTTCAAATTTCAACCTTCTAGGGCTATTAGGGTAGAAGTTAGTCCTAGGGCTCTTCCAGCTGATCAGAGAGGCCTCCTTCGTTGTTTTCTTACACAGTAAGACCTTACTCACCACCTCTCAGTGAACATTTCAAATTCAAACCTTCCACGACTATTAGGGTAGAAGCTAGGTTTTTTATTTTATTATTCACCACCTCCTATTAATAAAATAAGCGTATGGCTTTTAATGGTGGGGAGACCCTTACGGGTAGTTCCACCTCGCCGTTTGTGCCATGTTACGGGGAATATGGTGGACCTACTATTTTAGGTGGGTTCCGAACCTATTTGAGAATACATTTCAAATTTCTAGCTGCATTGGTTAACAGATGATTTTTGCCCATGTAAGCTTTTCCCTTTATTATTCAATTAATGCTTACTGTATATAAGTATAGGCACTATCAGTCTGTGGAGTAATTAAATGGCTGTTCCGATTGATGTTCTTATGTTAACTTTATTGTATTTACATAGTTTATATATGATTTTTTAATAGTTGTTAACACTGATGAATACTCCAAGTCTGTTCCAATACTGTTTCTATTTTATAATATCTGATTTTTGTAGTGCTTTTAAAATAAGTTATACTATATGCTGATCAATTATTGTATATAAGAAGGAAATAAACGGTTGGAATTGAATTGAATTGAATGTCATCAACCCGGCATAATTACATTTCATCATACCCAGTCATACGTTTCCTACATACTGCAAGGCTCCGACATGCAAAGTTTTTGTGTTCCAGACAGCGCAAATAACGCCGCTAAGGGGCTTGCCATATAATTAAAAACTGTTGACTTCTATCAGCTGTTCCTTTCAGCTGTTTGGCCAGCAAGTTCAGTAGGTTAGGTGGATGATGATTTGCAAAACACACAAACAGCTTGTCCATCGAAACAGCGTGTACAGCAGATAGAAATTTTTTTATAAACTTAATAAAACAACTTTTGAATGGAAATTAACTCACGTTATGGCGTGACGGCCGTTTCGCTCTGTTGTCTAGAGCATCGTCAGATGACCCACAGTACACTGACTTAAGGTAGCCAGACAGACTTAAGGTACACAGACTCAAGGTGATACCTTAAGTCAGTGTACTGTGGGTCGTCTGACGATGCTAATTTAATTTCCATTCAAAAGTTGTTTTATTAAGTTTATATTACATATTAGTGGAAACAAGATGGATCTTCAACATCAAAATTTTTTATTATCTTCCATATGATTAAAAGATCCCAGTAAGCTAGCTAGCCATGTACCCGTGCTTTGTATAGGCAAAACTTTAACCCCCTAAAAACACCCCTAAAATTGCGAATTTTGAAAAATCCTTTCTTATTGCTCGGTGAAATCCTATAAGGATTGTTCATACGAAATTTCAAGTTCATAGGCCTAGTAGTTTTGGCTCTGCGTTGATAAGTGAGTCAGGGTATCATCCTTTTATAGATAGAGATTATAACACTGCTGAAGGTTTTCGACATTGGCTCTAGAGCTACCAATCATAACTCAGAATTTTTCCAATTCAGTGTATCAAGTTGAAAAATATACAATATTAACCTAATTTGAACATTTCGAAATAAAATTGAGTTTGAATTTGATTTCACAACCGGTTGTCAACCATAAATTATTAAGCATATTATTCTATGTTATGCTAGTTTGAGCGAGTTACCAAGTAATTGGTAAGTGAAAGCTCAGATTAAGGAATTGGTGAAAGTAAAAGCTGCACAAGTTATTGGTACGGTAGTTTTATATAGAATATTGTATGCAACACGTTTGTATTCAGCATTTTTAAACCACTTGTGAGATGTTTAGGACGTATTTGTGGCTTAAAGTAATTTTGCTTATCTACTCCATGGCGCTACAGCCCATGCAGGGCCCTGGCCTCCTCTAAAATGCCTCTCCATATTGTAATAATATACAGGACTGCATTTATGAACGTTCCTTCAGTTTCTGTTGACTCGAGGGACTCTTGAAATGTAACATTAGGCATTTCATGAGCCTCTGGAGTCAAGATACACTAAAGGAACTTCCATAAATACGGGAATATGTGTCTAAGGTCTGTCATTGTTTTCATGTAAGTTTATCTGAATGCTTGAACCTTTTTCGCTCCACAGAAAATTCCTGGAGTTTATGGATTCTACTCAGCTAAAGACATTCCAGGCAATAACAATTTTATGTCACCCAGAGCAAATCCTGCAGTAGGATTTACTGGAGAAGAGGTAAGGATGTCCAGTAACTTCAACTTTTTCTCTAGAATAAATAAATAAACATATGGCTTCTATTGATGACGAGATCCGTACTCATAGTTCCACCTTGCTGTTTGAGTCATGTTGATGAATCTACAATTTTTGGTGTATTCTAAATCACATGTAGGCCTACTTAGTGATGTGTGTGACTGATAATGGCACAGCTATTCGGTTATCCAGCCAAGCACAGTCCTGAGCTGTCGTAATTTGTTTATTGCTGATGATGCCCACATGTAACTTGTCCATGAGTAAAGACACAAAATATGTCAGGCTCATCGAGAATCGAACTCGTGACCACAGTAGTAGCAGTCGTTATAGTCTTTATCGGATACAATACACCAGCTTATTACAGATGTAAACCATGATATTACAAAAAATAAGGTAGGCTCATCGGAAAAAGAAACCGTGACTAGAGGAGTAGCAGTCAGTCTTATAAGAGATAACGCCCCAACCGATTACACATGTATACCACGATATTAATGATTTTACAATATTAATATTTTGATGTAAATACTGTTCAATTAAAGAGAAAACATATTTCATTTTCCATGAGGTATGCTGTGAATGATTTTAGTTTAAAATCTGGAGAACAAAGAAGTTTGAAAGGACTTCCGCATCATAAAATTAATGCTGGGTTCGCTACTGACATTCTTCACCTATTTTTAACGCACCTTTTTCTTGATTAATATTGAATACTCTATATACTTTCGTATGGTCTGCAAGTCTGACCTGGGGTTATGTGTAGAAATGATCTGATCAAGTAGCCTAAATAATAAGTTTTACTAAAACTCTAATTCATTTACTACTTTTTTGGATTCAGATCACTTCATTTGGGTAAATTTACATATAGGCTACGAGAGTGAGTACAGCATAATCATCATGTTTAGCACCAGATAGATCCACTACTGTAAGAATGACGAATAATTATTTTTTATTTATCATTTATTTCTTTTAATATTCATCTTCATACAAGTTGGAAGGTAACAACAGGCTTTAGCCCAAAAATGTATTTATCCTCAAAATAATATATCCTCAAATATTTATTTATCCTCAAAATAATACAAATTCACATTTAACAAAATCACAATTACAAATTCAATAGCAATATATATTCCTCATCTTTGTACATCTTAATAATTTTGTTGTATTTCCTTCTTTGCATTCATTAATTTATTTAACTCTTAATTGTTATCTTTTACAAATAATTTATTTTCAATCATTGTTCTTTAGTCTGTATTATCACAGTAAAAATGTATTTTTCTTATATAAGTAAACCTGTTGTCTCCATGAGTGAATAAATAAATAAAAATTAATAATACTGTTAAATGAATAAATATTAAAATTTCACTAAATTTTGATAGTCTATAAAAATGTTTGTGCTATCCACACAATATGTCTTTCCCACTAAATAGTTTTCACCAGAAGAAAGTTATAAAAACCCTATTGGTTTAAAGAAAATGTAGGGAATAAACCAATTTAAACTATGCACTGAACAAACAAACCCAAGAAAGATAAGAATATTGAGTTTTGTTGGAAACTCAAAGACAAAAGAAGACAATAATTATTAAGTTCAACAAAAAATCACTACCACTCAAGATTGTTTGCAGAATACTTTTAGAAAATTGAGTGTAGTAAGTTAATATGTTTTAGCCAGGGAGAATAATATCTTTCTTAGTAATGGCGAAGGTGATATTGTGGAAGGTATCCATAATGAATAATAAGACGAAATTGTCACAACCACATTTATTAAAACTTCGAGAAACTAGTTTCGGTTGTTACACCATTATCAATCTCAATCAAACTGAAAACTGAAGTACAGAGAAGCCTTATATATACTGTGCATGGAATGATACTATTGGCTAAGAGGGAAAGAGGCTGACCTTAATCGGACGTTGTGATTGGTTGTCAAGTCACGCCCCCTGGTGGGAGGAGTAACAAGCAAAAATACGAGTCAAATCAATAACTAAACACTGTGAAAATCAAGAAAGTAACAAAAAATTGTAATAAGGCTAGAATTTAATCAAACTAAAATTAAAAATTTTTTAAAAATTAGAAGCTCACTGAAGTGCAATCAAGGTCAACTGAGAAATACACACACGAACTACTTTTTAAAAATAGGCTGGAATTATAATGGAACCAAGTTAGTTGTATTGAATTGGTTAAAATAAATTTGGTCATTTAAATTAGTTATAGAATCGTTTTTTACCAACTTAGTTATCTCCAAAGCTTCTAAAATGTTCAATTGTCTGCCTTTGCCAATCAAATGCAGAAATTCAACATTTTCTTCAGCCTTGAACTTGTGTCCATTATTAATGAGATGTTCTGCAAAATTTGAATCTCCTTTATGGGTTTTCCAATCCCTGATATGTTCATTTACCCTACATTTGAAACTTCTACCAGTCTGACCTACATAACAAGCATTACAATCACCGCAATTCAATTTATAAACCCCACTTTCATCCCAGATATCAATTTTGTCTTTACTACGCCCAAATAAGCTCTTTAAAATTGGTTTGGTTTGAAAAGCTACATCAAAACCGTTATTTTTCAGTTGTTTTCCTAATTAATCAGAAACTGGGCCAAGGTAAGGCACCGTTATCCATGACCTTTCCCCAGTTTCAGTTACAGTAATGCTAGCACTGACTGCTAGTCTCATATTTATTTTATTTAAGATTTTATTGACAATGATTTCCTCATATCCACTTGTAATAGCTATCTGTTTAATCGTACTAATCTCTTTTTCAAAGTGATGATTGCTCATTGGAATGGTTAAAGCTCTATAAATCATACTATTGAAAGCTGCAAGTTTGTGCGATATTGGGTGACATGAGTGATGAGGTATGATTACATCGGTATGAGTTACTTTTCAAAAATAGAGAAGTTGTGGGTTCCGGTGCTATGGTCAATTCTTAAATCTAGAACATTTAAAACACTATTCTCTTCTAACTCTATGGTGAATTTAATCTTATGGTGTAAACGATTCAAATAGCTAAGGAAATTATCTAATTGTCTATTACTACCCTTCCACAAACAAATAATATCATATACATATCTGTACCAATAAGCAATCCTATCCTTAAAATTATTATTTTCAAAAATTCTACGTTCAAGGCTATCCATAAATAATTCAGCTAGTAGGGGCAGTGACGTAGCCAGGGGGGGGGGTCCTGGGGGTCCGGACCCCCCCCCCTTCCAGTCCTAAATTTTATATAATTTTCCATTAAATTAAACGTAAAATAAGACAAAGCACTGATGTTGGTGTTAATTTTCAATGCCATCAGGAGAGCTAAAAAAGACTGTTCTACGGCCTTTTTTTTTTCAAAAAATTTCCGGGGAAGTAATTCCCCGGATTTATTAAATGAATTTATTAAATATTTTATTTCGAATTTATTAAATGAACTAATAGCACCTAAAGGAATTCGAAATTAATAAATTCTGTTTAAGTAAATTTGTCAGTTTGTTCAATTGTCAGTAACTTCGAACTTTCTTGTGAGATACGAGCCGATATGGCCAAGTAAAAATGAGTGCTGCTGTGCAGAAAGGTCTCCATGGTCTAGTGGTTAAGGCGCCCGACCGGCAATTGGGTGGTCCGTTGTTCGATTCCCGGTGATGACTGATATTTTTGTACAGTAGCATTCATCGATTTCCATCAGCTGTTGAATACTGTTGTCAATATCCGCCATTGCGGAAGTCTTCAGTATAAACTAATAGCACCTAAAGGAATTCGAAATTAATAAATTCTGGAATTATTATGTTCTTGTTCTTCTTGTAAAATATCATGGAATGGACTACAGATTTTTGTGATAGTGAAAAACACATTTTTTCAATTTGAAGATGAATAAGCTCTAAAGTAGGATTATTATCTACTTTTCTTGTCATACTAGCTCGAAATGTTTGTGTTGTTTTCAGGTATTTGCAAGTAAGAACATTCTGTTCAATGGACAAGCCCTGGGCGCGATGTTGGCCGTCACACAGGCGATCGCATTGCAGGCTGTTGAATTGGTCAATGTGCAATATCACGGAGTCAAGAAGCCGATTCTGCAGTTGACGGAGGTTGTTGACAAAAACCTCACTGATCGCATCACCGAAATCATGCGAATTGATGCTACTGACAAAAAAGGTAAGCCTCGGTTTCCTAGAAAACGGATTTAAACTAAATGAACAGTAGACAGGGCCGCATAAACTATTAGTTATTTATTCGATTAATTATATATGTATATTGCTATTATAATCATGTATCTTCTTCTACACATTTCAATAATTACTAATCACTATTCATGAAACTAACATGTTTTTCATATACAAAAATAGTAGAGCGCAGTGCAGCTGGAATATTGCAATGTAATATGTGAATCATGTGGTATGAAATGGTGGAAGATGAAGATTTCGCAATGCGAGTAGTGTTGAAGCGAACACTGACGATACTGTGGCGGGTCGGATAGTTGTGGTTGACGATCTTCAACATGCTAAAATTTATTTTGAATCCATACAAAAGTAGGGTTTTAATAAATATATGTCTGATGCTTAGAACTTTATACAGAACTTTGCTTACACCACTATATTAACAAGTAGCGTTAGTATTGTGTAAAAAATGTCAAAATTTGTTTTTCAGATAATGTTAAGCACACAATTTCGGGAAGGTATGTGGTCGAAGACCAGTACCACTACACAATGGAAACGCAGACTTGTGTCTGTGTGCCAAACGACGAAGGCCTGGATGTTTATTCGGCCACCCAGAATGCTACAGACACACTCTGGACAGTGGCCAATGTATTGAACGTCAAAGAGCACACGTGAGTGACATTCAAACATATCGAGATAGGTTTTTTGCATGAACAGTAAGCAGTAAATAATGAAGTACAAGATGCACGAGAAAAGTAAAAAGACTGATGTTATACTAACTAGAGGTTTTTATTTTTTCAAACAACAAAGCTATTTCCTTCAAAATAGTTGGAAGTCTCCACTCGTATGGCTTTCAACTGGTCGGACACAATCTTTTGAATGTTCTTCAGAGTTACGGTATAGAATAACGTCCTTTTAGCACATGTTTCAATTTCGGGAATAGGAAAAAGTCAAAAGGACTGGAAGCTGATGAAAGGGGGGGGGGGGGTGAGAAACAAAAGTAATGCGAACTCTGGAGAACATTTAAAAGACTGTGGCCGACCAGTTGAAAGACGTACCAGATGAAGACTTCCAGCGCTGCCACCAAAAGTGGGAACAACGACTCCGCCGGTGCATAAATGCCTAAGGAAACTATTCTGAATGGGATAATTTTGTTATTTGAAAAAAAATATATATAAAAACTTTAGTTAGTGCAAAATCAGTCTCATTATTTTTCTTACTTACTTTGTACATAGAAAAAAAACCAAAACAATCAACTAATCATGATACAAACATACTGTTTGACCAGCGAAAGAATGCCCCCGACGGAGTGGAGCTATAGCAGGCTCGACTAGCTTTATCCTGCATTCCCACAAACATCAGCCATCATGCGCATACGCCAACGTTCGTCTTACGATACGAGGAACTCAACGGAAGCTCGATAATATTTATTTTACACTGGCTAGTAAGCAATGTGAGCTCTGCATAAAGCGCTTCAGTAAAATTGAACTTCACATTTTTTTAATTTTATAATTCGAAAACCCATTATCCAATTTCAGTCATTCTTTCACCGAAAATAAATTTAGGATATTATTATTCTTTCATACGATTCATGTGTTTGGTTTACTCCAACCATAAAAAGTTTGTCGATTACGAACTTTTTCATGTTTTGCCATTAAAATTCACAGACTGGATGCAAGAAATGACCTATTATTAAAAAAACCAACAAGTTTTTCGTGGAAATGACTATAAAATCTGTTTAAAGAATCATCAAAGAACATTCATTGCGGAAATATTCGAATTCTGTTGGATAGTTATTGAACAAATGAGTTGTAAACAAAAAATTACGGGTTTTCTATGAAAACCATTATTACAACAAAAGTCGAATTTATCTGTAAAATGAGTTTATTTATGAAAAATTGTTCCTTGACATAAATGATTCCTGACTTTCTTTTCATCCATAATTCACTATTTCAGAAATAGTTGGAAACACTTTTTATTTTAAGGCTTATGTTTGTGGGAATAAAGGGCGGCTTATGTTTGCACAACATAAAGCCAGTCGAGCCTGCAATTGCTCCACTTCGCCGGGGGCATTATTTCGCTGGTCGAACTACAGAGAGAAAAGTAGCGGCTCTGGTAGTTCAGTTGGTTGTAGCGCATGTCTGTGATAAGATCGGGCTTTGGCTAGCTTTGTTTCCTGCAGCCTTGGATTCGAATCTCATTCAGCCATGGATGTTTTACATCATTCACACATTCACCTCATTAGTCTCCAGACTCATGTGGGCATCATCCACAATTGAAAAAAAGATACACTGTTTCAACAATTAACCTAAAGTTTGTGAGAAAATATTGCCAACACAGACCAAGACAGCAGAGAGATTGATTGATGAATTGCCTTTATTAAGGGCGAAGTTAAGACTCCTGGTCCTCTCTTACACTCATCCGAAAGAGAGAGAGAGAGAGAGAGAGAGAGAGTGACAGATTAGATTATTTAGACTAGAGAGTGAGAGAGAGAGAGAGATCCGATGCTCTATCCCTTACAATTCACCCCCACCACATAGCAGCATTCACTACGTTTATTCTTACAACAGAAAAGTGACAATGCGCATTCTACTGTGCGCAGGTCCGACTCTCCTCTCTTCCTCACATTCTCCTGACTATGATACAGAGCTTCTATGGTGGTGGAAGATTGCTTCCCCGATTCCATGTTGGAAGTATTTTCTCATGGAATTGAATTGAATTTTTTTTTTTTATTAGATTCCAAAAACAAAAAGCATACAATTGTACAGATACAAAGCATATACTTAAGATAAAATACATTTTTATGAGATAAGGAATCAATTCTCACATGAACCGCAAGGTTTGTTGGTGAGATTGAGTTCATATAAATATTGTATTAAAATTAAAGTAAAATTAAAAAAATAAAATTTAAAGAAGAAGGAAATCTAAAATGTTTTAATACTTGATTGAGTAGATGTAACTACTAAAAATGAATAATAGAAATGCTAAAAAATTAAAGAGCAAAATAACAACTACTTTCGCACTCATTCACACACTTGCACACAGGAGGGGGGCACACAACCATTCACACACACACACACACACACACACACACACACATACTTGTACGAGTGGTCAAAAGGGGTAGCACACACTTTCCGCACTATGTGGGGTCTTAGTGTTCTAATTCACCAATCATTCTCAAATTTCACATGGATAGTCAATAATTATAAATAAATACACCCATAACAAAAAAAAATCAATATTTAAATTTTTTGGGACAAGCATGGATGTGACGATAAGGGGTACTTCAAATACCAACCATATGGGGTATTATACACACGACTATGGTGACAAAAAGGAACGGCAACGTTGACACCGACGTTGCCAATTTTCTTCCACTTTTGAAGCTAATGGATTGAATACAAACAGTGAATGATTTCATTCTCTCGCATTCCTTTGTAATAATAATTATAACTCCTACTGTCACACTTACGCTCACTCTTCTTTTCCTTTTCCCTCTTCGTCTTTCTGTTTATTCTCTAAAGGCGTATGCACTGTACACGACCAAGATTTCATCCAATAAAATAAAGAGCTTTAAACTACTTCAAAGTACATCAAATTGCTTCAAATCTTGTTCAATGTTTGACAAGATTTTAATAAATTCTTGTCAAATCTTGGACAAGATTTGATGGAATTCGAAGCAAACTGGACGCGTTTTATTGGATGAGATCGATCAACGGGATTGCAGAAAATCGTTTAAAATCATGTCCAATCTTTGACAAGAATTTTAATGATTCTTTAAAAGTATTTTGAAGTATTGTCAAATTGCTTTCAATACCTTCAAATCTTGTTCCTTCAAAGTATTTGAAAATCTTGTCAAATATTGAACAAGATTTGAAGCTCTTTTGAAAAATCTGATTGTGTACATAGCCCTTGAGAGTTTAGGCTTATTTTTAAAAACACAGTTTTCACATATTATAGTTCAGTCACCAGAGCAGTAAAAAGGGGGGGGGGTCGTAAAATTAGGTATTTCAGATTTCTTGAAGTGTTGTTTATGATGAAAAGAAGATAAAATTCAAGAGAAAAAATTATAGAGCTTCCCCTCCAATTTTTGTTTTAGTTACCCATACATTTGAGCTTTTCCCTTCAGCTTAAAAAACATTTGGCTCTTAGTTCAGTTCTCTGCTTCTATTTCAAAAAAGTCTATTTCAAATAATCCCTTGGAATAATGGTCTCCACATTTTTTCTGTGTAGTTAATAGCCCACATTGAAAATTACGAGGGCTAAAATGACGCCTCTAGAGAAATTTTTGCATTGCCATTGCTAGATAAAAGCTTGAAAGAGCTGTCTTTATCTCATAGTGAGTTGTGGAGTCCTTCCCCAGGAACATTTTGAAAAATAGGCGCTCCGAAACAGCAGCTCAAGCAGTTTCTTTAAATAATATTTTGAGCTGAAATTGAGTAAGAATTTTGTGAAAACTTAAGTTTCATCTAGGGCTTATTATGTCATTGCTAGTGAAATATGGAATTCAAAAGAGCTTGTAAACTCATAAATGGTTAGTTTTCTAGAGTTCTGAAAAAAACAACAATATTTTTCAAGTTCTCAATTAAGGAGAACATTTCCTTTCCATAAACACAAAAAACCTCTATTCATTCTATTTCTGCATATTTTCAGTATGCAGACTTCTAATGAATGAAAATTAATAAGCTGACAGAAATATGATGAGATGAACGGAATATGATACAATCAAAATACTTGTTCTTAATATTCGGAAAAGTATTGCACATTTAATTCTTAATAGTTTACAATTTAAAAGTATGTTTACAATGCAAACAACAATATGGAAACATGAAGAAAAAACATGGCAATTTCAAACATATCATTAGAGCAGAACTATGAAAAGTGTGAAAAGTTCATCGTTCTCGTGAATATTATTGCCAAATATAATTAATGTTGAAAATATTAAACAATGCAATAAAAAGAATTGTTCTTAATACTAGATATTGTACATGTGTTACTTGACAGTTTTCCAGAAAATATTAGGACACACAAAGAAAATGGGAAATAACATTCAATTTTAGGCTCATTAAACAAAATGACTTTAGCATTAAACAAATTATTTTGTTTAAAAATTATTTTTCAGTAAACAAAATTGAATAAAACTGAGTATAAAGTTCACTTTCTCTTACTATTATTTCTACTTTCTATATGTAATTATTGTAAGTAAGAAAACTAATAAACTAACATAGCGGGTAAATGGTAAACAACACAATGAGTAAGTATTGGACTTACCATTAGGCAGTGGCGCACCCAGGGGGGGGGGGCTTAGGGGGCTTAAGCTCCCCCCCCCCCCCAAGAACCCGAGCTCCTTGAAAAATTGTCAATAATTTTCAAGAAAGTTTACTATGGAGAATATGTGCTGAAGGCTGATAGGTGTTGGTACATGTCGTGTATTCACACTTTTCAACTAGAATAATGTTCATAATGGGGGGCTTTGGGGCTCAAGCCTTCCCCTCAGGTCCTGAAATCCTTATCAGAATGTTGATAATTTTCAAGCGAATTGACTGTATAATATGAACTCTAGACTGTACATTTCAAACTCGTTTAAATAGGATAGTGTTTATAACAATAATTATAAATATCGTTCAACTATTGAGAGGAATATTATGAGTGACTATCATAGGTGGAAATAGAGTTTGAAGCTTGGCAGAATTAGATTCGACCAGGCGGCTGGGTAAAGATAATAATAAAAATAATTCGTTTCACTAATATCAATCTGGCAATCATTTAACAAATAAGTACAGGACCTCTAGCCTCTAGAACCTCCTAAGACTGTGTAACGCTACAGTGATAATGTAATTTTTTTGGAAAACGAAGCCTAGCTGGTTCTGAGACCTGTGCATGGGTAATGTGTTGAATGATAATGTTTTTATGAGTTAACAGTTTTAGGTAAGTTCCGAATCAGAGGCAAGTGATTTTATATCCATTCGGTCTCCCTTACCGTAGGAATTTGCAGCTTATCTTATCTGACTGAACAGGTACCTGTTACGGTTCGCGGCTAACAATTTCCTAAAAAATGTTTACAGGTTTTTGCGAAAAAATTTCAATACGATTGCAAAAGCTTATTCCTTCGAAAACCCTTCAATTCAGAAAATAATATAGCAGAAGAGTAAAGCTATCATTTTCAATATGAGATCAATAAATTAGCACACATTTAGAAAACTTAAGGCTTCTAATGCCCTCATTTAGGTGTTCAATTGAAAGCCATTTGTTGTGAAATGAACTGTAAAATCACAGAAGACACTACGATTATTAAGTTATTATAATGAAAAGGCCAAAAGAAGGCATTTTTGAGATTGAAGGGTATGAACTTCGTTATTGATTGCGAATAAAGCACCCAGAGTTTACAAAACCATAATTTAAATTGGATAAAAAACAGAAGAATAGCAAGTGAAAAGCATCTGTGCAAAATCAGTATGCTTTGATTCAATAAAACTCGACTTTATCAAATTTGGGACCGTTCCTGACTATTGAGTACTTTCATATTCAATTTCAAAAAATGATTGATAAGTTTTGAAGGAGAAATTGAACAAAATGTTTGATTTATTAGTAATTGAATTGGTTAACCGCCGACAATAAAAACATCATGATATCATGATAATCATCATTTCATGATAATTTAGTGAATTTTTGTAAAATATCGCACACATTTAAAGATTTGGTAATCTCGATTCGTTTTCAGACTGGCATTTTTCGTTCACTTTATTGCCAACGCAGAAGTCTCATGTGAGCAACATAAAAATTTATAATAGTGAATCTTGTAGCACGTTACAGATAATTTTACACTTATTCAATTTAATTCACACCATCTATATGAAGACCTTAGTCATTTCTGAATGGATGATAAAATAGCTGTAATCTTTCGCCCTCTTTATTTCTGTAACAAAACGTTCCGGACTTACATTCATTCTAATTTTTTTATTCTCATGAGAAGTTGCTTATGCAGCCTGGCAGAACCATTTTGAACTCTTGAAACACTCTGTACAAAAAATACTCATGATGGACACATTTTGTTTCCCCATAACTAATACTCTTTAAAAAAGTAAAGTAATGAATTCTCGCCCCCTCAATGAACTTCATCGAGCAACATTCTTGTGAAAGAGCTCTGAAAAATCCCAATTTTACCCCCCCCCCCTCCCTCCCGAACCATTTTCCTTGTAGGACGGGTAAGCCCCTAAACCAAAAGTGTGGGTGCGCCCCTGCATTAGGAATAATGTACATTAAATTCTTGACAGTTATCCATCAATATTATTGAAAAGCTGATGAATAAAATGACGAATTGGACAGAAATTTTTGTAAAATTAAAAAACTCAAGTAAAAACTATTGCATGTCCATATTAAAATCATCAAAACAATAAACGAAATTGAAAAAAAATATAACAAGAATCAATCAAAATACTGTTAGGTCTACCTAAAAGCCACAACTGAAAGGACTGACTGCAGAGATCAGTTGAAAGAGCATACTTGTGAAATAAGACTAAGAATAAAACTTATGATAACCATCATATCAACTAGCATTATGTGAAAAATACAGACCTGTAAAATAAACGGCAAGATTTAAAATGATTATAGAAATCAAGCAAATGTATGTTATGCTGTAAAATAGATTTCAAACGAAAACCCCACTTTTCACAACATATTTTTAGCATGAGATGACGTTTGGCATGATGGTTCATTGATTTTTTATATTAATTTTTAAGTTTTTTTTTTTAAGTCGCTGAAGTACAGATCAATGAACTTGAGTACAGTAACTAGGTTATCCCGGGTCGCACGAATGTGCGACTTTATTAAACTTTGTAAAATACATTCCAAATACTTATCTAAATAAAAAAATTATTTTGCATAGTATTGTTGAATTCAATATAATCAATATAATATTTTTTCCTACAACTGCTCGTAAAGTAGTTCTTTACGTACTGAAAAATAATTGTAAAATACCTCTTTACTGCTCCGCAAGCGGTAAAGTCGCTCGCCAGCTGTTTTCTTTACGCTTCTGTTTTGATTTTGATGTCTTCTCATTGGTGGATCATGGAATCCGTGAAATTCACATAACCTCAAAAAAAGTCGAACGCTAACCAAATCCGCGATGTGGATGTCTGTGATGTTACAAACTACAAACTTTTATTGTGTTGGAATCCAGAACTGCAGTTGTAGGAAAAATATTGTATGTATTTTGCGCGTGAAGCTTCTTTATCGCTCTCGCAAAATTACTGCGCTCCGCTGTGCGTCGCGCATTAAATGTTTTGGCTCGAGCGATAAAGTCGCGCTTCACGCTCTTAATACATAAATAACTATTCTAACATACCTGTGCTGGCTAAAATGTCATTTTTCTATTCTTTATCAGCTGATGAATATAAAATTTTCTTAACACACCTGTGCTAAAGAAATTTTTCAATTCTTCTTCTTCTTTTTCTTCTTCTTCTCTTTCTTCTTCTCCCTCTTCTTCTTCTTCCTCTTCTTTTTCGTTTTCTTCTTTTTCTCCTTCCTTTTCTTCTTTTTCTTCTTCGTCTTCTTTTTCTCCTTCTTCTTTTTGTTCTTATTCTTAATCTTCTGTTTCTTTTTCTTTATCTTCTTCTTCCTCTTCTTCTTTTTCTTCTGCTTCTTCCACTTCTCCTTTTTTTCGTCTTCTCCTTCTTCTTCTTTTTCTCCTTCTTTTTCTTTTTCTTCTTCTTTTTCTCCTTCTTTTTGTTCTTATTCTTTTTCTTCCTCTTCTTCTTCTTATTTTCCTTCTTTTTCTTCTTCTTTTTCTTCTTCTTCTTCCTCTTCTTTTTTCCCTCTTCTTCTTTTTCTTCTGCTTCTTCCACTTCTTTTTTTTCTTCTTCTTCTTCTTCTTCTTTTTCTTTTTCTCCTTCTTCTTTTTCCTCTTCTTTTTATTCTTATTCTTTTTTCCTCTTCTTTTTCTTCTTCTTCTTCCTCTTCTTTTTCTCCTTTTTCTTCTTCTTCTTCCTCTACTTCTTCTTCTTCTTCTTCTTCTTCTTCTTCTTCTTCTTCTTCTTCTTCTTCTTCTTCTTCTTCTTCTTTTCTTCTTCTTTTCTTCTTCTTCTTCTCCGACTTCTCCTTCTTCCTTTTCTTCTTTTTCTCCTCTTTCTTAATAAAGACTCCTCGCCTCAATAAAGACAAGTTATCTATCTATCTATCTTCTTCTCCTTCGTCTTCTTCATCTTCTCCTCTTCCTTCCCCTTCTTCTTCTTTTCTCTCTCTTTCCTCTCTCTCTCTCTCTCTCTCTCTCTCTCTCTCTCTTCCTCTTTATCCCATCCTCCCACCCTCTCTCTCTCTGAATGAACAATAAAAAATAAACTTTTTATTTCAAAACAGCTGATCATCATCATCATCATCATCATAAGTTGAAATGTGAAAATTTTCAGCTCACCGATCCCTATGTTGAAGCAATGGCAAAAATTGAAACTTTGATCGTTCATTGCTCATGTCCACTTTGATGACTTTTTTCAAAATGTGAGACCTTATCAAACATTTACTCGATGAGATCTTACAAATGAGACGTGAACGAACAAAATCGGTCGAGAAACCACGGAGGAGTTGTCATCACAAAAAAATATGTTCGCCTATTTTATATAAAGATTCAACTGAAGAACTGAAGACGGATTGTGCCTTATTAGCACAGCGTTGCAAAGAATTTGATGACTCACGCTCAATAAAGAACAATAACAATAAGAATAAAGACTAGTTATATACCTCATTTCGCAGGCTATGAACCTATAAGGCATACACAGTTCAGAGACTCGTTTAGTCATTTCCCAACCTGCAAAGTGTGCGTAATCTGTGTATTCGGTAGTGGCGCAGATCTGGTGGATATTTTTCTAAGTTGAAGTATATGGGACTGTACATACGAAATGAGGTATTTTTTGAAAAAAGTGTGCAAACTAGTGATTCTGCTTCAGAACTGTCCTGGCAGGTCTTCTGCGCAGTCGCAAACCTAGGTACGAAACGGGACTTCCCCGTTTCGTTTTGCTACCCCGTTTCGTGTTGTGCTTGCGTGCAGACTACCCCGTATGACACCTTGTACAAACACACACACACACACACACACACACACACACACACAGGTTTGTAAAATGTCCTCGCTTTTCCGGTCGGATACACTCCACACAATCTGAGCGGTAGAAGCGAGGACCGCACGAACCCACTACAGACAAGCGAGGACCTTGGTACAAAACATTTTTTTTCGTGAAACAGAAGATATTTTTTCAAATTTTAGGACCGTCGATCTTTTATGATCAATGTCACAAATGCCCACGATTTTTTTCGAAACTTTAAATTCAATTTGAAAAGTTTATGTATATTTACATACTTCCGAGGACCTATTTCATACAAACCCTGGACAGACAAGCGAGGACTCGCTGCACAAACTCCATACGGTATAAGCGAGGACGTGCCTCTCAAACTCTAAAACTAAAAGAGGAGACTGTTTACAAGATAAAAAAAATGCTATTGCTTTTTTAAATTCTTATACATTGCTTTTTTAAACTCCTATACGATTTTCAAACACAGAAAAATTATTTTTTTTCAAATGGTTCCAAGGTCCAAGCTGCAGCACAAACTTAATATAATTACATATTAGTTCTTCAATAATTATGATGGAGGAAGCAATAAAAGCTTAATAAGAGAAGAGGAATGAAATATATATACATTTTTAGAAAATTAAAGGAGTTCAAGAAAGTATCAATTGAGCTGGTTCTAAAAAAGGAGAAGCCTTTCGAAGTTTTCTTGGAATAATTAGAAGTAGCTAGATCAAAACTTCATCTTTTTTACTATTGCATTCCAAACTTTTCTCATTGACGTTAGACCACACTTCGCTGGGAATCGAACTTTGTCATCACATTAAGGTTTCATAATCTCTTATTTTTTAATAACGAATTTAGTTTGTTTGAAACTTGTGGGTAACTAACTGCAGCAGAAATGAGAAAAGTCAAATTTTAAGAATGCCAGACCTTGTCAGGAATCACACTTGTTACCAACGGGAATATTCTTCTCAACTTATGACTCACACACACACACACACACACACACACACACACACACACACACACACACACACATACACACTCACACAAAACTACACTTGAAAGTGATGTTTAATGATAAATTGATCTGATGAGACTTGAACACTCATCATCATTGATGGAGCCTAACCACGATTGTATGGTACTCTTATAATGTGGTAATGAGAAGTTGAAATCGGGATGGCTTATGCTAGGTGGAGCATTTCGCAAAATTACATGGATTAAATATGATGCATTCCTGTCACAAGCAGCGCGCGAATTGCGCTCTAGCCCTGAGTGGTGGAGGAGAGAGCCTCTAGTGGGATAAGGATGGTCAGAAGCATTGTTAAAATAAATTTTATTTTTAAAAGCAAAAATTAGAACTGATTTTATGAAAAGTTTTTTTATGGTTGGTACCTTGAAAAGAAGAAAAAGGCGATTAGATGAATAAGTTCTGACCAGGCCCAACCCCGCCTTGATTATTGCCTTTTGACTAACAGATAGCTCTTTAATTAATGAATCGTAAGCTCCCCCCCAGGCAATAATTCCGTAAGATAGGATTGACTGCACATATGCATAATAAATTGTCCTCATATTTTTAATATCAAGAATCCCATGAAGCTTTGAGAATACGTAAATCAATTTTCTAAGCCTCTTTTTCAGGTAAACTATATGTGGTGCCCATGTCAGGCTATTATCAATGAGAATACCCAAGTACTTAAATTCATTTACAGACTCAATGATTTGGCAATTGCATTCCTCATTCCATTCTTCACCACTCCATTCCATTCTTCATGGGCTTTAGTTAATACGCGTAATTGTAATTGGCTTTATTAATTTTGATGGTCATTGGTTTTTTCTCATTCAGTTTAAAGTTGAGTGTGAAAAAATACTGTTTCAACAATTATCCTGTAATAGTCCTTTTTAACTTGAAAAAACGTTTATTTTATGAACATTTTTGCATATTTTTCGACTGACAATAATTACTGTAGTTTCAGACTTGTACGTGTTTAATTTGATTTTTCAACTGAAATTACAATCTTGATAAAACCAATAAACATTTTTGAATGACCGAATTGAAAAGGCTAGCTGGAACCTTCCGCCATATTTATTTTTTAATAAAGCGTTTCTGACTCTTTTTTACATAAACGTTTTGAAAAATGCAGCTGTTGTCACAAACACGAATTATGAACCTATGTGATACTATAGTTTCGACTGTCAAGTCATTTTCAATCTCCATGTAAAACTTAAATCAAATATTTATTTATTTCAAATCATTACAATGTTGTACAATATTATTAAAAATGAAAACAATACAGGAATATGCTCAAATACAGAATTACTTATACAGTACTATAAAATAATTGTTTTTGAGACTGGGAGTCTCGCATTGACTAAATTATTTGTTATCGGCTTGTCATTGGCTGATACAAAAAAAATCCAACGTAGAGTTTGGCCAATGAGAGGCTCTCAGTCCACAAATCAATAGTATTCATCGAATAACTAATATGATTGTATTTGGATTAAGATTAATTATTTTTCTGTTCTTTTAATGATTTTTTGAAACTAGTTGATCTGATTACTTGCTGAGATTTGCATTTGGATTAGTCTGACTCTCAACTCTTTTTTCCTCTTCTCCTTCTCAACCCTTCCTTCCCCAAATGAATAACCTATTCCTAGTACCTGGGTAACCACAATTGGAAAGGTTATTCAACTACACGCCCTACCATTATCTTTGCAAATTGTTTGTCTGTTGAAAAAAATGACTGAATATATTATTAAGCTTCTTAGTATTTTAGTTATAGTTTAAGATTGAAAATTATGTGGCATCAAACTATAGCATCTATCTCCTGTGTTGATAATTTAAGTGGTTGTGACAACATCTGTGATTTTCATTACGAATGTCAACCACAATCTCACTATCAACAATGCTAAGAAGAATAAACATTTTTCTCTATTTTGATAAAAGGAATGAGCTGTAGCAGTATTGCAGATTACTCCTGAAACATTCTGTACCTATATTATGAATCATAATTATTGCCCTTCAAGTTTATTATTTTTAAAATTAGGTAAAGTTAGTTTGACAATATTCAGTTACGTGTGCTTTTGTGAACTGTGCTGTGATAAATAAATAAATAAATAATAATAATAATTAGGTTATTATTACTAATAATAATAATAATAATTATTATTATTATTATTATCATTGTTATTTTTATGGTTAAACTTATTCGATTCAAACAAGTAGACTTGACTGTTGTTTTATTACTTTTTGACAGGATCAACGTGGTTGTGAAGAGAATCGGCGGTGGGTACGGTGGCAAACTAACTCGCTCGCCTCAGTTCGCCGCTATTTGCGCGCTTGGTGCTCGCCTCAGTCAATGCGCCGTGCGTCTTGTGCTCCCGCTCGAAACCAACATGCGAATGGTTGGCAAACGCAATCCAGCGCTCGTTGACTATCACGTAAGTCCTATTATGCAAAGCCATAGATTACATCATGGAGAAAGATCAACAATTATTAGATATTACATACAATATTACCAATCTTAAACACTAGCTACCTTAATTAATATATTAATTAGTTGAGGTGTGGCTAATTTTATATGAAAGGGACTCTTGCACACTATAAAAAGCTTATAAACTAAATGTTTTTCAATTATTGTCTTTTAAATATTTTCAAGGCTCTTTAAAAACTGCCATACCTTGTTGTAGAGTTTCCTACCAATATAATTATCACATGTGACTCACCAAGTGATAATCTCCTCGGCTTCGTGTATTATAACCGTGTATGTCAAGATTTTTTACACATAAAGTAGCTTCATACACGTGTAAGCAAGGTACAGTTAGGAGAACAAGTCTCTTGAACAACGGTCTACATGAATCTAATCTATTCACTCTTTCCATAAACTCAACAGATTTATTTTGGATCTTAAACACACTAACAAGGTTTTGTTTTAATGAGCTTCCCCATAGTAGATAGCATACCTAATATGATGTGACAGGGCTGTAAAAAGTAACTCTGGGTAAGTTTGATTGAAAATTCAGCTTTTGATTCTTAATATGAGCATGCTTCCGACATTGTTCAGCTCACTAAGTCGCTCACCAGCTCTTAGCCGCTTAGAGGCTCTAGGCGCTGGCTGGTAATGATTTTCGAGACATCCCTTAGAATATGCGAAAAAATTTTCAAATGGGGTAATTTTTTTAGCGTTTAGTCCCCGAATTTAACGATTTTCAAAAATTTAGTCAATCACCATTTTTTCTCAAAAACCACGTGGTCTAAAACTTTTGATACATTCAAGGATTAATTTACATTTACATTTTGAGTTCATTTAAGATCAGTTGGTAAAACTGTTTACTAAATTACATTTACCTCTCCCATCAGGGAACAGTTGGATAGCTTTATGGTGAGTACGCTGTCTTGATTGTTTTCCCCCGGGGTCCAGGGGGTGGAACTCTCTGACTAGATGGTTAAGGCGAGCTAAACGAGCCTGCCAGCTGGTTACTTATATATGCATAAAATAATTAACGAAATCAATTTTTCAGGTGGATGTTGATGATAATGGAAAAATACAGAAACTTGAGGCCAAAGTATTCGAGGATTTCGGCGCGCTCACCAATGAATTTGTGACAGTGATGGTCACATTGGCTCACTTTCCCAACGCCTACGATTCTAAGACGTGGACAATGATTGGCTATTCCGCTAAAACTGACAAAACACCTTGCACTTGGTGCAGAGGTCCAGGTGCGTTCGTTTAAAAGATACTGTTGTAATAGGCTATACCGTAATATTATTCAAGATAAAATTTATTGTCATATAACATTTACACGTTTTTGACAGCGTCACATGATAACTTACAAAAGTTATTTACAAGGCATCACTAAGACATATACTGTATACACATTCTCTAACGATATAATTTCCAGTTAATAGTAAAATAGTCACTAACTCAATAAATAGCTTCAGTTATCAATATGCCCTTTAGTTTTTAATGAGTTGATTGGCAGTGCCCTAATTGTAATAGGCAGATGATTATATAATTTGAATGCCATGTACGGTTAATGCTTTTGGGAGGAGCTGTGTTCTTATGACCTATGCATTCTTAGACTCCTCCCATTTTTGGTATTATGATTATGGTAGTCAAAATTAACATCAAATATGTCTAAATGAATGCGAACATACACGATCGAGCAATAAACATACTGAGCTGGAAACGTCAGCACTTTAATTTCTCTAAATAGGGGTTCGAAGCTATCTCGAGAAAAACACCACATGCCATTTTCAGTATATTTTTTGCATCAAGAGGATCTTTAAAGTTTTAGGATTATTTCCCCAGAGTAGTATTTCATAGCAAGGGCGCCACCAGGAAATTTTACAAGGGGTGCCATTTCTTTCGGGGGGTTTGGAAAATTTCCCCCGAAAAATTTTGAAAAATCAGAGTAAAAATGGTGAGTTTAGAAGCTTGTTTAATGACTTTACATCTAATTTCCTGAAATATAAAAAAGATGCAGGTAACAAAAAATCCCAAAATTATCAGTCTGTATCAATTAGCTTTATTCATTAATATTTTTCTATTTACATCAAGCTTTTTCAATCAAAAACTGAACTCTTCTACTTTCAGTGGCAGACAAATTGATTGAATTTGTCACAAATTCTTCTTTTATTTTCTTTCAAAAATTGTCTGTGCAGACATACGGCAAAGTCCACTGAGCCTTTCGTTGCCTGTTTTTATTTCTAGCCCCTAGCCAACTCATAAACTTCCCGCAAAATAATATTGTACGAAGTATGATATGCTAATACAAGTCGTACCGAACAGAAATAAGTAGGCCCCTACATGTGAAACAGTTTTCAATCATTTTAAATACTTTTCGCTGGAATATTTTTTCTAAGAAACTACAACTTTGAAATACGTGATGATTGTTATGTTATTTTTTCCTAACATATTATTTTTTCCCTAGGGGCCAGGGGGGGCCGCGGCTCCCCCCTGGCCCCCTGGCCCCTATGTGGTGGCGCCCATGCTTCATAGCAAAGCAGACTTCATAAGAACATCGGCTCCTACACATGCACTTAGCTTTCTCAGAAAAAATAAGCCTTTTGATAATTTATTTTTTAGGTATTCTACATGATGCAGATCTACTTATCCTAAAATTAATTAACTTAATTCACCTAAAATTAAGTTTAACAAAAGTTACCTTGAAGAGGTTATCAAGATTTAGTATCTATCTCTTCATTTACCAACTACACTTGCGGACAGGACTTCCTCTGCAGAATTCTAATTTTGTTTCAGTTTTTATTGTATTTGTATTTTGAAGAAATAAATTTGATTTGGTTGATTATTTGATGACACTGTTATTTATCTGTAATAAAGGCTTTGCGGTAGTTTTTTGATAATTTCGCTGCAAAAGTTCTCTTTTGAGGTCTAGTTAACTTCAGTTTAGTATCTGTATTATGAAAGACGTTCTGCTAGTCAACTCAAACATTCTTATTTTTGCTTATGTACAATATGTACAAGCTCGCTTATTGTCAGAACCCCAAACTCATCAAATATAAGACTGCTTTAATAGAGACGTGGTCTATTTAGGGAGCTCTTATTGAGGCGTTTTTGTAAAATAAATAGTTTGTTGAAATCTTTATTGTAAATTGCACCCAAGGCTTCAATACAGTAATCAAATACGGATTTTGCACAAGCATGATAAATTCTTTAAATAATACATTTTTTCGATTTCTTAATACTGTAGATTATATAAATGAGATATAAAGGTTTTTTGCATAAATATCCTACATAGAAATCTCATTCTATATGGTTGTCCATTATTGTACCGTACCTAAATATTTTATTTCTTCAACATTTTCAATTTTTGGAAACATCTGTATTGCATGATCTATTTAAATGATCTATTTAAATGAATTTGTAGTTCAAGTTCTGTTCAAGGTTGGCCACTTTCATTTAAACTATATGCGCTCAGGCATTTTTGGAAAGAATTTCTTTAATCAATTGTCAAATGGCTGTTGCAGCAAGTTAGATTCAAATTCCGTGAAACTGAACTCTGCTAAGGCTTCTATTGAATTCTATATCATTAATGATTTCAATGATGATTGTCATTAAACTGGGTAATTGAAAAATTCGACTAATAAACTAGATGAGTGACATGATTCAGTGCAACTGAAAGTGTGTAACGTTCAAAATTAATAGGTCTTTCACATTCATGGATTTATAGGATGCCTTTCTTTCAATATTCACAGAATTTCAACGAGTGGCGATTACACGAACCTATAGTCCTATATGTAGTATAGTTCATTTATTTAAAACCGAGTTTTCTATTTGATTTTCAATCAATTGATAATTCAATTATTTTAAAATAATCAACGATTAACAATTTTCACTATTGTTTGCGGGTAATATTTATTCTTCAGCAAAAACAATCCTGTAATAGTTGGTGCAGTCTATTTATATAGACAAAGTAACAATAAATGTTGCAAAGATGCAACAGACCAGAGTCCAATACTCTTCGCAAATTTTGATTAAGCTATTTCACCCAAAACGTTTAGGTTAGTCCACATTAAAAATTTAGATTCACTAAAAAACCTTCATTCGAAAAAATGATTTGTCTCTTTCTGTCAAAGGCTATTGATTTAAAAGTTCACTCGAAAAAAAAACAACTTGAAGAATATTAAATTTTGATTGAAACTTTCGAGTTCAAAAAAATTCTAAACTTGCTGCTAATTGAGTAAAATTCAACAATTTTTAATAAATTGATATTTAATTTTTTTAAATAATCAACATTGATCAATATTTACACAAATGTTTCGGTAGTATTTAGTTTTTTATTTTCTGGAATTATTTCCAAAATTTGTTATTTTCTCCCACCCAGGTTCAACAGAGGCCATCGCCATGGTGGAGCATATAATGGAGCATATTGCCAATGTTACGAAAAAAGATCCACTGACCGTGAGATTTGCAAATTTTATGGAAATGCCTTCGCCCGTGTCGGCCATCGTTGATGCTCTCAAAGTTTCTTCCAATTACGAAGAAAGAGCTGCTGCAATTGAAGCTTTCAACAATGTAAGTCACATTATCCAAATAGCCTGCAGAATAACTTTCTAATAATAATCTATCACACAAACTATAGTCACTATAGACAATGCTTCTTGCCGCCGCCATGTTGTGTCCATTTCTTTTGATTATATATCTATGTAGATATTAGACAAATATTACGTATAAATATATTTATAACAATATTTTGTTTTCCAAGTGACATAGTGACTACACAGTACCTGTGTAAACTACAGCCACTAAAGAGCCAGTGTGGCCATTGCCTCCAGCCGCCATAATTGTCTTCAATTTATATTTGATTGTATATCTATAGATTGTATATCTAGATATTAGATATACATTATAAAAATTTGTTTCCTCCGTGACTGCAGAGGGCTCCGACTACACAGTATGCATGTAAACCTTCGCGTTCCTGCCAGTACAATAGAATATATCATATGTTTCATAACATAGGGTGTTTTTTTTAGAGGTATAGAACTTTAAGTTGGCAGCACTGCTTCCAGTGGCAAACATTTTGTCAACTAACAGCTGATTTGTGTTCAGTATTGTTTGCCATTTTATCATGAATAGAGTGACACCTGAACAATGCTTGCAAATTGTGCAGATTTACGTTGAAAATCATGTTTCCATTCATGAAACATATCACGCACAATGTCCATTTTATGGTTAAATAATTGACCATCAGAGCAACTAATTCGATTAACAATGGAACGATGTGCAAACATGATACATAGTTCGTGATATGTTTCATGAATTGAACCATGATTTTCAAAGTAAATCTGCATAATTTTCAAGCGTTGTTCAGGTGTCACTCTATTCATGATAAAATGGCAAACAATACTGAAAAGAAATCAGCTGTTAGTTGACAAAATGTTTACCACTGGAAGCAGTGCTGCCAACTGAAAGTTCTATACCTCTAAAAAAACACCCTATACAAACTACATTGACTGTAAAGAGATAGATCTCAGTCACTGCAGCCAACACTCAATTTGGATACCGAATGACCGACTAGCCAATCAGAAGCGAGACGCCCAATGGCCACACTGTCTCTATAAAGTCACTGTACATAATCGTCTTCATGCTATCCTCTGTCGACAAAACTCTAAAGTTGGAGGATAAGGGATTGAAGTCGGATGAGAGGGAGAGGAATGAGAAGAAAAATTAGGAAGATAAGGAAGAAAAACAACTGCAAGGAGGAGAAGAAGGAGAATAATAATAATAATAAGAAGAAGAAGAAGAAGAAGAAAAGAGAAACAGTGTAAGGAAAAGGAGAAGGCAACCAGCTAGTATTATAACTATAAAAATTTGAAGTCCTGGGTACCTAGACACTAACTGATATCACTACAGTAAATAGCTTTTTAGGGCAATGATAACAATTTAATGCCTTAGTCACAACACTTAAAAAACTGGTAATCAACATCACAAGAAAAACGTGAAATTAAAAAAACATTAAAGGAAAAACACATAACGTGACTTTTGCATACAACTGTTTTCTTTGATTATAACTGATTTAAATATCTTCAAAACTATTAAATTTAATTGATTTTTAATTATTGAATGTTCAATTTAATGATTTTTGCGTGCAGTCCAACAGATGGAGGAAACGGGGCATGTCGCTGTTGCCGTTGAGATATCCAATTATGTTCTATGGACGATTCCATTCTCACATTTCAATATTCGGCGAAGATGGATCAGTGGTTATATTTCATGGAGGAGTCGAATGTGGCCAGGGTTTGAACACTAAAGTGAGTGAATCTTCTGTATGTTGAATTGAAATAATCTTTATTCATCAAATGTATATACAAATACATTCGAACAGTGTCGTAAAGTCACTTAAAACTAAAAACATAAATAGAAACATAAAAAAAGAAAAATGTTATGAATTTAATAATTATTGTTGAACTCTTATATATAATGAATAGATAGATAGATTGTTTATTATTATTGACAATAATTGTCGCCAGGCTAAAGCCTATTGCAAAAAAATCAGTAACAGAATCTTTTACAAAGTAATATGGAACTTAATATAAACTATAATATATTAAATTAGTTCCTGAATGCATGATTAATTACATAATAAGTAAGGAAGCTTATGAAGAAAAAAAATAATAATATGAAGTACAATGTCTGTGTAATGAAAAGAGAAAAGATAATAAAATGTATGAAAAGATGTAAAGATATATTAACTTTTTGAGTGAATTCAACGACTTGCTGTCAAATTTTCATTGAGAATAAGTCACTTATTCTACTTACTCTGTAGACCGAACGTTTCCGAATCTTTGAGATCCATTTTCAGAGTCGTTGAATTCACTTTAAAAGTTAATATTAACAACGCAGTTCGTCATGGAACAAGAAATCCAGGAATGTAAAGATATATGTAAAGATAATAAAATAGAGTGAGCGAGTGAACATTGAAAATCTACACAAACAGACTCCGACCTAGCTCAACAATAGATACATCAACAGTAATTTTTGTTCAATTGATACACATGACATTTCTTGAGAGTTTTAAGGTACTTGTTATGTGTAGGCGTAGATGCCTTGAAATTCCTGCACAATTTTTGTGAAACGGACTATAATTTATAGAATATTCGAGATATCTATGTAAAGGTACTTGGATAATCTAACAGATATTCCTTCAACTCAATTTTTATGATTCATTTATTCATTTGTCTACTAATTCATTATCTATTCATTTGATTAGCATCTTGCATCCATTACTCTTACTGCATGTGACTGACAAGAAAGCAAATCTTCGCCATGCCTTTTAAAAATATTATAATATACTAATTTATATTATATTCAATGTTATATATATATTTTGTATCATCGCAGTGTCCGTTTTATTCCAGTTTTTAATTATGCAAGGTACACTCGGTCCACATTGCTTCGGTTAATTGAGGCTCAACTGTATTTATTTATAAATCATTAATTAATGCTCAATTAATTACGGTAATTAATTTATAGACAAGTAATGTTTGATTTTCGTTTTCAGGTAGCTCAAGTATGCGCTCATGTGCTTGATATTCCTCTTCATTACGTCAAAATTCGGGCTCTATCAAGTGCTACGTATCCCAACAATGTAGCAACAGGGGGAAGTATATCCAGCGAAGGAGTTGCTATGGTAAGACTCATGTTGCTCCTTAGATTGCAAGTTTTAATTTCATTATTTCTTATGAAACTAATCACAGACAGTCGCTCCAACCAACTTTGCCATTCTGTGTTCAATTATAGACATGACATTTTTTTGAGAGTTTTAAGGTACTTGATACGTGATCTACGCCTTGAAATTCCTGCACAATTTTTGTGAAACCGAATATAATTTATAGAACAATCTAATATTAAAACTGACACTGTATTTTACTTTTAAATAATGTTTTACTCACATTTATTGGAGATGCTTGAGGAATGCATTTCACTTCTGAAAAGAAGCTTTGTCAGGCTGACATGCATTCCTCAAGCATTTCCAATATATGTGAGTAAAACATTATTTAAAAGTGAAATACAGTGTCAGTTTTAATATTAGATTGTTCATTAAGTATTTCGTCATGGAAAACATCACAGATAATTTATAGAATATTCGATATATCTATGTAAAGCTACTTATCTTGTTTGATTATGTTTGTGATATTTATAAAAATTGTTTCTTTTAATTATATTTATTTTTTAAATTCCAGGCAACGAAGCTGGCTTGTGAAGAGATCAATAAAAGACTGGAGCCAATCAAGACTGAAATGCCGGATGCAACTTGGGAGGAAATTGTTCATGCGGCCAATTTGAAAAACATAGATCTACATTCCAGCTGTTTGTAAGTTGCTAAAAACAATTTATCCAAAGTATTGAGTAGATTCAATTGTTATTGTTGTATGATCTAGTAGGCTTTGGGCGAGTAGGCGGGAGTCGAGTCTGTAACGTCTGGTGTCTTACCTAAATTGTCATTGTCTTATGTCTAATAGTTACAAGTTATCTTATCATACTAATTGTGTATATTTATTACATATCCATCCAAGTACAACGTTATCAATTGCAGAAAATTAAGTTTTTGTCCCGTTAAGGCTTGTTTCACACATAACCAGCACCGGGTAACCAGTGTCGTTCACCCGGAATAATTAAAATGCATCATATGATTTCAAAAATATGGTAAGTGTGAAGTGCTCCATATAAGACAATGTCCTGATGGTTTGCAAACAGAGTTATCAACGAGCTTTTTCTTGCAGATTTTTTGATTTGTTGCTTCTTAAATCCAATTGGTTTGGATTTTTTAAATTACCAGGAATGTATAATATAGGAGTCTTTAATAAAAATATTAAAGTAAAGTAAACTCTAAACGTTCTCAAATTCGAGCAGCTCACCAAAATTATTATTGCTAAATATTCGTTGAATTAGGCTTAATTTTTCATTGTTATCTCTTATGTTCATAGATTTTTGATATCATTATTCTAATCTAATGAGGTGTAGGCCATTACAAATATAATTGCGGACATTGGATCATAATATCATAACTTAATAACAGTGTAATAAACTTGGAAATTTGACATTTGAATACAGCATTATATTTATTTGTCATTTCATACGTTATAGGTTATATAATGCAGCATAACCACTAGTCATACAGAATAAAATAGAACACAATAGTCAGTCACATATAAACATAAAAAACTTTCAAGATAGCAGTCACAATATAATTGCAAACAATAATAAAATGTAATTTTAACTTTTTATGTGAATTTAACGACTTGCAGTCAAATATTTGACTGCAAGTCGTTAAATTCACATAAAAAGTTAATATTAACAACGCAGTTCGTCATGGAGCAAGAAATCCAGGAAAATGTAATTATTGTATATACTGTGGGAACTACTTCCACCTCCCTCTACAATTACCTGAAATATAATTAATTATTGTCCTTGCTGCCGGAATCACTCAGGTATTAGGCTCTCATTCAGCTCCGGGATGATTGTGAGGGTGATGGGGCAATCCCACAACAAAAAACGGAAAAGTCCTTTCAATCTTCCCTGAAATATTTATTTCAGGTAGGATATCCAGGAATCAACCGTTGTAAGTTGTCGAATCCCTATACCTACTATATGTTGATGACCGCTGCTATGCTTGGTATTGCTGTAAATTTCACTGAGGGAGTTGATCTCCGTCGAATTTGGTCTCTCAAAAAATTCACCAATATATTCTCAAGCAGCTGTATGTCTCACCGACGACACCAGCGACCCAATACCATATAGAATATATGGTGTAGTATGACCCTCGACAAAGATCACCCTCAGTGAGAAAATGATAAAACTAATCAATAACAAATACCAATGGTCGAGCAGGACAATGCAATCAGGCACAGATTTAAATGACGATATTGTGAAATTTATTAAAATTAAGAACAATATCCCATGCAAGAGATTCGAATAGAAAAACAAAGTTAAAGTCCTTTTTTTAGGATTATTTTTTCTGAAGGTATTTTTGAAAGTTTATGAATTGATAGTTTGCTGAGCCGATCCAAGGGCTAATTAGTGCAGTGAAGGTAAGATGAAATCTTTACACCCTGATATAAAATTTATTTCACCATGCGGTCGTGGAAATCGTTGTGTCTAATACATTTTTTCGAAGCACTTTTCCACTTTAAATTGGCCAATTTATATTCAATAATGTTAGACTCACGTGTTCCAGGCGATGAGTGGTTTTTTCTACTTGATTCAGTCCTTTGGTAACTTGAATTGGATTAGGCTGCCTCTCGTGGTCGTTATTTGGCGAAGTTCTCGTAATATCGGCGTATCACATTAAATTTTTTCTAAAAAGTAGATTCCATCTTACAGGGACATTTAAACACAAAAACTGGTAACTTGAAAGAAATTTAGAACATTAAAATTGACTAGAAGAATTAAGCTTATTTGGGACTCGACAGGAGTTCGATGTCCTCGGGCAGGATTTTTTCAGCAAGTGCTGTTCAATTTCCTTTTTCTATGCAGCTTCCCAGGCCATAGAGATATACTGCCCCAACTCGGTGATTCAGGACAACACACCCCTATGTCATGGGTTAAATTAAAAAGATAAATAGGAATGCTTAAATCCACCAATTTGTGGAAGGGCTTGGTGTTGTGAGCGGTCCTTATTACAAATAATAATTTTATTTAATGGCAAATTATAATTTTTTATTTATTAGCCGGCTCTAGGCTAGGCTGAATTTGGCGCGAAAAATGTCAGTCACAGCTGACAGCCATACATAGTACTATAACCTAGTTTCAATAAATGTAAACATTGAGTGGTTCTTTTGAACATACTACTGCCTTTGCTCTTCGTTTGTATTTCACGTTTCCAACAATAAATTATACTGAATTAATTTCTCCTACTATTTCTTTTATTATTATGTGGTTCAGAGAATGCGCCCTGACAATACTTACCTAAACAAAACTCATAAAAGCTTTATTTACATGTTGCTTAAACTTAAATAGAAGAAATATGTATTTTTCATGTCATTAATTGATAATTTCCTGGGAACTATAGGGACAACTGTCGATGACTAAGTCCTTGAATTTATTTTTAAAATTATGCATTGCTTGGGCTTCCCTCAAGTGAGCAGGAAGGGCATTATAGTTAGACAGTAACTTTATTTTTCAGTAAAAGTAAGAAATTTATTTACTCTAGTAATATCATCAGTAGCTACTGTCTAGGTCCATAGCGCTTCAAGTGTCTATGATAATATTTCAATGCATGCTCAAATATAGCTCTCATAATAACTACAATTTCAATTTATATCAGTTTGATTTTTAAGGAACTGACAATTTATAATACTGTCAAATATAAAGAACAAAGTTTATAAATTTATATAAATAAATGAATAAATAAATTTCTAATTAATTAAACAAATGAACTATGTAATATATAACTATAAAAACACAAGTTTATAAATTTATATAAATAAATTTCTAATTAATTAAACAAATGAACTATGTAATATATAACTATAAAAACAGCTTCACTTTTGACTGATGCTTCCATCCCAATGTTTACATTACTTCTTTAATAACGGTACTTCAATTCTCATTGATAGGCACTTCTATCAGATATAAATTTGAAAATCAAGATCAACGTATTGTGTGGAAGAAAACATAAAGCTTGAACTATCTATGATATTTTAATTTATTTTCCAGGTATAAATCGGGAGATATACCAAACTATGATGTGAATGCTGCTTGTGTTACTGAAATTGAAATCGATGTACTCACTGGTGAGAAACAGGTAATTTCTACTTGAGGGTCACACTACATGAACGATACGTTATTGTACATAGACGCATATCAACAATGTGATTCATTGAGAAAAACCTATACAATAGAGTACTTGATTTAATCGTAAACTATCTCTTGAATTTATTATGGTGCAATAAAATTGTATACTGGGTGACCACGAGGAAAAGGGCGTATTTAAAAATAATAATGCTCAGTCAATGTTGAAGTACCGTAATACATTATTCATTTATCTACATAATAATGTAGTGAAATGTACAGCATTAAATTCTATTAAAATGAAAATATACGCTTTTAAAATAAAAATATTGTAAAGTTTCAGTAGAGAAATTTTTCTCAAATGTGGTGAGAAAATGAGTACCCAGTACCGACAGGCAGATCGGTGAGGGTCCTGTAACACCGTTGTTCTTGCCCTTTGCACATTTTCTGGTGTTCTCGGGGTCCTTAGAGTAATTAAGGTCTTGGTAATGATAATATAAGAATGCCAGAAAATGTGAAAAGGGCAAGAACAACGGTGTTACAGAACCCTTACCGATCTGCCTGTCGGTACTGGGTACTCATTTGCTCACCACACTTGATCTACACTTAGGAAAACTTTCTCTATTGACATTTTTATATTAAAAGCGTAAATTTTCATGTTAATAGAATTTAATGCCGTACATTTCACTACATTATTATGTAGATAAATAATGTATTACTTCAACATTGACCGAGCATTATTATTTTTAAATGCGCCCTATTCCTCGTGGTCAACCAGTAGTTCGGGTAACATATAATGATTTTTGTAGTGGCGAAGATGATATTGTGGAAGATATCGATAATGAATAATTAGACATGAAGTTGTCACAACCACATTTATTGAAAATAGTGAGAAACTAGTTTCGGTTGTTACACCATTATCAATCTCATTCAAACTGAAATTAAAGTACAGAGTAGATTAATATGTATCTTAACACAGAATGATACTATTGGCTGAGGGAGAAAGTGCTCTAATAGCCTGGCCTTCATTGAAGGTCTGTGATTGGCTGAAGACCAAAAGCCCACAGGTTGGAGGAGCAACAAGCAAAAATAAGAGTCAAAATCAAGAACCAAAAAACCATGAACACGTAGAAAGCAACAAACAAGAACAATACACAAGTAGGCTAGAATTAAATAAATTTAAAATTAACAAATTAAAACTCACTGAAATTCAGTCAATTCAATTTTGAAAATTTTAGAATGTAATGTGAACACATATACTAATTGGCCAATCGGTCACCCTTACAGAGTGAGCCCAGGATAACGGCAAGTACAGTAATTCTACAAAATAGTTATTCAACAATATATGCAAAAATGGCTAAAAATCAAGGGTTTTAAAGTTTGAAGTAAATTAACTTCGTTAAACTTGAAGTTATTCTGAAAAAACTTGTAGAGAATTCCATTTTGGACAATGAATTTGATAAAATAGGCTATGGTATCTTTAGTATGTGGGAGCAATAATGAAGTTTTGTATATAATGAGTATGTGTTCACATTACATTCTAAAATTTTCAAAATTGAATTGGGGCTTTATCTGCTTACAAAATGCTTGTTATTACAAAATATTTTTTAATCTTATTTATTTTGTTTTAATTCGAAAGATAGTTCGCTGTGACATACTGGAAGATGCTGGCAAAAGTTTGAATCCCCAAGTGGACATTGGCCAAATAGAAGGCGCGTACGTCATGGGACTTGGCTACTATCTCAATGAAGAAATTGTGATCGACCCAGACACTGGCAAACTTCTTACTGACCGCACTTGGGTGAGTTTCTTTAAAAAAAGAGAGAAATTTATTTTTCCAGGGAAGCCAAACAAATAGGGGATCCTGGTGTATAAACGTTGAAATTTGAAATATTATAGATATAGCCTATTTGAATATTTACTTCACATGACTGCAGTGGCAGCATTGGCGTAATTCCGGGGGGGAAAGGGAGGCAGTTGCCCCCCCCCCCCCCAATCATTTGAATTTTTAATTTTTTGTGGAAGGCACAAGGCAGGCTATCGCCCTTAGAGGGCGTGAATCTGCGGATTCAAATAATAGAGGCAACTTTTTAGAATTGATGGAGCTTCACGCTAAAGATAATGATATAATAAGGCAGTCTTTTACTGAGCGACATAAGAATTGTCAGTACACGGCTCCGACTTTTCAAAATGACCTGCTTATGGCATAAACGTCTTGATATCTTCACAAGTTAGTGATCTTATTCTTTTCATCTTTTATTTTTGCTTCCTTTTATGCTACAATTCTTTTCGATGCTGCTTAGCTGCTTTATTTAGATGTTTTATTTTATTGTAACATATTATTGCCATATTTTAAATCTTGCCCCCCCCCCCCCCCAATCAAAATGCTGAAATTACGCCCTTGAGTGGCAGTAAAAACGGGCCCGAAGTGCCCGCGGTACCAGAGGGCCTCTGGAGTCTGTTAGGCTTCTAAGGGGCCTCTAGAGGTCTAAACTGGAGCAATAAGGGGCCCTGGAGGCGATTTGGGGTCCCTTATTTTATTTTATTTTTTTCACTTCCTTAAATTTGAATCGATCTATAACAAAAGGGCTTTAATCCAGAATTTGTTGTTTTGAGATAATTAGAAAAACTGTCTGTCTTTCATTTGATTGAAACATTATTTTTTCTCAGGTATTTTATGTCATTTCATAATTCATCGAATTATTTAAAAAATATATATATTACTTGAACCCTTTTTGCATGGATCGATCCATTTGCCAAATAATGTGGCCCCTTGACGTTGAGGTTCAGGGAAACGTGTCTCGTTTGCACCATCCCCTCTGTAACTTAAACTGCAGCATGCTCTTTTTTATAGCTGTAACATTATTTACTCTTCAAGTATGACAACATTTTTACCTCCAGTAACCGATATTATTGTTTTTTTCTCTTAAATGTATGCCTCCCTACTCGTTTTTGGGGTCTCTTTTACAGGCTAAAGGGGAGGTTGTAACCCGGAACCCTACCATCGCTACATCAATGGATCTCAGTATAAAAGTACGAAATGAAAATGAAAAAATCAGAAAATTACATGGACCTATCAGTTCATGCTTGTTCGCTGGTAGAGTCTGTCAAGTCATTCTTGGAAATGCACAAGGGGGTAACCCATAAAAGCCCACCTGTTGCTACGCCAATGCATAATGTATTTCTTATAAAACCTGACAAACCCGTTTAATGATGCAGTAACATAATTCCTGACTTGCCAACTTATTATCAAATTATTTTTTATATGTATGTTTGTTTTTTTTCTTTATTTGACTGTACCTCGAATGAATTATTTGTATGTTTTTTTTAATGATTTAAGTTTGTAATTATTTGTTTTGCTTTGGAAATAAAATTGAAGATTTTCTTGCTGGTAACTCCCAAAAAGAATTATCTCGGGAGAACCCAATTTCTCTTGTCTAAGTATTTGAATTTTACTTTATTTTTAGAAGAGAAATAAAACATTTATTTATTATTTATATTCTAATTATAATATTATACAAGCATTTACGATGCTCTGTCTCTTTTTTAGACCTACAAACCTCCCGGAGCCAAAGACATACCTATTGATTTCCGAGTAACACTGTTGAAAAATGCAAGTAACCCTGGAGGAGTTTTCAGTTCTAAAGGTAAGTTAATCAATATTGTTTAAAAAAAATTAATTATTTACAATTGCATGCTGATAATTGAAATCCAACATTGAAACTCGCAAGTCTAGTAGAATTATGATTCTATTTTAGTTGTTAGAGCTGGTAATTGAATACAATTTTATGTCATGTACAGAATGTTTCAAAAGTGACGCAAACCGTGGAGTATAATATATGATATTGTTACGGGTCTGTCTCTAAAATATAGCTGGCAACACTTTAAATTACCACTCGCACTTTATTTACACAAATTATTCACAACACGCACTAATCAGTTATATCTAACAGAATAATGAAATCAAAAACAGATAAATCAATAATGTTCAGCTAATAAAGAGTGCAATATTACTGTACAAAAATCAATCACTAAATATTAGAAGGCCGATCTAATATTAAATAATAACTGTTCAATGCACTGTCCAATAATTCAAGAAGAACGTCTAAAAAGAACAATCAAACTTACGTGGCACGTATCCGTAATACAATAATAGCTAAGAGTAGAGTTCACTTGTATGAAATGTAAAAGAATTCTTACTAATACAGTCACAATATACGGCGATTATCACTTCAACTACAAACCTTTGTACTATGAACGGATCTGTCAGTGTCACTTTATCACATTACCACGTTCGAATCACAACTGACTAACTTTTACATGAGTTTCTCCTATTTATACATTTTTCATAATCTAGAAAGAACTAGTTATTTCTCCATTCTTCTAACAATTTCTAAAGTAAACAAATAGAATATATTTACATTCATCCAGGCTATTTTAATTGCCATGATAAGAACATTCTAGAGGTGTCCCGATAAACCGCAAGGTGAGGGGATTACAGGAGTAACAGCAAATAGAATAACACGCTGCTTAATGGTAACCAGAAATCAATATTGACACAGGCAAATAATTATACTCCTTTCTCCTTTGCCTTGTCCACAACAATATATTCAACAAGAACATGTTTGCAATTCAATCTTTTACTAATATTAGGAAGTTGGATGTTGGATTTGATGCCCTGTAACATCATAATAGATTTGTACCAATTTCAACAAATTTGTAACAACTTTTCTTAAAATGTTCTTTGTAACTCTACCCGAAATAATCTTTTGAATGTTGTTTGATTTTCAAGTCAATCAATTATATTGTATAAAATTTTGTTATCAAATTCGCAATGCAAAGAGCCCTATTGGAAAACATCAGATAGGATAAGTTCCGAGGATTTCAAGATCTGACACAATTTAATGAAAGACCGCTGTAACTAAACTAATGATGGACTAGTATACATTCCAATTGACTGAGATGGTTGGCGTTGAATTAAATGTTGCTTAAATATCGATGGGACACAGAAAATTCGTGACTTCCGCTATTTGATCCCAGGGTTGCGTCATTTCTGAAACACTCGTTAGAGAAAAAACTCAGATATATCTCATCTGCTACAAGTTCCACTTTTAATAAAATAAGCATTGATTTTTTTTTTTTTTTTTTTGTTGATGATGCCCCATCATTTGTGGTGAAGAGCGGTTGATAATATGATATGATATTGAATCCAAGGCTAGTCGATGAACAACTTATATATTATAGGCTACCATCTTGAAATGAACCTACCGGTACTGTTTTAGGTAGGTTTGGAACCGCCAGGCAAATGATAAAAAACTAATAGTCATTTATTTTTGTGTGGATGTCATTCGAATCCCATTTAAACTTTTTGAAACAACATTTTCCAAAAAATAATAGTTTCCTCCTTTAATTATGTTGTGTAAGAATTTTTTAACAATGCTCATTTTTCTATATTTTTGGCTAGATGATTAATAAGTTGTTGAATGATGAACTATTTATTCCTATGGCATGTTTAACAGCAAGAATGCTGTCAGATAACCAAACCCTTTATAACTTGGTGGTTAACATGATTCATTTCAACTATTTCATGAATAATTACAAGTGTTTTGGTAGACAACTTTGGAAATATCCTACCATAAAATAATTTTTTTTTTTTTTTTTTTTTTTTGGAGGATGATGCCCACATAGGTCTGAGACCTGTGCGTGGGTAATGAGTTGGATGATGGTGATTGATGAGTTGGACCTACAGTTTTAGGTGGGTTCCGAACCACCGGGAAGTGATTTTCAGCAGAGAACAGTGTCTTTTTTGCTGGCCAATTAGTTCCAAATTCTTTGAACTCTATTCATTTACTCATTGATCTCCTTATCGATTTTATCGTTCAATAATCTTTTGTATTTGATTACTTTTATTGCTATTATTCTGTGATATAAATTGATTGATTGATTTCGTTGATAATCTTTTGGTTGTGATTGCATTCAGCACAATATTGCAAATTATTGCTAGTAAAAAAGTTGATAATTTTTTCAATAATACCTATCCAATCCAATTGTTATTACCGTTATTATGTTATAATTTCAGCAACCGGTGAGCCAGCAGTTAATTTGAGTGTGAATGCGACTTTTGCCATTCGTAGAGCTTTGGAGTCGGCTCGCAAAGATGCTGGCTTGACTGACGATTGGTTTTCATTGAGTAAGTGTGCCTGCCTACCTTACCTGTTCTTTCTTTCACATCATTCTCTCTTTCCTCTTTTTCCCCTTATTTCTTCTTCTTCTTCTTCCTTCATCTGCTTTTCTTTCTTCTTCTTCTTTGTTTTCTTCTTCTTCTTTTACCCTCTTTACCTTGTAAATTCGATCGTATTTTTTCAATTCTCTTCCTCGTCTTTTCCTTTTTCATCTTTCCCTTCTCCTTTTTCTTTTCCTTCTCCTTTTTCTTTTACTTCTCCTTCTCTTTTTTCTTTTCTTTCTCCTTTTTCTTTTACTTCTCCTTTTTCTTTTCCTTCTCCTTTTTCTTTTCCTTCTTCTTCTTCTTCTTCTTTTTCTTATCCTCCTCCTCCTCCTCCTCCACCTCACTCTTTTTCTTTTTTCTTCTTCATCTTCTTTTACTAATTTTTCTCCTTTTTGTTTTCATTATTTTTTCTTTCTTCTTTCTTTCTGTCTTCTTTCTCCTTTCTTCTTATTTTTCTTTGCATCTTTTTCTTCTTTTTTCCTTTTTCTCTTTTGTTTTCTTTCTCGTTTCTTTCTTCTTCGTCTTCTTCTTCTTCAACTACTTCTTCTCAACTTTATCTTTATATTCTTCTTTTCTTCTTCTTTTTACTCATTTTTCGAATTCTTCCTCTTTCCTTCTTCTTCTTATTCTTTCTCTCTTTTTCTTCTCCTCACTTTTCCTCTTCTTTTTCCTCTTCATATCTATCTTTGGTCATTTATGTGCTTTAAGTTTCTCAAAGGCTACTGTCAGTGTCCATAGATCAACAAATTTTTGTAGTGCCAACTCGAAAAAATAAGGATTTATGATTTTTTATAATATCTGGTATACTTCTCCAAATCTGCTACTTAGATAACTCCTTTGTAATTAATGTTAACTTATTTGGGTAAATTAATGAAAAATGATTGAAAATGGGAAATGTTTAAAACAACCCTAGTAAAATCATATAGTTACAAAACTCATATTTTCCTTAGGCCTGTTTGAAGCCTGCTGTAGGGTACAGACAATAATTATTACTTCAAAAATAGAATAAAATTATTTAGTGCAACATGAATTGTGAAAGCATAACAAAAATCAAGCGAGTCAAGATAAGTAAATAAATGCTTTTCAAAGAGGGCCTTTGTTTAGACAACAATATTATTTATTATAGTAATTGCAAACAAGTCTTTAAAAAATGTAATAATTTGCTTACCATCTGTGTACAGCAAGCTCAGTTTAATGAAAGGGATTCTCTAAGTGCGGTTCAACACCAGCTTATAGTAAATAGATCTTAGTTAGTCGTACATAGCTATGCATTGCAGTTATGAGAAACGTATTATTATTATTATTACTATTTTTATTATTTCATTGAATAATCGGCGTCAAATATCAACGTAAGTATATACTCAGAATTCAAGTTATTTGGAAATGTTTCCATTCTTGTAAAATTCTAAATGTTAACAAGATAATTTGTCTCGAAATTCCTTATTCTAATAATTGATATAAATTCTATTGCAGACCCATAAGCCCAATAATAATAGGCCTATTACTTTTTAACTTGATATTTAAACATAAATAATTATTGAGAAAAATATTTGAGCAGTATTAGATTTATATAAACACAAAACTACAGCCTGACTCAATTCTGAATGACCAACTCCAATTCACCTCACAGGTTCACACATCCTTTTGTCACTCACCACACCCATACCGATTTTTAAACCTGATTCAGTAGACCTACAGCCGTGTCCGAGGAAGCATTACATCAATGCGAAATAACCATCACACAAATTTGTAAGAGTTCAAATCCACGAGAAAAGGATTTTCAATCATTATACATGTTTCTTTAAATTATGCCGAAGATCTCTGCTACTGCGGCCAATGGCTGAGTTCATGGACGCTTTTTCGTTCGCCTGTAAATGGAATTTTACCGGAAAACAAGTCGTGTCTGATTGGTTTATTTAAATTCAAAAATTTTAAATTCCGTTCACCGGTTAATGTTATGGCTTCCAAGAACTCAACCATTGACAACTGTATTAATAAATGGCTAATGGAATTAGATGGATTCCACATAACAAAAATATTTAGTCAATGCCGGGAATCGAACCACGGATCTTTCAATTGCATCCTACCAACAATTGAAAGACCTGTGGTTCGATTCCTGGCATTGTCTAAATATTTTTGTGATGTGGAATCCATCTAATTCCATTGGCCATTTATAAATACAGTTGTTGAGTTCATGGGAGCCTTATGATGACCGGTAAATGAAATTGTAGGCTACTGGAAACTAAGACGTCTGATTAATCTATTTTTTTTCAGATTAAGTCTTGGAGACTCCAGTTAAGGAGTATAAGACAAGTCAGATCAACAATTTATTATACTCTTATAAACTAGTTACCATTGTTGGGGTGTGGCTTAATTTTGATGTGAAAGGAACTCTTGTACACTATAAAAAGCTTTACCAACTAAATATTTTTTTAATTGTTTCATTGTATTCAAATTTTTGAGCGCCTATAAATTTGAATAAACCTATCAGAAGACTTGTTTTCCATTAGCTATTTAACGAACTTGTCAATCTCCACTATATTGGAGGTAACCTAAATTTAACTAATAATTTTAATTTGGAGAATTTTATTTTGAAAATATATCACCCATTAAAACGGATCACCATGTCCTAAACATGGCTAACGGCGAGGTGGAACTACCCATAATGGTCTCCCCACCATCAAAAGCTATAAATATAATAATGATAATAACTAGCTGAGGTCTTCTTGGATAATTTATAGCATTGAACGGAATTTCAAACCGAGTCATCTTGTTAAAATTACATTTTCCTAAAATAAAGCGTATACGACCTTGTCATAATATTTATTATCAATAAATTTGTGAACTGCTTTTTCCATGTTCGGCTTACTGAGGCTAAGAAAGATCACATTACGTGTACAGTGGACACCAACTAACTTAATTTAATGTAAAAAAACCTGAATAACCATGATAAATAAACAAAAATTGATCGATATCATGATGGTATAGGGTTCAATTCACGGCTAGGACTGTATATTTGTGCGTCATCAACTCTTCTGACGCACAAATGTCAAGCTTAAGTGGATCTTTATTAGCTAAGAAAGCAATAATTTGAATTTGAATGAATAATTTATTATTTATACAATAATCAACACTTTTCACACTTGACATACAAAATTAGATTAACGAAAGCAGTTTAAAGCAGATTATCAATTTTGTATTAGCCTACATCATTTTTTACTAAAAATTTTCACTAATTTTTTACAAATTATGAATTGAATAATTATTGTATTTTTTACAGAAAATCCAGTTACATGTGAAAGAGTTTGGCTGGAAGGATCAACATCCATAAAAGATATGGTTATTTAAAGCAGGACTCAATTATTTTTGTAAAACTCCATATATTTTATTAAAATTCTTAGTTCTAATTCATTGAACCCAAAATATTTTGGCTAAGTTCATTTGTGCAATGCATATTCTATTGTCATATTAACCTATAGGGAATATGGAGAAAATGTTTCATTATGTCTATCTATATCCTCAAAGTCGAAATAAAAATAAAAAAATTGATTTTATATTTTGTTATTAGTTTACTAGTTTTAGAATTAGAAAATGAGCAATAATATTTTTTTAATTACAATAATCAACCACTAGGAAATAGAATATTAATCCATTAAAAACAAGTTTCATTTCACCCTCTTAGAAATATTAAAGTTGGGAAAAGTAAATATTCAAGTTGCCTATGGAAAAAAATTCTCAAGCATGGAACCAAAGTTTGAAATATACATAAAATCTTCATAAATCGTACATGTCGAAAAAATTATTAATCTTGAAAATTATTTTAAAAAAACATTTTTAAACGTGGAAACAAATAATAGTTTTGAACACAAACTTTTCAAAAATCTTACATTCCTGATCTTGAAATGGACAAAATAAAACGGTCGCTATTATAATTCATACAAATCTTTTTAGCGGACATTAAAACAGGTGTCGCTATATCCGACTTCTTTACACAATCTCTTGACTGGTCCAGCGTAGCTTTCTCTTCTCGATGAGATAACTTCTTTAAAAATAAAAAAGCAACAAAGTTGTGCAGAACCTCTCTTCAAATAATTCAAATAGAACAGCCGTCTTCATGTGAAAATTTTCCGTTTTGTTCCTACTAAATTTATTCATAATAAATAAATTATGTCATTCAATCATATTCAGAATCATTTAGTCGTCTATTGTGATATGATATAAATTTTTAGAAATGTACTATATTGAAATCAACATTTTTGCAAGAAATATACAGATCCACATTTGACATTACCATACTTCTGTAAGTATAAATGCTCCTATATTTTTTATGGTAAATTACCGTTTCATTAGTAGGCTACTATATTAGCGATATATTGCTGTATTATTTGTTTTTAATTTTAATGTTAATCTATAAGCTACTTTGAAGGCAAATTTCCCATTCAAATAGAAATGATTTTTCTTAAAGATATTGACGATTGAATTAACATATTCTGATGTTTCAGTTTTATGTTTGATGACTTTGTTTTTATCTGCATTGTTGTAGTATTTAAGTCGTGTTGGAAAAATCCAAAGATATTACAATTATCAACAAGTTGTAAATCAATGAATCAATGTACAAAGGTAAGCGGGTAATGAATTCTGAAACACAACCATTACAATATTTTTCTGTGGCATGATTAGTTTTAGCAGCTCTTTCATGAGCAAACGCTTAAAAATCATAAAGTTATGTTCATTAATTTAATTTTAATTGATTATTGTTAATTGATTCAATCGTTATAAATAATTTTAATGATTTGTAACTTACAAATTTGTTTTAAAAATTTATAAAACTATCACTAATAAAATCAAATATTATTATCATCTACTAATGATTTGAATTTACAGTGATTCTTATAAATATTTCCACTTATTCCACCTATTCTCCAAAAAATTATTAATACTTTGGAAAATAATATTTTAGGTAAATAAATTTATTTTTAAAATAATATTTTTATAAATAAATTCAATGCTATTTAATTCCTGGATTTCTTGTTCCATGATGAACTGCGTTGTTAATATTAACTTTTCATGTGAAATTTAACGACATGCAGTCAAATATTTGTTAAGAATAAGTATAATAACTCACTTAAACTGGCCGAGTACTTTCGAATCTATGAGATCCATCATCAGAGCCTCTGATGATGGATCTCATAGATTCGAAAGTACTCGGCCAGTTTAAGTGAGTTATTATACTTATTCTTAACAAATATTTGACTGCATGTCGTTAAATTTCACATGAAAAGTTTGCTATTTAATTATTATCTATTTCATTATTCTCACGTGATCATACTTACCTATTCAACCCTATTAGGATTTGCAGAGTATAGAAGGTCTATATTTTGCAAATATTTGTAAGAAAAATAAATATAGTAATGGAAGCAGGTGAATTATGTTTTTTTATCGCGATAATAATATTTTTTCAAGATTTTTCAGAGATTTTAAACAAAAACTCTCAGAATGCTGACGACAGCAAATAATTTTTTCCTGCTATTAATGATGCAATTTTGCTGCAGAGTCGGATCCGGTGAGTAGTCATTGTCATCAACATCATAATCTTCTTCTTCTCTGTCTTTTATTTTCCTCCTATATCACCTAATTTCTCTAGTTCTTTCTCTACTTATGTAATACAAAATTATTACACTTGATAAGAGAAAAGTACAATATAATAAAATTTGAAAGTGGATATTTCCATCAGCTAAAGAAACTATTTCCAAAGACCCTGTAGAATGTTTCAACCATTCATTTCATTTTTATTTGCATCAAACAGCACTACATATTCAAGCAATGCTTGGTAGCATTTGACATGTCATATTTTAAAAGTAAAACATACCGTACAGTTGTTCTATAAAATTTAACATTTTCAGAACATACTTGGCTATTTTGCAAAATGTAATTACAGCATGTAAAAATGTTTCTGTTTGTTATCTTCTTGATTTCTTCCTGTACTTATTATTTCTTGAATGATTAAATCCTACTTTTAAAGTCGCCTATTGTATATAATTGACCCAAGCTTATGAGTGTCCAAGATCCCTTTAGCTAGTTTTTTCAACAACTACTTGAAACTTCGCTAGACTAATCTCCAATGATGCTTGCACAGTCTCATGGATTTTTGATGAAAATCCCCATCGCAAAATCAAACACATGCTGTGGAATCATGTATGACAGATATTGTAGCAGCGTAAATACCACCATTCCACTGAATGTGTTTGATTTTGCGATGGAAAGTATCATGGTTGCTCTACTGTGTAAGCACCCCAAGACAGAAATTCACAATTATTCATGCGCCAACAGTGATTTTTCTCTAATTTGGTGCAGTAGTTGATGACAATCAGTGAATTACAATCTGTGATGTTTTCCATGACAAAATACTTGGTGAGCAATCCAATATCAAAACTGACACCGTATTTCTATTCACTCACTTATGATGGAGGGATGCATTTCGCTTTCTCTCAGTATAAGTGACTTCAGTATCAGTGAATGGAAATCATAATTTGAATAGAAATACAGTGTCAGTTTTGATATTAGAGTGAATTACTTTCTTCTTTCTTTTAATATTTGCTTAATCTTCTTTTCTATTAATTTAATTTTTAATCCTGTGATTTTTCAGCTACTTCTGGTTCTCCTTGTGCAAAGAGAAAGACAAATGATGGTTTTGTGTGCGTATGTAATGCTACTTACTGTGACACTATTCAGAAGGCAGAAAAGCCTCCCGATTTTAACGTATATGTACAGTACACCACTTCTAAGGCTGGAAAAGTATATGATGTCAGCTACGGTTTATTTAACAAACCAGACATCAAGGATCGAGGTGAGAAAGTTTTAATCAGTTCCACTCATAATTTGCAATTAATACATTTTTTATAAACAAAAACAATTTATTTTTATTTTTTCTACATATTTATTTTTCCATTTCCATTGGGGAAACGGTTCTCATATATTCTATTGAGCTAGCTCCAGACTGTGAACAAAACCCCGTCGCGAACATCATTTCGTTGCACAGAATCAGCTGATCGTATCATCGCCGTGTCATCGTGTACCTTATAAATAAATAAACTTTATTATCATGTAACCATCATGGTAATTGACAACGTCAGTACAATAATTATCACCCACACACTAGATGCATCATTCAAAAAACTCGTTTACACTATAGCCTAAGCGCCAGCCAGTCATAGAGTTCTATCTTGAACCTATCCTTACTTGAATATTTGTTAAAAATTAAGGCTTTTTGTTGTAAAGTCTAAGCCCTAAGTTGTCATATGATTTCGAAGATTTTGTAAGACGATGATAGGGTATCTCAATATGTTTTCTGTTTCTGGTAAAGTGAGTGTGAACATCGGATCTCAGCTGATAGTTATGGAGGTTCTTCTTTACATGAAGGATTGCATGAAATATATACAGATTAATGACTTTCAGTATATTTTTCTCTTTGAACAAAGGCCAGCAATGTTCCAAATAGCCAGCGTTGGATATTATTCTGATATATTTTTCTTCAGAATTAAAATCCTGTTAATATGGCTGCTGTTCCCATAGATGAGAATGCCATATGCCAGTATTCTCTGAAAATAGGCGAGATGCTTTTCAGGGAAAAAATCTTTCAATTCCCTAAGTAGAAATATAACCCTGGACAGCTTTGCCGAGATGTAATTAATGTTAGATTCCCATGACAGTTTACTATCAATCATCAGACCAAGGAACCACTGGAAGAATGTTTAATTTTGCTGGCATAAATTTCAATAATTTTTTATACTATAAAAAAGAATATTTTAAATGTGTAATGGTTGGGTATTGCATAGATGTTTTGGCTACTTGTAGCATGAAAGGAGTTTCAAAAATTAATTAGTTGAAAATATTTTACTTTATTTTTGTATTACTTTTTTAAAAATGTTCGAAACAATCCATGAATGTTATGATTTGTTTTTTAAATGATTACTATTGAATATTATTTTGTTTTTTTCTTGTTAAACACTTGAATTTTTTGTTATTCTAGTTGAGTTTATTGGTCCAATTGATAATAGAATAAATTATTTATTATATTTTAGGTTGTCATATCACCATCAACTCTCAGGAAAGATATCAGGAAATCTATGGATTCGGAGGATCGTTCACAGATTCGGTGGGAATTAACATTGCGTCTCTGAGTGAAGGGGCTCAGTATAACCTTTTAAGGTTTGCATAATTTATGAAAAAAATCTTAAATTAGGGAAACTTCTCTAGTTCCTTTAGAGCATGCTTACGAACCATTTTGAATCAGCCATCACTGTCCATCAATTCTCAATGTTGAGAATAAATCAGTGAGAAAATAATTTCTATGATCAATGCCTTCAAGTCGTTAATTTAAATAACAAATTATTGTATTTCCTTATTTGTTAAATATGATTTCAGTTCTTATTTTGGGGAAAATGGTAGCCAGTACAATTTTATCCGCGTGCCCATGGGTGGATCGGACTTCTCCACGCATCCATATACGTTGGCTGATGAGGCCAACGACCTCAATTTAGACCACTTCAACCTTACAGAGGAAGACCACAAATACAAAGTAAGGGAGAAAAGATATATATATATATATATATATATATATATATATTAATAATAATAATAACAACAACAACACCAACAATAATAATAATAATAATAATTGAACTAAAAATTCAGACATTATAAAACCGTTATAAAGTCAGCAGCACTTTATGCATCAGAAACACCAAGAAAGAAAAATCTAAAAAAAATATTGGGACCAAAATTTAGAAATAATTTAATGCATTTGATTCCAAATAAGATTCTGTATCAGAAAGTAGAACGGCTTTCGGACACTGTTAGAAAAAGAAGAATGAGTTTACACGGCCACATCTTCAGAATGAATGAAAATCGTCTTATTAAGAAAATATTTGACTTCCTCAGAATAAGAAAGACAATATGATACTGGTTTAAAGAAGCACAACTTGACTCAGAAAAATGAGATATTACTGAAAGTATAAGCAAGAATACTGCACATCTGAAAACGTTGCTGAAGGATGAAAATAGACGACTTCAAGAAAAAGTTAAAGCTAGAAGGGGAACTGTAGTGTCCGAGGAGAGGAGAAAGGCAACATCGGAGAGAATGCGAGAGTATTGGCGAAAGCGCAAGGAACATACACGAAAGAAGAATAATTGATGCAATTAACCCCAAAGTGGGTGATACGAAAAAATAATGATAACGTGGCGTGGGAGTGCCTCTAGATGAAAATCTTGTGAGTACAATAACTGCTGAAAATAAAATAAATTATCAGCCTTCATCTGGCTATCTCAGGTCTGGCGTCACAGTAGTAAAAAATATTAAATGTAAATTTGGACAGAGGTTGAGTGAAAATTGAATGAAATGGTAAATTTTAACAAAGATGGAAATTAATAGAAATAAATCAATCAGAACTCAAATTTGAGTTCAAAATGTCGTAGTTTGAATTTTAAAACTATGGGAGTATGTTTTAAACAAGTTATTTTCAAAAGGAGCTATACACAGAAGGGCATTCTATAAAAGACTCCTTCCTCTTCCAAAACTAACTTGACGAAATTAAAAATTCATTTGAATTGATAAGAGTTAACTATCTATGATGTCTGATGATGCTGGTGCATTGAAGTGAAACGATTGTGACACAAAATTTAAATGTTTATTTCCACTTGTAAGTTACAAGTCATTTTATTTCAGATGAATTCATACGAATATCGCAAAGCTAAGGACTTCAAACATATTTTTTCAGATTCCATACATAAAAATGGCCATAGAACTGAGTGAACCAAGACCGGTACTCCCGATTGGATCAGCTTGGTCAGCTCCTGTCTGGATGAAAACCAATAACAAAATAACAGGCTTCGGATTCCTAAAGAAACAATACTATCATCAATGGGCTCAATATCATGTCAAGTGAGTTACCATTTCAACAAATTAGAGTAGTTGTAAATAAAATGTGAGAAATTATAAAATGTAATATATGTCTGGATGTCCTCTGTCGATGTAAATTTTGTGCTTTATGTGATGAAAAAATGAACAGGGTGGATGAGAAGAGGAAGAAGAAAACGCAAAAGAAGAAAGAGAAGAAGAACAATAGGAAGGAAATCAGAAATAATGCTCTTAGGGAGATCAAAAAAATAAGATGATGTTAGAGAGTTGATGGTGGAGGAAGATGAGGAAGAGGAAGGAGAAGAAGGATGTGGAGATGGAAGAGGAGGAGGAGAAATAGAAGAAGAAGGAGAAGTAAAAAATGAAGGTGGATAAAAACTAAGGAGAAAGAGACTTGAAATAAGGGAAAGAAGAATGAGGATACCAAATGAAGAGAAATAGAAGGAGATGAAGAAGACGAAAATAACCGGGATGATAAATAATAATAATAAGTAGGAGACCAGAAACATGGAGACGAAGATGAAGGAGGAAAAAGGGCGATGAAAAAGAAAAGAGAAGAAGAACATGAAGAAGAACTTCAAACTGATTTTTCTCTTCATTTTTTAGATTTTATTCATAGAAGAAGATAGTAGTAGTAATGTGTTTGAGTTTACAATATGATTATCATCGATTATTGGACGCTCCACTGTGCAAGCACCCTTTCTCTGCATATTTCTTCATGCTCCTTATTCCTTATTTATTCGAGATGAACATAGAATTCGACTATAAATGAGTTATCATTAAGCTCTTAGCTGTGTAATTTATCATTCAGTTCTATGATTTTCTTTAAATTCCAAACTCTGCTATTATTTAATTTCTGTTGAGAATCACTTACTGTAAGATAAGCCCCGAAAAACGTTCATTTTAAAAGACCCGAAAACATGTGCTTATTTTCAAGCACTCTCAAAATCTTCCTAGGGGTGCTATTGTGACATAAATGTCGTATCAGAACCAGCGAATGGGTAAATAGTATAATAAACTTGAGGAAACATTTTCATTCAATTTATAATTTGATCACATCTTATTAAATGTATACCGTACGATGTTTGTTTAGAAAGCTAGGTTTGCATGTATTCGATATTTGTTTAGAAAGGTAGTTTTGCTGACTTTACCATCAATTTATGTATTAAGTTTGCTGCTTCATGCACATCTTAACAAATCTCAATTCAAAATTAATAGTGATGGCCATGGCTATGACACAAGGCAAAGAAAAGATCTCAGAATGGAGCTTCTACACTGCACTAGATCCCAAAAGAGTTAGCTGTTTATTACCTCCAAGAAATTATATAATTCACTGCCGGTAAGCATTAAAAGTCTTTCCAGCACTCAATTTAAAACTGCAATCAAATTGATATTGAATAGTGAGTGTTATATAATTATCAGTTTTTTAATATTAATATGACTAGTTTTTGTATAGTTGACTATAGTTGACTAGTTTTTGTACTGAATGTTTGTATTATATTTTTTGACGTTGACAATACATTGTGAAATGATGTTTTATGTCAATAAAGAAATTTCTATTACTATTTGTTTTAGATTTCTGGAAGCTTACAAATCATCAGGCATACAATTCTGGGCGATAACAACCGGAAATGAGCCTTTAAATGCACTTATCTATCCAATTGTTAAATTCAATTCAATGGGCTGGAATCCGAAAAATCAGGGTAAATGGGTTGTCAAGCACCTTGGCCCATTGATGAGGAAAAACAACTTCGAATCAGTGAAAATAATGGCTGTCGATGATCAGAGATTAGTGTTGCCGTTCTGGATTCACAAGGTGATCATTTAGAACATAATTTGTTAATTTCGAATTCCTCAAAGTGCTCTTAATTATACTGAAGACTCTCGCAACAGCATTGAATAGCTGTTGGAAATCGATGAACGCTACTACACAAAAAATATTAGTCACCGCCGGGAATCAAACCACAGATCTTCCAGTTGGGCGCCTTAACCACCAGACTACAGTGACCCTTCTGTATAGCAGCGCTCATTTTAGACTTGGTAATATCGGCTCGTATATCACTGGTTGGTTTTGAAGGAACTGGCAATTTATCAAACTGACAGATATATAGAACATAATTTATTAATTTCAAATTCCTCAAAGTGCTATAAATTATACTGAAGGCTCCCGCAATGGCGGATATTGACAACAGCATTGATTAGCTGGATGGAAATCGATACAGGTCACTGTAGTCTAGTGGTTAAGGCGTCTGACCAACAATTGGGAGGTCCGTGGATATATTTCCGGTGGTGACTGATATCAATAACCACCATTGCGACAGTCTTCAGAGTTAATTAATAGCACTATGGAATTTGAAATTAATAAATTAGATTGTTCATCAATTATTTCGTCATGGAAACATCACAAGCAAATATATTAATATATTTATTATCATATGACAATGTCTATGATGCATGATGAATAGTCTGCATAATAATAAAAGATTTCTCTACAAAAAAATTAATAAGCTGCTTTGTCATAAAAGGCAATATCATTGCACTTTGAGGAATTACTCCACTTTGAGAAAGTCGGAATTAATAAATTATGTTATATATATTTGTCAGATAGATACATTTCCAGTTCCTTCAAAAACAACTAGTAAAAATCTATTCTGTTTTAATTTTTATTGTGGATGATGCCCACATGAGTCCGGAGTCTTGTACGTGGGTAATGAGGTGAATGATGAGAACATCCATGGCTGAATGATATTCGAACCCAAGGTTGCAGGAAACGAAGCCAGCTAGAGCCCTATCTTATCTCAGACAAGCGCTTCAACCAACTGCGCTACCAGAGCCGCAGTTTTTGTTTTTATCACCTTCCTTTTATAACTTGCATCCTCTTTGCATTGGTGATGATGATATAGTGGTAAATATCTGTGAATGAGACTTGATGTTGTCTCAACCACATTTCATTATAAACAAAACAAGAGTTTTGTCAGTAACGCTATTTTCAATCTCATGAAACTGAAACCAATAAGTGAAGCTTCAATATACCATATGGAAGAATAATGCATTGAGCTTTCTTTTTTGTTATGTAGGTGATATTGTGGAAGATATCCATAATGAATAATTAGACGAAGTTGTCACAACCACTTTTATTGAAAATAGTGAGGTGCTGCTTTCGGTGTTACACCATTATCAATATCAAACAAACTAAAACTAAAGTACAGAGAAGCTTATTAATATACTAAAGACAGAATGATACTATTGGCTGAGGGAGAAAGTGCCCTGGTCCACTGGTGGGCGTGTTGCTCCTCCCACCAGTGGGCGTGACTTGTTATAGCCTTCAGCCAACCACAGACCTTCAATGAGGGTCAGCCTATCAGAAGCACTTTCTCCCTCAGCCAATAGTATCATTCTGTGTTTAGTGTATTACGCTACTCTGTACTTGTGTTTTAGTTTATTAGAGTTTAATAATAATTATTATGTAATAACTGAGACTAGTATTTCACAGTTTTCAATAAATGAATGCAATATTCAAAGATATATGAAATATTTGAAATACCTATAGAATTATATTTCATTTTTCTCTTTACAATCTCTTTGCTTGCTGCTATATAGTTGCTAAATAAATAATATTTTATTGGGATCATTCATGACATTACTTACATTATGTAGTTTTGTAATGTATTTAATTTAACCTAATTGTTATGGTTAATTATATATGAATATGTCTTGTATATTCTGCCTCCCAGCTACTTTATTATGGCAAAGATGATGTTTTAATACCTGGTGCATGTCTAAGCATGATCCATTCCACTCAAATAATTTGGAAGCAGAACGGCCATGTTTATTTTTGTAGCAGAGCAAGAGTGATTTTGAACTAATTATTGTCGTTTTTGTGTTGAAAGGGTTTAGCATAAATGTTCGTAACCTCTCTAATAACTATAAACAAGTAAAGAACAGGCACAAATGAACATTATTTTGAATATTTATTCTATTTTATTTCTGTTCTGTTTGTACAGATGTTTTCCGTTAAGAATGCAACGGATTACGTTGATGGATTTAGTGTGCACTGGTATTATGATAGAGCTGTGCCAGCTACAGTGCTTTCTAACATTTGCAAAAAGCATCCAAATAAGTTCATAATAAATACCGAAGCTTGCGAAGGTAACAAAAAATCCATTCAATTTCACACTCTATCTTAATATAAAAAGATTATCTCCTGAATCCCATGCTTCAATGAATATTTTTAGTAAAACATGACTTATAGAGTATTGGTGAACATTATAGTTTTTTGGTGAAGCTGAAACAGTTTTGAGTGGAGACAACGATAAGTACTGTGAGAGCTGGAGACTACGATTCAACCAAGACAAAACTGTTGTCACGTCTTTCCATCTGAGCAACAAGCATGTTAGCTACAAGACAAACCTACAGTAAGATCAGGTTCAGGAGGCAACTACTAAAGTGTGAGGAGAAATAAAAGTGGGAGTAACATTAGACAGAACACTCACCTTCAAGAAACACCTGGAAAAGACTGCTGAAAAACTCTGGACTAGAAACAGTTCGATTGGCAGGCTGGCCTGCTCTTCATGGGGTTCTTCTGCAAGTGTGCTACAAACTAGTGCCTTGTCCCTTGTTTTTGCTCCTGGAGAATATTGTGGGCTAGAAGTAGCTACACAAGTTAACATCTAGCTGCGCATGTCAATGCATTTAATAACGTAATAACTTGTACCTTGAAATCTGAGTTCAACATCTGAGTTCATTGCAGAGGTTGTGGTTCAAACTGCTTGATAAACCACACCTCCCAATTCACCAGTATGTTGATGCTCACACAGGCAGACTATCCTCAAGGAAACCCCCCGGCAGCTGTCCAAGTAGTTATCAAACAGGTGTCTGGAAAAGGGAATGGGAGCAAACTTCATCATGACTGACAACGCAACGTTGAGGATAGGATATCTTGACATTACTCTGTAAAATTATAAGAATAAAATAATCATGATCACAAAAAACGATGGTGCCGGTCACTCTTGAAGCAAACGATAGCCAGATGTATGTAAAATATCACATGTTAAATTAATTGTCAATTTGTTGTAAGTGGCTATGAATGTTTTTGAGAAATCCTGAATCAATAAATACGTTTGAAAATAATTGAACTTTTGTTTTCATGAATTATTAAGTGACTGAACTATAACTAACTGAACTAAATAAGTTATATTGTTTATTTTTATAATTTATTTTATTGTTCCATAATAGAATGCAAGGGAACAAATTTAATTTAATGCTTTGGTAGAAATATTAGGTAATTTGATGTACGAAATCGGAATAATTCCCGTTAATTAATTGTGATCACATGGAAACATCAAATTAATATTCCAACATTGAGTAAGTAAAAATAGGTTTTTGAATATGGTATAATAATTCTGTTTATATCGATTTCCTAATAATAATTCAAAATTTATCATTCTTTATTATATTAACAAAATTTTCAATATAAAATTATAATATCGTATTCAGCAAATGAAGATAACAAAATATTCAACAACACTATTAATCCTTATTATATTGAAAAAATTTAATATAAAATTATGTAACCATATTCAGCAAATGAGAAATTTCCTTGTCGGTTTCAAAGTTGGAATGGTAAGTCCTTCTAAGAGCAAGAATCAGCTCCTGCCCTAATATTAATTGTTTAATGAATATTCTACTTTTTACTTATTTTATATCTATATATTTCCTGATAATACTGTAGTATTATTAACCTATTCCCCATTGTCTTTCTAGGCTTCCTACCATTCGATAAAACAAAAGTAGCTTTGGGCTCTTGGCACCGGGGAGGTGGCTACATGGACAATATTATTGAAGTAAGTATCCACTTTTACTGTTCTTCTATAGTTCACACCACCAAATTAGGCTGCTCTGAAAAATTGTGGAGTTGCCAGTTATGGGGTTTTATTAAACTGTAAAGCATGCCAGCAGCTGATATTAGAGAAACACCATCGTACAGTGTTGTCCAGTCTACAAATCTGATGCAAGCAGTTAGGTATATGATTTGTCACCACAGTCAGTTGTTTTTTGCTACGCCGTAATTTTGACAAGCCGCCTAATTTTGTGGCGTGGAGTATAGTTAAGGAGTTTATGCTAATCATTATGCTTTATCATTTTTTGAGGATGAAGCCCACATAGGTCTGAAACCTGTGATATGTTGGATAATGATGATGATGAATGATGTGTTGGAATCACAGTTTTAGGTGGGTTCCGAACCATATTGATATTGTAATGTTGTTACTTTCAAAGAAGCCGAACCGATATTGTACGTTGTTGTTATTTTTTTTTCAAGAACTGAAAATACTAGAAACAATGTAGTGGTATACTAAAATAATTATTTAATGTATACGAAAATACAGAAGTTCTCTTGAACGAAAACAGCCACAGTAATACAATTTTAGAGAAATCAATAGATATAAACACAATGCAAAATTATCCATGTGCCTCCAATAGTTAATTGCATGATTCCAAAACATACAATAGGCCTACAAATCACAAATTGACTGCAGAAAACTGGATAGCTAGCAATTTGTTCTTCAAATAAAGTTTATTAAATTGAATTTGTTGTTATTCTGATCGTTCTTATTCTTTTGCAATTTGATACTTCTATTGAGTTTATGTTTTCCTTAGTCATATATATTATTTAGCTAATATCAAAACTGGCACTGTATTTCTAGTTAAATTATGATTTTTACTCACTCATATGGAGGGATGCATTTTACTTCTTAAGAGAAGCTTCTTCTTTAGAAGTGAAATGCATCCCTTACAAATAAGTGAGTAAAAATCATTAATTAAATTATTTATTACTTATTCAACATAGCAAAAAAATAGATTATTATACAGTTTAATATCGTCAAATATAAAACATAGACCTACAAACTAAAAGTAACACAAGGCTATACAGTCATGATAGGTATTCAATAAATAATATTGAAGTTGCACAACACAATAATGAAACAGCTGATAGATATCAGTCTTTTATAAAAGTCATTAACAATTATTACCAATAAGGTCCGTAATTCAGTTGGTAATTTGTTGTGCAACTTCGCTCCTAAGTGAGTTGGCATTCTTTCATAAAGCTTTAGCCTATAATTTAAATAGAAATACAGAGAAAGTTTTGATATTAGATTCCTCATCAAGTATTTCGTTATGGAAAACATCACAGATTTCTTAGCTAGTAACTGTTTTTAATTTCTCTCACACGAGGATCTAGAACATTGCGTATCAGCTTGGGTGGATTGGAACTTGGCACTGGATATGAAAGGTGGGCCAAATTGGGTTGAAAATTTTGTCGACTCAACAATTATTGTGAATGCCGCTGGTGATGAGTTCTACAAGCAGCCTATGTTTTATGCGTTGGGCCATTTTTCGAAATTTATCAACCCACACGCAATCAAGATTGGTTTGGAATTGAAAGGATGTAAAGACATTGCTGCCACTCCTGCACATAATCAAGATGGAAGTGTGGTGATAGTCATACATAACAGGTAAATAAATAAAATTAGCTGATAATAATAATGTTGGTGTTTGCTAGAATAATAGAATAGTATCTATAATAAACGCCTTGATCCTGTCCTCGGTATAGAGCCTGTGTAGGCCTATTGAATAGTAACTTGAAAAAGTGTATTGAAAAGTGGTTTTGAATAGGCATGAATAAAGTCAGCTGTTATGAAATTACTTTCTAACCTCTAATTACTACTTTATAACGTAGTCGTAGTTAAATATTGTTCTTCAGCATCTCTGGAGAGCAATGTTTCTTTAATAATGAAAAATGTTTAGGAATAAATCATTCCCATGAATTTTCCATGGGCGTGGTATTTTTCAGTGCTAATATTTTTAGTGCGTGGTAATATTTTTATATTTTTTATATTACTAACAGGTATTTTTCATGTTTCAGAGGCAAACCACAAAAGAGAGTTATTCTTGAAGACCCAATCAAAGGCAAGGCTGTAGTGAACTTGGAAAGTAAATCTTTCAATACGATTATGTATTGGTACTTGTGAAATACTGTAATTCACTGTGTTTATCATAATGAGCCTTTTTTATTTGTTGTGAATGAATTATATTGGTTCACAATAAATCCATATACGACTAATAATTATTCACTAACACTACTATGAACAATAACAGTAATAAGACACAATTGTTATTACCGTATTTTTATTGTCAATTTCAGTTTTCAATGCCAACATCAATTCGGGCTGAAAACATTATTGTCAGCAACAATGAATACTCATCCTTGAATGAATGCATTTCTAGTAAACTTAATCAGCATATAATTTTAATGTCTTGACAAAATGCTTTTTGGCTTATTAGTAATTGTGAAATAGAAACAAAATCGAGCTCAGTAAATGCTGATTGTAATGCATGAACAATAGTAATTAATTTTTGCAAATACATCAGGCACATTTTTGGGCAAAATATAAAATTCTCTCAAATTTGGTTGATGTTTGATTCGCAGATAGAGCTTGGCCTGAGGAATGTCCACACCAAATTTGGCGCATCTAGCTATCATACAAGGGAAGTTATTGATCTGGGGGAAAAATTATTAAATAAATAGAAATGCTCATAACTCCTGAAGGAGAACGAATTTCTCCAATTTGATTACATATTTTTGAAGGTCTCTTCAAGTTCTATGAACCACCATAGTATGAGCATTTTCAAATTTTTGAAGAATTTGCAAAAATCCATGGACCATCAGGAATTTTTTTTTTCAACAATTTATTGTAAGATGTGGCCGATATTTGGACGATTGAGTAGAGGCAATAAAAAGACAGAAATGTGGCCGATATTTGGTGGAGAAAGAAAGTACTGTTATAATTGTAAGTTTTTGATAGAAAAAGATGTTAGATGTGGCCGATGTTTGGACGATTGAGTGGAATCAATGAAAATACAGATGTGGCCGATATTTGGTGGAGAAATACAGTACTGTTAAAAAGGCAATTTTTTGATAGAAGAGGACAGCAAATGTGGCCGATATTTGGACGATTGAGTTGAAGCCTTAAGACAGATGTGTCCGATATTTGGCAGAGAAAGTATTGTAAAAAGCAATTTTTTGATAGAAAAAGACAGAAGATGTGGGCGATATTATGTGAAGAAGAAAAGAACTGTTATAAATGAGTTTTTGATAGAAATGGGTGGAAGATGTGGCCAATATTTGGACGATTGATTGGAAGCGATAAAAACAGATGTGGCCGATATTTGGCAGAGAAAGACAATACAATTGAAAAAGGTGAGTTTCAGATAGAAAAGGACAGAAGATGATTTTAGCCGATTTTTGGTGGAGAAAGAAAGTACTGTTATAAATGTAAGGTTTTCATATAAAAGCATGAGATGTGGCCGATATTTGGACAATTGAGTTGGAGCAATAAAAATGGCCGATATTTGGCAGAGAAATACAAGTGTTTTTGTGAGTTTTTGATAGAAAAGGATGAAAGATGTGGCCGATATTTGGACGATTGAGTGGAAGCAATGGGAAAACAGAATATGTGGCCGATATTTGGCAGAGAAAGACAGTACAGTTAAAAAAGGCAAGTTTTAGATAGAAAAGGACAGAAGATGTAGCCGATTTTTGGTGGAGAAAGAAAGTACTGTTATAACTGATTATATCATTGTTCAGTGCTGATTGAACGTAATAAAATATGCTTTTAGTCTAATTAAAACCTTACTTTTCCCAATGTTCTTAATTCCAATGGCAGGCAGTTCAGCAGATTAGGCATTCTACATGCTGGGACTATTCTGTCATAATTTTCATTGTATAACAATAATTACATCCATTCTTTTATTATTTCTCAGACACCCAGTTCTATGACAGATCAAATTATCAAAAATAATTCTATAATTCATTTTAGGGGTGATTCATTAGATACACTATTATTTTTACTGGTTAATCTCACTTTGTTTCACCTTATTTTATGAATGAAATTATTATTTATGATTGGCTTTCAAAACATATGAACTCCCACCACTTATTTGAGTTACTATATTTGGTAGTTGAAATACTTATATTTCATAAGGGATTAACCAGTAAAAATAATAGTCTATGCAATGAATCAACCCTAAATTGAATTCTGATGTAAGATGATGATTGAGTCGTTATTTATTACTTTTTTATGAAGTAAGCCTGATGAGTCATTTACAGTGTGTTATCATCAGTATGTTGCAGTATTTCACTCTTAAATGTAAACCATGACAATCAAAGTATTAAAAAGCCACTTTTTTGAAGGATGAAGCCCACATAGGTCTGAGACCTGTGCGTGAGTAATGGGGTGGATGATGGTGATGAGTAGGACCAAAAGTTCTAGGTGGGATCTCAAACACTGGAAAGTGATTTACAGCAGATAAGAGAGTCATTGCGGCTGATCAAACTGCAAGATGGTCAATAGGATCAGTGTGTGTTCAGCCTCTCAAAATTATAAAGTTTAGTAAAGAGATAAAATACCCAGTTACAAGAATTATGTCATATTATGTGTGGGTGAAGGAAGGTACTTCACAGTTAAATGAAGGGAGTTCAGATGTGTAGAGGTAGGACATTTCTGGCTACATAATTGGAGTCAGGTGAGGTAGAAAAGTCAGCCAGTTACATGTAAAAAAAAGTCAGAAAAGGACAGATGTGACCAATATTTGGCAGAGAAAGACATTGCTATCATAAATGCGACTATTTGATAGAAAAAGATGGAAGATATGGCTGATATTTTGACACTAGAGTAAAGCAATGAAAGGACAAAGGATGTGGCCAATATTTGGCAGAAAAATACAATACTGTTTAAATGCAAGTTTTTGAAAGAAAAGGACAGATGTGGCTGATATTTGGTAGAAATGAACATTACTGTTTTAAATGTGAGTTTTTGACAGAAAAGGATGAAAGATGTGGCTGATTTTTAAACGCTAGAGTGGAAGCAATGGAAAGACAGATGTGGCCAGTATTTGGTAGAGATGGAAAATACTGTTTCAAATGTGTGTTTTTAATAAAAAAGGATGTGATGTGGCCGATTTTTGGACGCTAGAGTGGAAGCAAAGGACAGATGTGGCCGATATTTGGTAGAGAAATTATAAATTAATGTAATTAATTTATTATTATAAATTATATATTAAATTATAAATTAATATAATTATAAATTAATTAAATTATAAATTAACTTGAATATCTGCCACATCTTCTGTCCTTTCATTGCTTCCACTCCAGCATCCAAAAATCACCACATCTTCCATCCTTTTCTATCAAAAACTCACATTTAAAACAGTAATGTCCATTTCTACCAAATGGTGGCTACATCTTGTCCTTTCATTGCTTCTACTTAATTGTCCAAATATCGGCCTTATCTTTCATCCTTTTCTTTCTATCAAGAAATCGTATTTATAAGATTTTGGTCTTTCTCTACCAAATATCGGCCACATCTGTCATTTCATTGCTTCCATCAATCGTCCAAAAACGGCCACATCTTCCTAAAACATCTTTGTCAAAAACTTGCATTTATAACAGTATTTTCTTTCTCCACCAAATATCGGCCACATCTGTTCTCTTCTATAAAAAAAAACTCACTTTAATCAACTCAACAGTTCTGTCCATTTCTACCAAATATCAGCCACATTTTCTGTCCTTTTTGATAAAAAAAACTTGCCTTTTTAACAGTACTGTTTTTCTCTACCAAATATCGGCCACATCATCTACCCCCATGGTTAGTTCCACCTCTCCACTTGAGCCATGTTATTGTAAACATGGTGGACCTACAATTTTAGGTGGGTTCTGAACCACCGGGAAGTGATTTTACAGCAGAGAACAGTGCCTTTTTGCTGGCTAATTGGTCACCCTTACAAAGAGTGCCTAGGAAAATGCAGCTTATCTCTAACCTGCTATGGCTCACAGCTATCACTTCCCTCCATCTTAATAGTCTCTGTATCAAGGCGTTTAGAAAATAAGATTTAAATATTCTAATCGCCTTGAGCATGCATTCATTACTTGGGGAGATAAATTAATTTTTGTATTAATATAATAATTATTTTATATTAATTGGACAGCAAAATTTAATTTAAACTGTAAAAAAAACAACAAAACGATGTGGACTCATGGTGCTTGCATAATACTTGATGATAATCACCATCACAAAGTCAAACAATGGTATGGAATGGGTAAAGTGGAATGGTAGCTATATTTGGAGCAATGTGTATACCACCATTCCACAGCATGTGTTGATTTTGCAATGGTGATTATCATTGTGTTGATGCTCCACTGTGAAAGCACCATAATTTTTCTGTTTGCTTCCTATTCATTCCACCAACTTATTATGCTGTATTTTGAGACTTTTTGACTCTAACCATCCCATTTCATGTAATTCTATTTTGTTCCATTTTGTCATGTAAGCACTCTCGTTAATTTCCATGTTTCATAAGTCACTATCAGTCTCACATTACCAAGCCTGCGTAAGCACCCGAATTCATTTCTATATTTCATAAAACCTCACCTCGTATCACCCACGTTTCCATTAGCTAGGGGCCTCAAATAGGGCAAAATAAATGGGCATGTGCCTTGAGGTGAACTAATTTTGGTGGTTCGGAACCTACCTAAGACTGTAGGTCCAACTCAATACCCACGCACAGGCTTCAGACCTATGTGGGCTTTATCCTCCATAAAAAGTTTAAAGGTGGGAGGTGACTGTTAAGCATAGAGCTTCAGAATTTTTTTCAGTTGGCTTGGCATAGATACAATTTTGTTAGCTCAGTGAGGAAAGAAATCGCAAACTACCTCCCTCCTCGTTTGCGTAGTACTCCTTTTTGGAAGCGGCCCTGTTCGCTGTCCATTTAGTCCAAATCCGCATTCTAGGTAATCGAAAAACTTTTAAATGATGTTTTTGTCCGAAAGAGCATACAACACAAACGAAGATTGAGGTAGTTTGCGATTGCTTTCTTCACTGAGCTAACAAAGTTGTATTTATTCCAAGCTCACTGAAAAAAATTCTGAAGTTCTATGCTTTAACAGACCATGCTCACCTTTACACAGGATCTGACTGCACAGGTGAGTTTTTATACTATTTAGCACACCTCTGAGGTACTTCCAGCGTCACCTACAGTCAAAATCGGTTATGATACTACGTACATAAATAGGTGGGTATGATAGATAAATAATCGTAATAATATCCAGATTAGAAATAATTTTTACAAATATAGAAACATATCCTTACATCTAGACATATTTTTAATATGATAGTATGAGACGGGTACAGAATGATGCTTCTACAATAAATTACAATCATAAAATCGATGATAAAATTGAGCTACAGTTTCAGTTCTTCAATATGGCGCAGTTTTCGCCTGAGTATTGAGCTGAGTTCGCAGAGTGAACTGATGTAACTTTCATTGAGATATTGACAGAACGGGTGTTTGAATTCCAACAGATCGACACGGGTTACAACGTTGGTTAGACTGGGATGCCATGCTGATTTTAAATGTTCCACAGTTTCATCCATCTGTTTAATCGCTTTTGTCGTGGATGTGACAAGCGATTCGAAACATTCTGTACGTTTTTTATGCATGGGGTCACCACTCACCACGACGGGCGTGGCATCTTTCTTCTTTTTACCTTTTTTCACCGCGGGCGCCATATTTTCCCTGACCAACTCAAACAAAACACCGCAAAACACTGTAGTAACACACACCAACTCCACAACTAACGTCACACGCTGTATAGTATCCAAACGTTCGTTCAAACTATTCTCATTCACACCGCTACCAAAATTCGTTTTAGCAAAACTCGAGACTTCATCGATTGCTTGCGATAGACAAGACACAGTTGTTTCAGATAAGTCCAAATAATCCGTTAATTTCAAATTTTCAAAATCTGCTCCATTCAAACCACCATTTACTAAACTACTGGTAGTTTCAGAAACATTTTGTTCATTATTACTATTACTACTACAATATTCAACTCCTAGAACAGTCCTAGATAAGCTCACCAACAAAGGTACCAAGGGGGATGCTATATAGTCATGAAGTCTAGATTCAGGGGGCGCTTCAATTATACTTACCGGTAGTCGTAGATGGGGGGTTTTCTTTAATCGTTCATATAACTCCTTCAACTCGTTTAAAAATTTATCAACATTACTTCTAATTTCATCCCTATTTCTATTGGTATTGTTTTTACTAGATTTCACCACCGCCAAATTGACAGCACTTGATACCAACTGTAAAAGTAGAAGACGTAATCTTAGAAGATCCTTTTCGGTTTGGAAGGATTCTTCGATGAGTTCAGCGGGGAAATTTCGGTGGGGAGGGTTGGCAGACCATAAAATCGTGAAATCTCGATTATCCTCCAGTAAATCCCAATCAAACCCCGTCACCATTGACTGCTCCACCATTTGAGCGGTATGATCGTGTGAGGTAGCTTGTAAAACTTCAATCAAAGTCTTCTCCACCTGTACAAAGGCGTAATGTAAAGAATTATTTATCCGGTCACGAAATTCGACAAATTCTGTAATTTTCAAAAACGATCCATACTTGTATGACAACGTCAAATGGTCCGCACTCTCCCTACAACTGGCCGTAAAAAACTTTAAGGTCGTATTAAAAATTTGTACAGCTTGTGTGTATTGGGCCGTACTCAACATAGGCCATAAATGCATATAACCTAAAGTATCTAGCTGCATATGTTTGATATCAAGTAGCTCATACACTTTGTACGCTTCCCTACTGGCACCTAACATGTTGTACAACTTCATCAATAACAATTTAATCTGGTAATTTGACACACTGTACGATAACGCGAACTCCAACACAACACAAGCATCCTTGAGAAAAATAGCATCCTTCGTTTCAATCCAAATATCATAAAGTATATGAGCGGTAAGTAGGGCATAAGGATCATTGTTCATAAAATCAGTTGACAGCTGGCCTTCGTTGAAGTGTAAACTCTCCTTGTAACAGTGTAGTAGACTGGTAGCTAACTTCAGTTTACTGTTAAAGTCGAGAACTTCATGGTAGCCGAGGCATCTGCTCAGTTGAAGGTTCGATATGTAGCGTAGCATCTGTTGTAATGTAGAGGGTAGGTTGCCTTCTTCAAGCTGAACAAGTTTGAAGACCTGTTGCAAAAAAATTGAAATTAATATTTTCAAATAGGTAACACATTCTGATAGGTTGATATTATAACAATAGAGAAGTTTCAAAATCAAATCAAAAAATCCTATACAGGGCGTTTTAGGAGGAATCTGCCATACTGCTTCAACTCATTACTCTCTTCAAAATAAAGAAATAATCATAAAAATCACCTCGTTGCGGAAATAAATATGGCTGAAGTTAGCAGTTATAGCTGTTAAAATTAATCAACAGGAATCTTCCATACAGCAATAACTTACTCCTCTCAAAATAAAAGAAGTTCATAAAAACATAGTGTAAAGTCCTTTATTTGTACAAGAAAGTTGTGAACACATCTAATTCAATACTTTCATTAATAACTCCATTATTACAATACCATTGGTAAGAATACACTACCGTAAACCCAAACTCCTCTCATACCATGTTTTTTATTCATTAAACAGAAATAGCCTACTATCTTCTTATTCATTTGAATTATAAAATAACTTATTCATTTAAATTATCAGATATCATTTAATTATCAGTGAATTAACTGGTCTAATAGGATATTTTGATAGCATTGGCTAGCTGATTCACAGAAACGAGACATTACAATAAGTCCGTAATCGCTTCGTTATGAAAATAAATATGGCTTAAGTTCGCAGCTCTAGATATTAAATTATAAAAAAATCCTAGGGCCTTCAATTGAGTTGCAAATTGAAGGTTTTATGTAAGGAACTGAAGAATAGAATAAAATGTACTAAATGTTACGTTTTTTTTTACATAAGACCTATTCAATTTATCACCTAAAAGAAAGCCCTAGAGGTGAGACTTTTGGTAGAGTAAATTGATGGTATTAGCAGTCAACTTCAGCCACCTGTAATGAAGAAATCAATATCATCATTTCTATAATGAATAGTTTCTGGATCTCCATGTTTATATGAATATTTTCATTGTTTTGATAAGCTCAAGAAATTTGAGAAATTAATCCTGGAACATCAGAGTATAATCACAATACAATAACAGAAATTTAGTAAAATATATCCTTATTTCTTCTTGCTAATGATGCCCAATTGAGTAAGAGACTTCATTATTGAGTATCATTATTATCTCATAACCAATATAACACGACTCAATTTATTATCATTTTGAGCTATATGTCTACCACAAAATTGATTTGTTAAGGAGCAATTTGATTGTTTGACGAGGTAAACTGCAAACTCTAATTTTGTGGTTATGTTTTTGTTTTGTGTTTGGCTATTAATAATTAATTTCAAGTTTACCATTCGTGTTAATTTATCAGAGCAATATTTTTATTCCAGAAATCTCACATTTATGATAATACAGGTGAGGGCATGAGATAAGTAATAGGATCATGGCGGGTAGCAGCTCATACTATGCTAGTATCAAGTTATTCAGGTCTCGACTGTTATCAAGAGCTACAAAATTGAAACTGTATAAAGCATTAGTTAGGCCTGTAGTATGCTATGGGTCAGAGACTTGGGTGCTTACTGCTGGCGATGTACAAAGGCTGAGAATTTTTGAAAGAAAGGTGGTGAGAAGGATCGTTGGCCCTGTTTGTGAGAATGGACATTGGAGAAGAAGAAAGAATTGTGAGATTGAGCGGTTCTTGGAGAATGAGGACATCGTCAGATTTATTAAAGCTGGCAGAATTAGATGGATGGGACATATGGTGAGAATGAATGACGAAAGGATTGTAAAATGTATATGGAAGGGAACAATTTACAATAGAAGAAGGAAAGGTAGGCCACGAAATAGGTGGTCGGATGATGTGGAGCATGATCTGAGGACGCTTGGAGTTTGTAACTGGAGAAGGCAGGCGGAGGATCGGGACAGATGGAGAGGCTATGTGAGGGAGGCCAAGGGTTGCAACGACCTGTAGCGCTTAGGAGTATGTAGTACAGGTGAGGGCACAAGGAAATTTCCTCTAAACACCACATGAAGCATGTGGGCATCATTAGCAAAAAAAAATGACGATAATGATAATAATAATAATAATGAAGATGTATTATATTTTAATTTTTCAACACTGGATCTACAATTAATTGTTCTCTTTTTCAACAAAGAAGGTACCGGTAGTAAATAACTGAAAAGGTATTTGAAAAGAACACCCAGCCATTTTTTTTTTTCAATTTCTTTGATGTGCAAACAGGGTTCTACGTGAATTGAAAGTACCCTTTAGTGTCAATGAAGAAAATTATGATAATGTTCTATGTGAAAAATGTTAATCTAATATAAAAACTCACACTCTATTATTCTATTAAAATTATGATTTCTACTCATTCAAACTTGAGGAATGCATTTCATTTCTGAGAAGCTTCATCAGCCTGAAGCTTCTCATCAGAAGCTTCAGAAATGCATTCCTCCAGTTTAAGTGATTGAAAATCATAATTTAAATAGAAATACAGTGTCAGTTTTGATATTAGATTGTTCATAAAGTATTTTGTCATGGAAAACATCTCAGAGAAAAATGATACATTCGAAAAGAGTATTTTTGCTGCTCGGTAGCAACATAATTTTTTAATTTAGGTGATATGTTTAGAAAAAGAGAGTGAAAAAATGCGGAAAAGCAAGTTCCCAGTTTTCCTTGTCCATCGTTTGAACTGTTACCACAAAACATTTACATTAACATGTAAGTTACATGAATGAATGGAACATGAATAAATAAATAATTGATGGAACAAATTTTCAGGTCAGCCATTTTGCATTTGTCTATCTTTCTGTCTGTTTGTAACGCATTTACGGCTAAACGCGTGGACCAAATTCTAGGACATTTTGCATGGATCTTCCTTCAAGGAATACCCAGCGATGTGTAAGAATTTTTTAATTAGCTTGAATTTAAGAGATATTTAAAAGGGAAAAAAGGAAAGGCACTAAGTCCTTCTTCTATAAGAACCATGATTTATAAAATGAGCTTCTCCATCAAATGCAATTTGGAATTGGGTTTCAAGATAGCGCCCTCTTATCCATCTGGTTGAGCCTTCATATGGATGAAGTTATCAATCATAAGAATAACATATTTGACTGAGAGAGACAAATCATTCCTATTATTTCAATCAAGTATAATAACACGAGATTACTAAGTAAATGATAATCACTCAAATTTGAATAATATTGTTTTTTAAATTCATTCATCAGACATGTGAGATCTGATCTGATTTGAACAATCAGCTGTCTGGAAAATAGAAAAAAAGCCTTAGTAATACAGGACTGGTAAGCCAGTGACTTTTTGTGGGAAACAGTCATGAAATATACAACGCAAACTGAATAAAGGGTTAGGTCTGACGACTGTATTCAATTTTGCGATGGTGATTATTATTGAGTGCATCGAGTATGTTCCTCTGTGCAGGCATCCTTATTCTTGGGCGTGAGGTCAACTGTTCACAGAACTACTAGTTTTTAAAGTGAAGGCCGTTTTGGACGTTATGTCTGTAGCTGCTTCAAATTGTAATAAATAAATAAATGAATAAAATCAACATCCTCACCTGATTCAAAAAGTCTTGCGCCTGCTCGCTGCTCAACATCTCCAGATACGGTTTCAAATCTCCCATACAGCACTGCTTAGCGCCAAACTCGTGAAAGTAGAGAATGAACAGCTCCACCAGATCCCCAACAAGGTGCACCTCATCTTCTTTGCCATGTTTCTTCAGCATCGAATAAAACTCCAACTGCGCTAGATAGGGACCACGCAAGCGATGAGTGGCGCGTTGATTCTCCTCCTGAATGTTGCTCAGAAAACTGGCACAATCTGACAACGTCGCATCGGGTTCCTCTTCTTCTTCGCTATTCTTTTGTTCCTTATCAACATCGAATTTCTTTCCCTCTTCTACACCCTCCTTGGTATCCAATTCTTCCACATCCTCTCCATTCACATTTTTACTCTTTTTTTCTTCTCCTTCTCCCTCATCTACATCCATATTCTTCTTCTTATCTTCTTCCACCTCCATCTTCCTCTCCTTCTTCACACCTCCATTCTCACCCACAATCTTATCTTCACCTTCTCCCCCATCTACATTCATATTTTTCCTATATCCTTTTCCTTTTCCATCCATTTTCTTCTCCTTCTTTTCCACACCTCCATCCTCAATCAAATGAAACACCGACTGTAAGTAATCCTTATAAAACGTCCAACAGTCCATTTCATCTTTCAACATTCTCTTCAAAACGACATTCGCCTCCCGCCATCTTTTCAACTTAATCAACAGCTCTATTTTCTTATTGGGTATCACAAACGATTGCAGTTTCTCGCCCAACGGGCCCTCAATCACGTTTAACGCCTCCTCCAATTTCCCCTGCATTTCTAGAATCATCAGATACAACTGAACCTCTTGTTCGGCTTCAATTTTATCCTGCTTCACAAACTTATCTACCATTCTTTCAGCTAAAGGGAGTACAATCGAAGATTTAAGCTCTGGTTTCGAAGTACGGGCTTGCATCACTATACTCATAACTGCCCAAAAGTAGTAGGGATTTTTGGGGAGTAATTTATACAACGCCATAGCAACAGATTGTTGTTTCTTGTAGTCGCCCACTCTAACATACGACATGAAGAGATGTGTGAGTAGATCTTCACTTGTGGGTTGTTTTTCAGCCGCTGCTGCGTATAGTTGACATATGAGCTCAGGTTTATGCAGTTCCCGATAGCATATGGACATTGCCTGCAGTGTCGCCTCATTGTGGGGTACTTCATCATGTACGGTCTTGATAAGTTCTTCGCATTCTTTTTCTTTTCCCATGCGCAGTAGAGCGAGACATTTGAGCGCCTTTGCGCATTGGAAAGTGGGTTGTTTGCGGAGTAGTTTGTCGGCTTCCTGTAGAGCGCGCTTGTTGTTGCCGCAGTCCAAACAGTCGTAGATGGGGCGCAAACGTCGCTCGGCCACACTGCTGTCAATCTGATTTTTGGCCGACATCTTGGATGGTAGTTGTAACAATCACCTAAGAGAAAACCATATTCATTTGTAAAAACACATTTTTTATATTTTTTATTATAAGTTACATAGAGCCACAAGATTTGAGCATAGCTCAAGTGCCATGTAACATGTCAAAATATTTAAAAAGCTTTGTAGCACTCCTCCACTGTATAAGGACACACATCCACAAGGGCCCTGGTCAACATGGATGAAAACACCTTGAAGCTACCACACAACTTAATACTTTCAGGAAGGGAATTGTAAAATCTGAGTCCATAATAAAAAGGTCCCTTCTCAAGTAGAGTCAGCCGGTGAGTTGGATAGATCAGCAAATTCGATTTTTTTGCTCTAGTCCCATAGGAATGAGTAGCCCTATTAGCATTGAAGATTGCCTTGTTCTTGTAGACAAAACTGACAACTTCCAAAAAGTACAAAGCAGGGACCGTGAATAATTTGTTCCTTTTAAATATAGGCGTGCAAGAAGCAGAATAATCCGCAGCCTCCAAAACTCGTACTGCCTTTTTCTGCATGATGAAGGCAGTGTTTAAATAATTTTTACATGCACCCCAGAACAATATACTATACTGTATCAGAGATAGAAAATATCCATGATAGACCTCTATTGTAGTACAGAGATTGGAGACAGATCTCAAAGTCCTTGGGGCAAACAGAGCATGATATAGTCTCTTCTGAAGCTTTCCCAAGTGATGGTCCCATTTGACATAGCTTTGCAGTTCGATCCCAAGGAACTTAGTTACCTCAGTAGCATTACATTTATCTCCATCTCCTAGCATCAAGCTGATGGAGGACCCATTACATGCAGCAACTGAAAAATTCATCAAGTTTGTTTTCTTTAAATTCAGCTTTAGTGAATTCTTTTCAAACCATTGGTTCACCTGTTGCATAACAACTCTAGCCTTCTCCATAACATCTGAGTCATTTGTTCCATCTACCAAAATTGTAGTATCGTCTGCATATAAAACCAATTTTTCATCTACATTATAAGGCAGGTCATTTATAAACAAGTTGAATAGAGTAGGTCCAAGTACAGATCCCTGTGTTACTCCTTGCCCAACCCTACTCCAAGAAGAAAATACAGAAGAACAGTCAAAACCAACTTTTACTGTCTGATATCTATTCTCTAGATAAGACTTGAAAAATCTTCCACCAACACCAACAAACCCATAGAATCTTAACTAATGTAGAAGCAAGCCTATGGTCCACCATATCAAACGCTCTGAACAAATCACAGAAGACCCCTACAGCCCTATGCGATGCATCCAGAGTATCCAAGACATCAGAAACAACATCAAACACAGCTGACTTAGTTGACATATTTTTCCGGAACCCATATTGCTTATTATAAAAAACGCTCTTACTCTCCAAATCTGTTCAAAAACAATTTTCTCGAATATTTTGGAGAATACTGTTAGCAGGGCAATTGGTCGATAATTTTTCACATCTTGCTTACTATCCTTCTTGTGAACTGGTTTGATGATAGCATATTTAAGCTTCTGCGGAAAAATACCCTGTCTTAAACACTTATTGATGACATGTGTAAGAGGCCGCAAATTAATGGGACAAACAGCCTTGACAATCTTAGAAGAAACTTCATCCCATCCAGTTGAGGCAGAATTTTTTAAATTCTGTATTATCCTCCTCACTGCACTTTCAGGGACAACCCTGAATCTAAAGGAGCCAAAATGCTTATTCATTTTATGGAGATATTTACCACTCTCAGATAGTCTATCAAAGCCAGACACATCTGAGCCACAATCCAAGAAGTTCTTACTGAATAAAGATGCTACATTATGAAAAAGAAGATACTTTCTTAATGCAGCTGTTTTCTAAATATCAAACTTATTCTTATTATCAAAGCGTTATTTTGAAGCGTTCCTAAGAGCCTTATTATACAGAGCCACTTTGGTCGATGTCGTGCGCGACTTCTATGGTAAAATTACACCAGCTATGCGTTTGACCGAGCACAAAAATGTCAACGTATACGAAGTCATACACGTGTTTAGAGCCCTCGGCTCAGAAATAGCGATCAAATTTAACGGACTGGTGTAATTTATCCATAGTCAAAATACCTCCCTTTTTTTAAAAATGTAGATTACTGGTTGTTCGCGCCAAATTCATATCGAAATTCAGTTCTTTGTCACCCAGTTGTTTTGATGTAGCCAATTCAGTATCATGTCCCAGACACTGCTACATAATTATGCTATACTGATATTCTAGTGCATGCAGTGTCTATTAGACAAATAGTATGTCTGTACTGTGTGCTTTAAAACCCTTCCTCTTGTTCACTTTTCTCTCTTTTTTTTAAGGATAAAGCCCACATAGGTCAGAAACCTGTGCGTGGGGAATGAGTGATTAATGAGTTGGATCTTTCCTACTGGCCAATCCAATCGGTCACCTTGACAGAGAGCGCTGCTTTTCTAATCTGATTAAACAAATACCTGCTACAGCTCACGTCCGTCACTTCCGGTTCATGGCTCAACTTAAGGTCACAACATATTTAAAAACCGTATTGTACTTAGAAGCTAATAAGGAGTAAGAAAGCATAATGCTAAATATAAATAATTAAATACGGTAATTACATAGTTTGAGACTAGTATAGCTACAGTAAAATTTTCATGAATAAAAACCAGCATTTATGCAATCAATTTTCATTGAAGATATGTCTTAAAAATAGTAACTATTGTAGTTTTTCATGTGTGTTCTGTATGATGGCCTATACATATTATTATGTAGTTACAAATATTACATGCTGTACATACATTTGGGAATACAAATATTAGTAATTTAACTAGAAACTATTCCATTAATGAGCAATGTATTGTCAAATATCATAATTGAACTGAAACGCGGATTTTAGCACAACAATTTCTAAGAATAAATTTTAAATCGCTTAAGAATCTGTAAGCGATATTTCAAAACCATAAATTGATTACTGAAATATTAAAATAAGGGTAGAATTATCCACTTTACCTATTCAGATTGCCTCTATTGAATACAATGCCTGTCACTTCTTCATTCCACCATATTTTACTTCCTGGAAAATTTAATAGAGATTGAATTAGGAAATGAAATTGATTTGATGAAGAGGAAAAATTAATTTAAATCTCTATTCGATTTTGGTACACATTCCAAGATTGAGATTTGATTAGCCATCTTTTCACCTCACCATTAGGCTGGTCAAAAAAAAAAAAAACAGAGATTGTGAGATTGGTGAGGGGTTCTCATTAAAAATGATAGAATTTGGCAATGAAATAATCTGGAGAATTTCTAGCGTTATCATTTTCAAAATGTAGGGAAAATATAATGAAAAATGAACGATTATCTGATAGAATAACTATCAATAATCCGAAAATCCGGGTACCTCTATATCCTAAATCCTTTATCTATCCCAATATCCTCACCAGCAGTCCCTTCTCTAATCCTATCAATATGTATCCCTTCCCTAGTACCGGTACCCACTCTATAGTTCTTACAAGGGCGGGGTAAAAGTAGAGGTTGGATATTAGCAATGCACCAAATGAGTACCTATACGAGAAGTCTGAAACTGCGCAAAGTAAAGGACAAGAGAGAAGCCGCCTAGCAAACATAGCAAGCCGGCGTCCATTAACAATTTGTTACCAAAGCCCAATTCTCTCACCACCGGACGAAATATGAATGATGGCCGAAAACACAATCAGTCTTTTTCAAGGCTTTTCACGACGACCTCAATTAACATAGAGGGACTTAGTAGAGATAAAGAAATGATATTATCCGACTTTTGTAAACATAGAAATTGTGACATTTTAATGGTCCAGGAGACGCACCGAGGAATTAATGATAGAAGACCTCAAATAGAAGGAATGAAACTCATCCTGGAACGCCCCCATGAAAAGTATGGAAGTGCGATATTTGTTAAATCTGACCTGTCTATCAAGTCAGCCCATCTCACAGATGAGAACAACATAGAAGTCCTTACTATTCAACTAACATCATGCACAGTCACATCTGTCTACAAACCTCCAGCCACAGATTTTGAGTTTGTCCCTCCCACTAATTTCAGAAGCAATGACATTAAATTAGTTCTTGGAGACTTCAATTGTCATAGCACTAATTGGGGTTACAACACTACAGACAAGAATGGAGAGCTCTTGGAAGGATGGGTGGAGAGTGAAGGGCTCACTCTTTTGCATGACCCCAAGTTGGAGCCTTCTTTCAACAGTGCACGCTGGCACAGGGGCTATAACCCAGATAACATATTTGTCAGTGGCATCATAGCGAAGAACACCCTAAAGTCTGTAGAGCATCCAATCCCAAGGTCACAACATAGACCAATTACCTGTAAAGTTAAAGGAGTCATTCAGCCAGAGTCAGTGCCTTTCAGAAGAAGATTCAACTTTAAAAAGGCCAACTGGCTGGGTTTCACACAGAAGTTAGAGGGGAGTCTGGAGGATCTGGAGCCAATCCCACATAACTATGAGGCTTTTGTAGAAATTGTCAAAAAGGTTTCAAGAGAATATATTCCTAGAGGGTGCCACAAGCAATACATAGCAGGCCTAAATCCACAAGCTCAGGCCCTCCTAGAGCAATACCAACAATACTTTGAAAATGATCCGTTTTCACCCGAAACTATTGAGACGGGTGAAGAGCTTCTGCTCAGTGTAAATGAGGGGAGAGTGAAGAAGTGGACCAAGCTTCTTGAGGATCTAGACATGAAGCAGAATAGCAGGAGGGCATGGAGATTGGTGAAGAACCTCTGTAATGACCCTCCTCAGGCAACAAAAGAACTGAGCAAAGTAACACCTGACCAAATAGCTCATCAACTTCTACTAAATGGGAAGCCTTCTTGTAAAGTGCCTAATAAGAAGCTTCAAAGGAACAAAAATAGAGAAGTTGTCAGTTCTTTAGAGACACCTTTTACTGCTGAGGAGGTAACATCAGCCATTAAACTCTTAAGAGAGAATAAAGCTGCTGGTCCAGATGGGATTCGTACAGAGCAAATAAAGCATTTTGGCCCGAAAACTCTCACATGGCTGACAAAAATGATTAATAGTTGTGCAGCAACACTCAATCTCCCAAAACTCTGGAGAAAGGCACAGGTCATTGCTATTTTGAAACCTGGAAAAGAACCCAGTGACCCCAAGAGTTTTCGCCCTATTTCGCTTCTCTGTCATCTCTTCAAAGCCTTTGAAAGAATGATTCTTGCAAGAATTGGTACAGTGGTTGATGACAAACTGATCCCAGAGCAAGCAGGTTTTAGACCTGGGAGGTCTTGCAATGGCCAAGTACTCAACCTCACCCAACATATAGAAAATGGCTACGAAAATAAACTTGTGACAGGGGTAGCATTCATTGACCTTTCGGCCGCCTATGACACTGTCAACCATAAAAAGTTGGTTTCCAAGATCTATGGACTTACAAAGGACTATCACCTGACAAGAATCATCCAAGCAATCCTCCAGAATAGAAGATTCTATGTGACCCTTCAAGGCAAAAATAGCCGGTGGAGAATACAAAAAAATGGGCTACCTCAAGGTAGTGTGCTCTCCCCAATGTTATACAATATGTATACAAATGACCAACCAATTTATGGGGACACTCGAAGCTTCATTTATGCTGACGACACTGCAATTGCCGCCCAGGATGAATCTTTTGAGATGGTGGAAAGGAGACTTACTGGAGCCCTGGAAAATCTGGAAACGTATTTTGAAAGAAATTGGCTCAAGGCAAACCCTCAGAAGACTCAAGTCAGCGCTTTTCACCTCAGGAACATGGAGGCAAATAGAAAACTGAATGTCCAATGGAAGGGAACAACTCTTGAACACACAGCCTGCCCAAAATACTTGGGAGTAAATCTTGACAGGACACTCAGTTTCAAGGCTCACTGCAGAGGCCTCAAAGGTAAAATAGCTGCTAGGAACAACATCCTCCGTAAACTTACAGGCTCATCCTGGGGGGCCCACCCCGAAGTCCTGAGAACAACAGCCTTGGCACTCTGCTTCTCTGCAGGAGAATACTGTGCGCCGGTGTGGGAAGCCTCCTGCCACGCAAAAGAGGTGGATGTGGCCCTCAATGAGTCAGTCAGGCTTGTGACAGGCTGCCTTTGGCCCACTCCTGTCAATAAAATCTATGCAGTTGCAGGAATAGCTCCACCCAAAATACGAAGGAAAGTGTTTGCAGAGAAGGAAAAAATGAAGCAAGAGACTGACCAGAGGCACCCAATGTATGGGCAGGCTGTTGCTCAATACAGATTAAAATCAAGAAGCAGTTTTCTGAGGAGACATGAAGCCCTGGACACAACAGCTGAAAAAAGGAGACTGTCCCTATGGGAAGAAGAACTTCCACTTGTCTCCCACTTTAAGGCTAAAGAGAGGATGATGGCTGGGCATTCTTTGGCATTTGAGGAATGGAGGACGCTCAATAGGCTGAGGACTGGAGTTTCAGCATGCAGAGCCAACATGAAGAGATGGGGGTACTCAGATGACGAGAATTGCGACTGTGGCCTCCCACAGACCCCTGAGCACCTCCTTGTCTGTGAGAATTTAGGGCTCACTTGCCTCAAGGAGGACTTGTTTTTAGGAAATGACAAGGCGGTTTACGCTGCAAAGTTTTGGAATAAGTGTATATAAATTGGGCCATATTTATGTAAAATGTCCGGACACGGAAAGTAAGTAAGTACTATCAATAAGATAGTTATAGTGACATTTATAGAATTTAAATTTTCAAATTAAGCTGTTACATTATGGTAAATTAGCCTACACACAACAAAACAAAGGTAACGTACCAATTATCGGCCCCTACACTTCTAGTCTAAAATTAAGCCTATGCTCCAAGTTTCCAACACTTGATTTATGCCAGATAATTCATAAGTAATTTGTCAAGTTTAAAAATTGCTGAGAAATTACAGATTTTCAGGTTAAATGTATGAGGGATCGATATTTGGTAGGCAATCGATAGTTGAAATGTTTACCTAATTAAGGTCTGAATAGTCCTCATAGCCGTACCGGGAAGTTGATAACTTGACAATACACCAAGAAACACAATTTAATAAAATAAGTTATGTAAAAAAAATTATTTCAATAAAATAGAAAAATTGATCAACTGGTTTATGAGTTCCTTGGAACCTCTTTTTAAATTCATTTGAAGAAACGTTCAAAGTACAAGTGACTATATTCATAATTGAAAAAATAGTGTTTGATGTAATGATTGATAGTATAGTAGGAAACCTGGATTTCTTCATTGTGAATCACAATAATTGTAATAGAAAAGTTCTTTGTAGGTTATCTGAATGAATAGCCTTGCAAGCCTCAAAATTACCAACAAGAAGAAAGTTAGTTCATCAAGTAATATTGATGAATCAATAACCAATATGAATAAATAATTGTACTTGGCGTTGAATCCAAGTGAATTTTCCTGATTACCAAAGTTCAAAGTAAACTAAAGTCTGACATCATGAATTTACTTAGTGTGGTGACTTTTAGGCCTAAATTAGATAAAACTAGGTTAAGCTCATCGGCAAAATCTACCACATTTGCAAGTGGATTAAATGTACTTAATTCGTTACCATTCCACATTTCTACAATAGTTTAAAAATAGACTTACCAGCACATATAGGTTACACCAGACTAGAAACGCGATGTAGAAAGGTTATAATTTGCTGTTTTTCAATGTTTACAACATTGAGATCATCTTTTACGATATGTTTCGAAATCAGTGATATGAAAAATTTGGAGTCCACGTACAAAATGAACAAAAAGCAATTTTAAAATTCAAATTTGTACAAAAACGCGAACCACGCTTCCCCAATCACAATGTAAAAAGTAAAATGGTCATAGACTTTTTTGCCTTTATTTCTCATCGTCGTATCTCGTATCGCTTTTGTCCTTGAAAATCAGCTGTTGAAGGTTTTGAATAGTCAGCTGAGTGCTGTTTTCTAAAATAATGAATGTTATTAAATTAATATCGATTTATATTTTCAAACTTGAATTCCAGTAATATCCAATTACTTCAGCAAAGAAATATCATCAATTATCAGAGGAAATTGATTGATTCTGATATTATCGATTTAAATACCGTGAAATGGGGTAACTTGAAACAGTGTGGTAACATGGAAAATTCAGAGGTAGTTTTCAAGTTTTTTAGTGGCAGTCCTGAAATTAACATCCGCGAGGATTGAATGTGTGCTTCGGAACTCGGAAGTCAGGTCAATGCTTAATGCTACACAGACTCAACAATACACCGGTATCCACCGACAATTACCACACTGAACTAAATACAATAAAATACCTAGCACAAGAAAACGGCTACAAACACGACCTAATTGACAAACTCAATCATAAAATAAGAAACAAAAAACAAAACACCACTGACAAAAAATACATCACAATGACATACATTAATCCACAATCAAACAGACTAGCGAAAATCTTCAAAAAAGCCGGCCACACCATCTCATTCAGAACAAAAAACAAAATAAAAAATGTACTTACACTCAAAACCACACTGAACACAAACAAATACGATCTCCCAGGGATCTACAAACTGAACTGCTCTGATTGTAACAAATTCTACATAGGACAAACAGGCCGCACATTCAAACAACGTTACAAGGAACATTTTCAAGCCCTGACATCAAAAGCTGAATCGAATTTCGCCGACCATATCATTCAAACTGGACACACTTTTACTGACATCAGTACCAACCTACACATTCTACATATAAAATCTAAAGGACACGAACTCAACACCTTGGAACAATTTGAAATATACAAACACACCACACACAATAAACAAAACATTCTCAATGAACAACTAAATTTTAAATCACACAAACTTTTTGATCACATTTTACAAAAACCACAACACTTCTAACCAAAAATCTGACATGATGATCTAGGAACCCACGCCTCTGAAGATGGATCTCACAGATTCGAAAGCGCTCGGCCTACATATTAAGTAAGTTATACTTATTCTTAATGAATATTTGACTGCAAGTCGTTAAATTCCACATGAAAAGTTAATAATTTTATTGTAAACTTTGTAATTTTGTCTTGTTTTACTAATCCTTTTTCATAAATACAGTGTTCATTGCATAAAGTTTGAGCTAAAAAGTACAGTTTTTGCTTGTTCCAGGTTGAAACATGGCAAATCAACAGCGGAAGCCAGGAGCACGAAAATATCATGACTTCAGGGATGAAAATCCAACAAAAGCACTCAAAGCAGTAAATGACTAGTAAAACTAGTTTATGATGCAAATAATGTAAAAAAGAAAGCTCAGAAAACATTTGTTGTTCAAATTTTGTTCATCAATGAAACTTCTGAAGAATTACAATAATTGAAGTTTATGCGCAAATCCAGCAAGCAAATAACATTTATATTTTTCCTGCAATTGATGACATTGCTTTTGTTAAACTGGACAATATCCAGCAAGAATTGGTACCAATCTTTTCTAAAATTATTATTCTCTGTGTTATTACTCTGTGGAAGCAGACTTTTAGTATTATGATGATATTGCATAATAAACTAGTTTCATCAGTACAAATTCATTTAATTTGAAATGAATGAACATTTTTGTCAATTTTAAGTTTTTTTTTATTGATTAATCCATTGTACTTATCAACTATAACATGTCAGAAATATATATGAATTAAAAAAAAAAGTTATTTTGTTGTTTCAAGTTACCCCATGTACTTTTAATTTGATGAAACCATCTGATATGTATATATTAATATATTATGTGTTTCAAGCTACCCCACCTAGAGGGGTAACTTGAAACACACACACACACACACATATAAATCTTTTTCAAAAATATATTATTATATAAATATATATATTTAGTTGTACTTTTCTGACAGCAAATAAATATTTTTATGTTTAGTCATGTTCTTTGGAGCAAGACTGATATTTATGAATAACGTTTTTATACATAACTTGAACCTACTCAAAATTACAAGACTTTGAAATTTGAAAGTGTTTCAAGTTACCCCATTTTACGGTATGTCACAATCACAACTTATGCTGCATGGCTACACGTAGTTCATGGGGGCACTAAGGCACCCACCCAATTTTCTAGTAGAATATACTTATAAAAAATTATTGGGGGAGGGGAAATTTATCAGATTAATACTATTGAAGCATGGTATATGTGAATAAGAATACAAATGCTATTTATTAGTAAAGTTTCTAGTTTGGGAGAATGTCAACCCTCCCTCATAGGTCGAAGCCTATACAGAGTAGCTTTTACAATTGCAAATAGTAAACAATTTGATAATAATCCATCTCAATCTCAAATAATGATGCCTGGTTTCTCAGTCGTATGGTAAATCATGCAGTAGCTACTGATTTTAGTCAGACTTGTTGTATTAACACAAACATGACCGGCATCGGGTAACCAGTGACGTTTATCCGGCATAATTACATTGCCTAGCATTAACCAATCAAACAAAATACATCATTTAAATAATAAGAAATTAACTAAGATTCTAGATCTAGACTATTCAGGTACCCATATTTCAACCCAGCAAAGCATAGCTTGAGCGCCAGACCGACCAAGGAACACAAAATAGTCAAATCACTACATCTACAATTTAAGAAAAAATAAAGATAAGTAAAAAATAAGGACAAATAATAAATACAAATAACACATGAAAAGAACAGGAACTATATTAAATTTCCTATTTTAAAGGAGATATTATCTTTGAGCCACTCTACAATAAAAAATAGATAATTTTTTATTATTAGATGATAATAGTTCTGTTCGTAATACAGGGTGTTTCGGAACTCTCTACCAATACTTCTAGGCAGTGTTTCTGGACCACTAAAAAAAGTAAATATTGTAATAAAATTTTTCTAAAATCCCCAGTTACTTACACAGCCGCCATTTTGTTTTTTCACTCATAATTTTTTTATTCAAACACCTCTGAATGTATAATTTTGAAATTTTGCATACAGCTTTATAACAATTAAAACAATCTAAAAAAAATTAATCAACATTTTCCGACATTAAAAAACAAAATGGCGGCCATTTAAAATCTTTGAACAGGATTAAATTAATAATGGCTAATGATATCAAACTTTTACTAGAATAACGTTTTTTATATATTTTCATTGCAAATCCAACGATACCTCATTTTCCACGATTTGCCAACAATTAACAGAGATATGCTACTTTTTAGGGTGTGCGATGGTTGAGAACGGGTTGCAGTTTTTCACTTCCAACCACCACACACCCTAAAAAGTCTGTTAATTGTTGGCCAATCTTGGAAAATGAGGTATTGTTGGATTTGCAATAAAAATATCTAAAAAACGTTATTCTTGTCAAATTTTGATATCATTGGCCATTATTAATTTAATCCTGTTCAAAGATTTTAAATGGCCGCCATTTTGTTTTTTGATGTCGGAAAATATTGATTTTTTTTTAGATTGTTTTAATTGTAATAAAGCTGTATGCAAAATTTCAAAATCATACATTCAGAGGTGTTCGAATAAGAAAATAATGAGTGAAAAAAACAAAATGGCGGCTATGTGAGTAACTGGGGATTTTAGAAAAATTTTATTACAATATTTACTTTTGTTAGTGGTCGAGAAACACTGCCTAGAAGTATTGTTAGAGTTCCGAAACACTGTATATTGAATAGTTTACAGCTATGTGTATGGTGTCTGCAAATATGTTTATTCTAGTTAGGTATGAAGATGTTATTAGATAACGGTCTTATGTTATAAGCAAATTGTCTTATTCTGAATACATCTCTGTTACAACTTATAAACAATATAGATTTTCTATGCACAACTTCAGTTAAGACCTGAAGTTCCTTGAATGAGCCTATTGGAGTAGTCTAGGTCTAACCAAAGCGGTTATGTTTCTGAATGATAAACATATTTTTCAGATGAGGGTTCATTGCACCTCCCCAAACCTCAGTACAGTATTGAAACAAAGATCTAGCGTAAGCATTGTATGTCAATGTGATTATTGCTAAGTGTTTCAATTTATTTATTTTATAAAATTGATAAATCAAATCGGGAAAATAAGTAATTGATATGTGAATTCCATTGCTGATCAACCATTACACCAAGATATTTCACATCATGATTTAATAAATTGAACAAGTGTTAAATGCTCCATACAATGTGCCTATAATCGGGTAAATGAAATTACTTACCCGACTACCGGGTATGTGTGAAACAAGCCTCAGGGCTGCTATTGAGTCAATAGTTGCTGAATGATTTAGTGAGCGACTGAGAAACTCAACATTAATAATTTATTAAAAATAATAACTTATATAGTAAGTGCAATTATTAACTTAAATTAGTTATTCTAATATTAGTTATAAAGTATGCAAGTGAAACTAATTTCAATGATGAAAAATAAGACGAAATTGTCACAACCACATTTATTAAAACTTCGAGAAACTAGTTTCGAAGTTTTAATAAATGTGGTTGTGACAATTTCGTCTTATTTGTCATTATGGATACCTTCCACAATATCACCTTCGCCATTACTAAGAAAGGTAATTTCAATGAAATAAAAAAATACACTACAAGAATAAAACAGTTTATTGAATACATTACAGGCCCTTTTTTAACATGAGCTAGCGTTGTAGTTCCATAATTTAAAAAATATATAACATATAATTAGTATTTTTATACTAAGTACGAGCTAAAAATATTGAGCCCTATGCACAGTAATACTTGACTATAAAATGGTAAAATGACAAAAATATCATGACAACACAATTTAAAATAGAAAAACATTCACAGCGCTCTAAAAAAAGAGTTCAAAAGGTCTTACCACAAGAAGACCTTATGCATGTTATATAATGAATATTTTAGTAGCTACATTGCATTGTATATTTCTGGCACTTTTTTCTTATGAGATCTAACTCAAAATGCTGGATTGAAGCATTAAGGAATTTTAATAAGTTATGAAGCATTAAAATCACTTGATGAGTAATTTGACAAAATGAAAAAATAAACCGGGAAATACCTATATAAATCCAACCTAAATATACCTAATAAAATCCAAGTCCTGAAAACCCTCAAATCCCAGACGTGACATTATTAAGAAAGTTAATGAGAAAGTTTGCTGACGTAGATCATAAGAAAAGACTCATTATTAAACAGTCATTCATTTGATCAGTAGTTAATACTACTCTACTATAATAAAGCAAGATCTTTAGCTCAGGTTATTTACAAAATTAACTAAACTAACATCCACTAATCTATTTCACAGTTCTTCTAGCTTTGTTTTGGTTAAATAATTCCACAACTTCTTACACACAGTGTCAGAACATCTTGAAAAACATTTCACTTCAACAATTATTATTTTTTTTTCTCTCATTTTTACATAAAATAAAAAAACGATTACAGAAAAAGCAGTCGCCTCATCTAAAACTAGCCTCGTTGAGGATAAAATAAATTAGCTACACATATTTTTCTACAGATATCTAGATAATGAGTACTAAAATTATCTACAGTTTCTTAATTATTTCTAGTAGTGTTTTGTTCTTTGCATTGATCTATTTAAATGTTCATTCAGATTTCACCAATTAATTTATTCTCTTTGGCAAGTATTTTTGGGGTACTTATTTCTAATATCGCATACTTGATTAATAAGTAGTAAGCTCTTGTAGCACCGACGATTGTATAAAATATCAACAGGCATGAAGCTCAGTAGATTTGCCTGATAATAGTTGTTCCGCTTCCGGGCAAAGTTTGATGCTGTAAAAAATCATAAGAATACAATGAAATTCGATACAAAAAATAAAAAGTACATATCTCTATATATCTTTATATACAGGATGTCCCACGAGTAACCCGACAAACTTCTAAGGTGGTTTCCTCTCATCAAAATAATGAAAAATGTTCATATTATAAACATATGTCCGGAAATGCTTTGTTACGGAGTTATGGCTAGCAAAAGATTTTGCCCGATTTTCTGGGAAAAGACGGAATTAAAGCCAAACTGATTTTTTTATGGCGTTAAGTTAGGTGTTACATTTATTGAATTTTATGTAAAATAAACTGAAAAATTGAATAAAACACGTCCCAGACCTCTAGGATCACCCATATCTGAGATATAAGGGAAAATACTCAAAATTCTGACTCAAAAACATGCTTCGTTTAGGTTTAGGACGTTTAGGTTCGTTAGGTCTGGGACGTGTTTTATTCAATTTTTCAGTTTATTTTACATAGAATTCAATAAATGTAACACCTAACTTAACGCCATAAAAAATCAGTTTGGCTTTATTTCCGTTCTTTCCCAGAAAATCGGGAAAAATCTTTTGCTAGCCATAACTCCGTAACAAAGCATTTCCGGACATATGTTAACTTTTTTCATTATTTTGATGAGGGGAAACCCCCTTAGAAGTTTGTCGGGTTACTCGACAAGGCGATGTGTGAATGTTTGTTCCCAGTAAATTCCGAAACCACTGAACCGATTTGGTTCCTGGTTCCTGTGAAGTTTGGGAGTTGAAGGACACAAAAAGGAGAAATCTATACTTAAAGGAACAGCCGATAGAAGTCAACAGTTTTTTCAGCGTTATTTACGCTGACTTGCAGACTTACGCGTGTAGTCGGACTATTGCAGTCATGTAGGAAACATATGACTGGAGAATCAAAGCTCAGCTTATGTTTCATCCATTATTTATTTGGTGAAAAAATAATTCTAATAATAGAATGGCTACAATGCTGATACCGATATGTCACAAGCCAAAACAACAGATTATAGTCTGTTCAACGAGCCTACGGAGTGAGAAAAACAAACTTTGCAGGTGTGTGAGTGAGGAATTCCGAGAATTGTACAGGCATCGGTTGGCCTATTCACACTCATTGCCACCTACAGTTCATTCTTAACAGCTGTTGTCGCACTTCCAGTTTGTGAAATGAATAATTATTACTTATTGCATTATTTCAAGAACATATTAGATTTTAAATTCAGTTATCAAGTCAGTATTTTCATTTCAAATGTATAGGTAAAAATAATTCAATCGACAAATTTATGAACAATTCTAATAATAGTGATACCAGTGATTGCTGAATGTTTGGATACATTACCTAAGCATTGAAGGTAAGAAAATAGCCATCTTATTCATATAAATCATTAATCTCATATATCTATTTCCATTTGCAATAAATAATAAGTATTATCCAAGTAGCTGTTTGAAAATCATTATTGAAAGTCGTTTTCAAAGGGTAGGCCTGTTGCCTGTTCGATGCGTTTCGAAAACTAGGCTATCTGTAAATCGGGCTTCGATGAGTATCGGCTTGCACGCACGCACAGTCATGTCTGTTTACTCCACTCTGTAAGCTCGCTGAACAGACTGTAGTTCTGTATCAATATTGCACCGTCGAAAAACAGCTTATTTTGTGAACGTCTCTTTTCAAACAGCTGAATTGTATGGCTAGCAACACTGCAATTTCACTTCTTCGCTTTGGAAAAGTGAACCTCCAAACTGGATTCCCGGTATGTGCTAGGCTCTTGGGAATTCGCCGGGTACCGCTATTATAACTAGAATCCCATTGCAACGCACGGGTGTACTGCTAGTTATTAAATATTTTCACATAATTATGCCCAGTATTTTCATCTCCTCATAATTAAATACAATCAATTAAAATGAAATAAAATTAAGACATTTCATGCATAACAATAAAAAGAGAAGAAAGAGCCTTATTATACAGAGCCACTGCAGTCGCAGTCGCACAATTTAAGGCTAACCATAGTATGACCGAGCTCAAGGAGGCATTCAAGTTATTTGAAACCATGATTTATCAATCAAATTTACTTGGTTGGTGTTTTAGCTTGAAATTGTGGCCCGCGACTGCAGTGGCTCTATATAATAAGGCTCTAAGGCGAAACTTGAGTGCAGGTTGCTTGATATTTTTTACCTAAAATAACAAATTTGAAAAAAGGAAAGTATGCGGAAAAGTAGAAACATAAAGCAAATGAAAAATATTTAAAAATTAAAATCAATTTGTCAGGCAAGTAGGGGGTATTTTTTTTATAAATATAGAACTTTAAAAATAAATCTAAAAGCCAACAAATTGTAGTAATGCGATGAAATTTGCTTCATTTGAAAGATAATTTTCTGCCATTTTATTTGAATAATTGACGTTCTGTGCCTCTAAAACACCCATTATGTTATCATTTTATACTATCTACAATCTATTGTACAATACTATAGACGGGCCTAACATTTTTTTTCAACTTCGGGCCTTCAAAACACAAGAATTAATTAATTACGTTTTCCTCAAAGTGCTGGGTATAGACCTCCGCAATGGCGGATATTGACAACAGCATTGTATACCTGATAGAAATCGATGAATGCTACTGCATAATAATATTTAGTCACCGCCGGGAATCGAGCCACGGACCTCCCAATTGCTAGTCAGAACTATATTTTTATGTAGTAGCGTTCATCGATTTCCATCAGCGATTCAATGTTGTTGTCAATATCCGCCTATGCGATCAGTATAATTAGTAACACTTTGAAGAATTCGAAATTAATAAATTCTGCTCTGTATGTTCAGCAAAATTGTCAGTTCCTCCAAATCCAACACCAGAATTTTCCTTTCCAGAGCTAGAGCACAGACGGACAACGGCACGATTTCAACAAGGCCCTGTCGGGACCTCAATAATAACGATTTACCATAAGTACAATCTAGTTTACACACAATAAACAAGCCTATAAACAGTACACAATTTACCTGTGGATCTTCAAATCCTGTACATAGTCAACCACCCAGATAAACTTTGGACTTATGAAACCTGAGTGATAGCACATTCAAAACAAAATAAACAAGACTAAAATACATAATTTACCTGTGGACCAAAATAAAATACATAATTTACCTGTGGACCTTCAAATCCTGTATATAGTCAACCACCACATGTCCCAGATAGACTTTGGGCGTCTGAAACCTGAGTGATAGCAGCCAGAACATCTGATGCGACCAATGCAACACCGCCGACTGTACCTGACCCACATTTGAGCCTGCTATCACGCCTCGCGTCACCTGGCCCGGTCCAAAGTACTGCTCCTTGAACATGTTGAGTGGCTCCGTGCGCCCGCCACTTCCCACCAGTTCTATTCTGAACAGACCCACTTCGCCGTCATGCTCCAGACTCTCCTCAGAGCTCGATATCACCACTGTTACACGGTAGAGGTCTCCTGGAAGGTGAAACAATTTTAGGAAAAGTTTTAGGAAATATCCATATAAATGGCAAGTGATAGCCGTAAGCCGTAGCAGGTATCTCTTCAATCAGATAAGAGATAAGCTGTGTTCTCCTGGGCACTCTTTGTAAGGGTGACCGATTGGATTGGCCAGCAAAAAAGACTCTGTTCTCTGCTGTAAAATCACTTCCCGGTGGTTCGGAACCCACCTAAAACTGCAGGTCCAGCTCATCAATCGCCATCATCCATCTCATTACCCACTCACAGGTCTGAGACCTATGTGGGATTCATCCTCCAAAAAAAAAATAAAAGCCGAAATTCACTGACTGACTCACTCATTCATCACCGTTTCTCGAAAACCACTCGGCAAAAAGATGAAGAAAAATAAGAAAGGGACGGAAGAAGAAGAGAAGGAAGAGGAGGAGAAAAATATGAAGGAGATGGAAAAAAGTCGAATAACAAGAAGATGGAGAGAAAAAGAAGAAGGAAGAGAAGTTGAGGCGAAAGAAAAAGATGGAAGTGAACAAAAAGAAGATTATGAAGAAGGGGGAGACGAAAAGGGAGAAAAAGAAGAGATAAGAAAAGGACTATTCCATTAAAGTTGTAGATAGGTTATTAAATTCTTAGATATTCAATTGAATCGGGAAACCTGATAGTATCTCTATGTTAAGATAACTTTAGACAAACTTGTAGCTTAGACAGTATTTTCAATTTTATAATTAAATATTTGATATTAATATTTAATAGTTAATTCTTATTTATTATAAAGCAACAAGTCACATTTAAAATCGAATAGTCTGTCTTATGAGGTCAGGAGAATCATTGCATCAATATTTAGTAGATAAACTATATAATAAGATAGAGTAGGGGTGAGTGTGCGCGCACGCATGGCTTTCACAAAAACCGCAACAATTTGGAACACTAAATTTGGCACAAAGCTTCCTCTAAGCTCAATTCAGTGCACCTCAAAGCCCGAGTTCTTATGTTCTTTTCACATTTTTAAAAATTAATGTTCAAAATTAACTTATGGACACTATTACTGTTTTAAAATGCAGGAAGCTCATAGAACAGCTGATACGTAACTATGATGCAAGAAAGCTCAAGTCACAAGCCAAAGCAATACATCTGTTCCGTATCAATATTGCAGATCTCAAGTCTTTTTTTGGAATTGTATTGGCATTGGCAGTGGAAATCCATATACATCGCTTGTTTAATTAAAAAAATCTACCTTAAATCCCATTGCAAAGCACGGGTGAACTACTATTCAATATTTATTTTATAGTATTTATTATTCAATATTTATTCAATAGTATTCAATATTTAAAGACTTGAACTTACTGCAGAAAGATTGTTGAGGTGCGGTGATTGTATAAAGCTTAACGAGGCTGCGAGAGAAAGCAGAGTCCATTGCTCCAGTCCCAGCCGATTCTCTTTGCACTGTATGGAAAGAATTCATTCCTAAACTGGCACAAATTCTATTTTCCTGAAGAAAAAAAAACATTGAAAACCTATAAATGTTTATAATTTATCACTAGAAAATTTTAGCAAAAATCAATAAAAAAGTGAATTTTTGTTTAGAAGTTTTTTTTTTTGTTTGCACACTCAGGGTTTATATGCCTTCAGTGTCTCGAGGGACTCTTGAAATGCCTATATATTTGCATACATTAAGGGCCGTATTTATGAATATTCCTTCAGTTATTTTTGACTCGAGGGAATCTTGAAATGTGGTGTTTTTATATAGGCATTTCAAAAGTCCCTCTAGTCAAGAATAACTGCAGGAACGTTCAAAGATACGGCCCTAAAGTATTTTATAAATTTATAAAACACACTTTTTTGAACATTTCCAAAAATAGATCGATAATATAAATGGTAATACAATCACAAAAAATAGTTCTTCAACAACCATATACATAGATGTTCAATAAATAAATATTACTAGAGTAACATAGTAGTAAAATTCTACCATAACATGCAATAAATAATGATAATAAGTTTCTACATAATATGAATAATCAGAATAAATTGAAAAAAAGAGATCAATTTTGGATTTGAGTCTGTTGCATCTTTACATTCATTGTAATTTTTTTTTTCAATAAATAAATAAAATTCAAATGCAGTATCAAGATGCGTAATAACAATAGATTAATTCTTTGAAAAGATTAAGAGCAGAAAGAAAATTAATGAAAACTGAAAATTTAAGTTTTAATAACTTGTGCACAATTACACAAAAAATGATAATTTAAAAACAAATTACGGTAATTATATAGAAACGTAACTTTGTGTATTTTGCGGCGTTTTTTTTCAGTAGCATCTAGAAACCTTAGAAAAGCAATATTCAGTTGACATTTTTGGGGGCGACATGTATTTCATGAAAAATTTTCAATTAAAAAAAAATAAAAAAATGAAGTTTTCCTTTTTGGTAAAATATTGTTTTAACGAACCACCACTAGAGGGCGATACTATATGCAATTCCACTTCATTTTTAATTTGGAGTCGATCCACATGATTTTCATCTTAACCTAACCAAGTACCAATACAGTATTGGGGGAGATACCTAGTTCCTCAGTGATGATAAAATTATACTGTATTATTATTCAGTAAGGTGTTGGGTTAAAATAGGAAAATTTTTGTTAGAAATTCAACAAGTTACGTTTCTATATGAATACCTAAATTACTATCGCTTGATGAATGGAAGTACTGAACCATCAATAACTCAGTGGTAAGTATGTATAAAAAAATTATTTTTATAGATTAGAACAAATTCTACAAAACAGAAAAAAATCAACTATCTACAACAAATAAAACTACTTACACTACACTCGAAACACTCTCCGGCTATGAAATTCTCCCAAGTATCACATTCAATGGCCATAAATTTGCATTCCGTGTTGACAGACTCGTTAAAATATTGTAAACTCCTCACATGGTCACAGCCTAAAAATTTTCGCATACCTAAAAGAAACAAAAAATTATTTAATTTCAAACTGCTTGAGAACACATTTTTATTTTAACTTGAATGTAACATGTACTATTATAATTCAAATTAAATCATTTCTCCTTCATCCTAGGTTCTACTTATCCTATGAAACATGTGGTGAGTCTACAAAATTAAGTGTGTCCCGAACCACTGGATAAGTGTCAATGAAGTGTCAATGATAAATAATTATCATCGGTCCAAGGTTGGAAAAGATCACATGGTGAGTGTGGTATTCAAGCTATCATATTAATATTCAGTCATGAGCGTTCAAGACTGCGTTTGGAGGGGTGACCGAGTTGCGATGACTTGATGTTATCAGCTATTATCACTTACCCGGTGGTTCGGAACCCACCTAGAATAGTAGGTTCACAATGATCCCCAGAACATGGCTGAAACGGCGAAGTGGAACCCGTAAGGGTCTTACCACCAATAAAAGCCATACATGTATTATCAATTATCTTTAGTTATTATTATTTTATATTTGTTTTTTGAATTAATTATTCTACAGCCGGGGATATTAAGGTGTCATTAAATTTTTATACAGCATTTGACTATTATAACTTTCCTTAATATAATATTCAACTTTCAATAACAAATTTAGTTTATCAAGTAGTTTAGTTCATATGTAGTTTTGCAGTATATCGATCAAATTGAGTGTTGGTGCGATACTAACTATGAAATTAGTTTGATTTAGGAAATGCTAATTAGTTTTTCCTAAATCAAACTAATTTCATAGTTAGTATCGCACCAGCACTCATTATTACTGCACAAATAGCCTCTGAGGTTGGAAGCGATGTCGCTGCAAAAGATGGAATGTCTAAACGGCTCGCCCAATAACGACAAAATGTTATCAACCTGTCGTTGACGACGTCGCCGCCATTGATTATCGTCATCGTCTAAACCCGGCTTTAGGTTGCAAGAAAGTCGTTCACGATTTGATGAAATTGATGCAAGTTCGCACCGACTTTCCAATCTCACTCCAACTACGATATTGACAACGAGTTGTGGTTTACACGGTACGATGTGCATGCAACAGTTTGTCGTTGACCAGATGTTGTGTTTATCGTCGTCTAAACCCGCCTTTAAGTTACTTTTGGACATCATGCATTAAGCTGGGCATTCACGTTCCAACGTGTAGTACGACTTGCAGTACTGCTAGATGGATAGTCGACTCCACTCACGCTCCTACTTGCAATCCAACTTTATTCCTAGTCAGCTGTGAGCATCGCTCTCGAGCCGAAAAATGTAACCGAAGTTGCCCGAAGGTCAAGCACTGACTGAGATAAGTTGGACGACTTTGATCCGACTCCCCCACAGACGCTCCAACACCGTCGACAGTCAGAAGTCGTCCGTCTAGTTGTCCATCTACATTTCCAACTATCCAACAAGCCCATTCACGTTCCGTTATCGTATCCAACCTTGGAGGTTGGACTGCAAGTCGTACTGCAAATCGGAACGTGAATGCCCAGCTTTATGACCATATCATGTTAATATTCAAAATTCATTTTAGAGAACCTGAACACATGTTAGATATCATCTGATCATCATAATTTCACATCTCACTATAATACTATCTTGTTCTTATTCAAACGCCAAAATTATTGTACTACTGACACTACAGAGCACTGCATTTTGTCAACCTCACATGCACGAAAACATTGCAAGTCAGAGATACAAAACCCTGGTCACAACATTCGTATTCATCTCAACTAAAGCATTACTTATTCACTGTAATAATTGATTTCAACGGATAATGACATGAAAACAACGAACAGAATGTATTAGAATTATCACGCAATAGAACGTCTATTCAAATGCTATGGATTTCAACTTGTAATCGATGTAAGTGTAGTAATGTATTAATAATATTTTTAATTGGAAGACAGTTACATGCTCTTATCATAATTAGTTAGTATTGACAGATATGTTGGTATAAAGCAGCATATCAATGAGAGAATAATATCAACATAAAAGAACACAAAGATTGTTAATAAATAAGTACTATAATTTCAAGTGCAACATAGGTCTAACCTTAATTGATCAATGATGTGAGTTAGAACTAAATGATCTATTATGCGTACTGTACACATATAAATAGTAAATATAGTACCTGAGAAAAATAGTACCACTGGAAAACTTAAATTTTAATGTGAAATAATCGCGACCCCCAAAAAATTCCAACGGATTATTGTTTCCTGGGGTGTTTAGATGTCACAAAAAAAAATTCACCACAAAATTCAACAAGTAACGTTTCTATATAAATACCGATCTATTATGCGTACTGTACACATAAGTATTTGAGGGTTCATTGAAACATATTATACTGCTCTACTTTAATTACTGTGTATGATTGAGAAGTCTAAAAAAACTTGAAGCAATTACATTTCAAATAATCTTCCCTCATTTCCAGAGTAGAATTAGTTTAAAATTCAGAATTAGTTTTAAATACAGAATTATCAAAAAAACTTCAGTTTTCTAGCAAAATAGGCTACACGATTTATGATGTGCAATCAAAACAATTGAAAAAATTTATCATAGAAAACAATAGTTTGCACTTCCGTATGAAGTCTCCACGAAATAATCGAATGAGAGAATATCTCTACCAACCCCAAAGCTAAACCTGACCTATCGATTTCTCAGTCGATTGTTTCATGGGGATCCGATATGAAAGTGCATCATTTTCATGAATACAGAATAGAGTGTATTCTTAGATTAATTTTGTATGTAAATAAAGTACTAGAACTTCATATCTATTCATCATTATTAAATGATGTATGATGAATTCATCATAAATTTTTATTCTATTTTCAGACTAATTCTGCGCTCAGTCCATCACAAAAGGTCTGCAAACCTTGCAAAATTAACTAAATAATAATTTATGATTATTATAATATAAAGAAATAAAAAACTGAAACCATTATGAAGAGAGTGAACAAAATGGTCGAAACAAAGCCGAAATTCCACAAAACATCAACTTCTGAGTTCATTTTGAATGAAAATCACAAAAATGGAATGAATAAAGATGAAATTGGCGATAAGAAAATTACAACGAAATTAAATGATAAAACAAACGAAAAATTACAAATGATAAGAAGCGACGGAGGAGAAATTGAACATAAATTTGATAAAAATGATAAAATTTGTGAAAATAAAGTAAAAACTTTTATACAAGAAGAAGAAAAGAATTTGGAAAAAATATGTGAATTTGGGGAAAAGAGAAAGAATACACAAACATTAAAGAAAGAAACTGCTAGTCTTAAGGAAAAAACAATTTTGGATGATATAATTGAAGTTGAAAGAAACCCGGTTATCAGAGAAGGAAATGAAATCAATAATATGCTTGATGAAATTATTGAAGAAGTAATTGGTGAAGAGAATGAAACTACGTCAAAAAAGCAAAGAGAAATTAACATCAGACTTGACGAGAACGAGAAAATAATTAGTAAAGAGAATGAAACAAATTTATCAGTAGTAGAAGAACTGAACAATTTAGAAAAAAGAGAATTTGATAAAAATAAAAGAGAAATAAAACTTGATAAAATTGAAGAAGTATTTTATGAAAAGGATGAAAATAAGTCAAGAAAGCAGGAAGAAATCAAACACAGAGTTGACAATAAGAATGAGAAAATAATTTGTGAAGTTAATAAAAGGGATTTAGCAGAGGTAAAAGAGGTGAACAAGCTAAAAGAACCAAGAAAATTACATGAAAATAAGTCACAAAAACAAGAAGAAATTAACCACAAACTTGAGAAAATTGAGAGAAAAATCTGTAAAGATGATTTAGCAGTAGTAGAAAACCTGAAAATTTTAGAAAAAACAAGAGAATTTGATGAAAATAAAGAAGAAATAAAACTTGATGAGGTAATTTGTAAACAGAAGGAAAATCTGTCAAAAAAGCAAAAAGAACCTGAACACAGACTTGACGAGAACGAGAAAATAATTTGTAAAGATATTGAAAGGGATTTAGCAAAAATAAAAGAGGTGAACAAGCTACAAAAACCAAGAAAATTACATAAAAATAAGCCACAAAAAGAAGAAGAAATTGACCACAAACTAGAAAGAAAAATCTGTAAATATAATGAAACGAATTTAGCAATAGTAAAAGGGGTGAAAAATCTACACAAATCAAGAGAACTAGATGAAAATAAAGAAGAAATATTAATTAAATACAATTCTAACAAGACATTACAAACAGATAACAACGAAATTGAGTTTATTTTCGAAAATATTTCACAACCTCCCACATTGAGAAGAACACCCTATGAAAGATTGATTCACTTCATTATTAGGTCAAAATCTTGGCTTCAATCAAGAGCGGCTTTTAAATCAATTTTCCAATCAATCAATGCAGCCAATCAAGGAAATATTGAAACTGAAATATCAGGGAAGGATTTACAAGATGGCTGCCCAGAAACTGAGGAATCAACAAAAGGAGATAATATTATTTTTGTAAATGGGAAACAATCACGACTAGGCAATAGCTTGTTCATGGGTAAGCAATAACTATAAATTGTGTAAGCTATTATACTTGTAATATTGTTTGGTTTAAAAGTGAAACAGCAGCTTAAAAATTCAATATTTCTCCATTATTATATTGATATTAATATTATGCTTGTTTAAAAGTGAGACATCAATGTAAAAACCAATATTTCTCCATTATTATATTTATACCATAATATATTATTTGTTGGTTTAAAAGTGAGAGATCAACTTAAAAATTCAATATTTCTTTGTTATTATATTCACATTATAATATTATTAAGTTTGATTTGAAAGTAGGACATGAACTAAGGTACATTCAATAATTTTTCAACATTCAGTGGTTTCAGTGGATTAAAAAATATCTTCACATGATATTGTAAATATTTACAGATTATTAAAGTTCAAATTCTTTTTTGTTTCATTTCCTTAGAACTATATATTACTGCATTAAAATATGTTAATTTTGTTTATTATAAATAAACATTTATTTATAATAGACTGGTATTAAATGATAAATAAATTATTATTATTATGTTTGGTTTAAAAGTGGGAATTAACTTAAAAATTCAATATTTCTTCATTATTATATGTAAATTATAACACAGAGTGATCTGAAGGTAATCGAATTGTAAAAAAGTAAACCGAATAAATATATTCACAAACTTAATTACTATTGGTAAAATGTAAACTAATTATATGAATAAAAAAAATGCTCAAAATGGCTGCCTCGCTCAGTACTGAATGCACGAATTTCATGCTTGATTTTCCGCTCTTGAGAAAACGACTTGCTATCAAAGCAGTAAACTAAACAATACTACAGACTTTATGTAGCCAGTATCCATTTCAATGGTGTCTAGATTAGTTGTTGGTACTAGAAATGCTGTTGGCTGGAATGCTATCTTTCAGTAGCCACCATACTTAATTCAACGAAACTTCTATTTACAGAAATGTTATTCACATGTGCGACTTACATATCGATCTGTATTGTCAAGATTAGTTTGAAAGTATGAGACTAGCTAATAATCATTCTTCATAATTCAGTACAGTAAAACCTCGATTATCCGTCACTCTTTCAACCGTCACATTCTGTTATCCGTCATTGCAAAAGTGATTTTTTGCGATTTATTTGAATATTAAACACCAGCTCTGTACCCTGATTACTGTATATTTTAGATGAAATAACTATTTATATACAAATTGAATTATCCTTTTGTAAACAGTCTTTTTTACCAAACTTCCCTACATTATTTTCATTTTAGAGCACTGAGCACGTTTTTTATGGCATTTCTACTATCCGTCTATTTGGTTATCCATTATGGTCTCGGTCCGGGTGATGGTTAGAAGGTGACGGTTAATATTGTAGTTTCAGTGAAATTATAAAAGCATCTTTACATGATATTTTGAATTGAATAGATTTTCATATTATTAAATATGTTAAGATATTTGTTTTAATTATTTGCACTCTTTATTAAAGTATTAATATATTTGTGTATCTCACTATTTTCATTTTATTCAATATTTAAATTCCTAATAATACGAGTATCAGTGATACGGTATCACCGACTTCATTATAAAGTTTTTTTGCTGATGAATTCTAATAGGGACTATTGCATTAACTAATACAGAGATTGGATCACAACTTTACAAATTTACAAAATAATGAAACTGTAGTGGAAGTATATTCTTGCAATATGACTCTATCACTAATATTTTTTTAATGAAGACTTGTGCATGGGTAATGAGCTGAATGACAACAGATATGCCAGGCTGAACGGAAATCGAACCCGTGATTGCAGGAGTGACAGAGTCTTATCACAGATGACACATGACTCACGGCTATCACTTCCAACGAGCTTTAGCCTATAAGAAATGTAAATTACTTGTACTCGGCAATAAAAGTATTTTTTCTCAATTTTTCTGAAAACTAACCTTTGAAAAAGCTATTCTCCTCCTGATGAATGTACTTCATGAGCCCCTTGTCGCAGCCGGGCTGATTCTCACCGCCATTGGGATAGAAGTCAAGATGGCCGATGGGCTCATCCATGCCCAGGCCGCCCTTGATGAATGGAGTCGCATCCGAGTGAATGATGTCCACGTAGGTGGCATCGCTCGGGTCCAGGCGCACTATTGGGTCTGTTTTGCTGAAATGGGGTTCGGCTGGGTCAAGACCTACGTACAAAAAAAATGAAATTTTTTTAAGTGGATAACGCACATGAGTAAGAAACAGAGCTTGAGCAATTGGGCTGTATTTATTAATGTTCCTTCAGTGTCTCTTGATTCGAAGGCCTCATGAAATGCCTCTACTCTAAATGCATTTCAATAGTTCCTTGAATCAAGAGATACTGGGGCCGTATTTATAAACGTAACTTGAAGCGTTCTGATCTAAGTACTACTTGGAAAGGCTCTATTACATTGAACTTGGTCACAAGCTAACCTAAAATTGAAAAGAAATTTCAAATACAAACAAACATAAATTAGCATAGATGAAAATAATGTATTGCATGTAAATTTACAGTTACTTAATTATTACCATACCAATATCCTTTATATTTATATGTTCTGTTTTCGAATATTAGAAAAATAAGGGAATTTTGATGTAGTGTAGTAAGCGCTATCTGACAGCAAATCAAAGAACTTTCATCCATATTTCTTTATCATAGGTGAGAAGAAACATTTGTAGGTTAGAAGTCGATTTATATAAGTAAAAACAGTTTCAACATGTCAAATAAACAGTGAATTACATTGCAATGGTGCAAAAATTGACTATGACGATTTTATTTTACAAGTTAGTTTGAAGTGACTGACAATTGAATAAACTGACAAATATACATGAACAGAATTTATTAATTTCGAATTCCTTTTAATTGCTATTTCTTTATACTGAAGACTTCCGCAATGGCGGATATTGACAACAGCATTGAAAAGCTGATGGGAATCGATGAATGCTACTGTACAAAAATATCAGTCACCACCGGGAATCGAACCACGGACCTCTCAATTGCCGGTTGAGCGCCTTAACCACTAGACCATGGAGACCTTTCTGCACAGCAGCATTCATTTTCAATTATATTTGTCAGTTTATTCAATTGTCAGTCACTTCAAACTAACTTGTGAGATACGAGCCGATATGGCCAAGTTGAAAATGAATGCTGCTGTGCAGAAAGGTCTCCATGGTCTAGTGGTTAAGGCGCTCAACCGGCAATTGAGAGGTCCGTGGTTCGACTCCCGGTGGTGACTGATATTTTTGTACAGTAGCATTCATCGATTCCCATCAGCTTTTCAATGCTGTTGTCAATATCCGCCATTGCGGAAGTCTTCAGTATAAAGTAATAGCAATTAAAAGGAATTCGAAATTAATAAATTCTGTTCATTTTATTTTATTTTGATGAACGGATGCTATACTAAAAAATAAAGCCAAAATATGATAGAACACAGTCTCAAGAACGGCTTCAAGATAGCCCTCTACCTATCTTGGCTAAGAACGGATTTGAGATACCAATTTTAAAAAAATCTTGATTTTTAAGTTAAGAAGATGTTTAAGTGAGGTTCTTAAATACGAACTTCTTAAAACGTTGATTATACTGGGTGAGTTTTAGTAGCTGACAAGTCAAGTTACAAGATGACCAAGCTGTCCCCATCATTTTTTGTATGCAAATAAATAAATATTTATGTAGTGTAAATTCTTATATTAGTATGAATTAGTGTAAATTATTAGTAGGTATTAAATAATTTATCAGAAGTCAGGCCTTCGTTGGGGGAGCTGGGTGGCTTTTAGTGTTAAAGCTACTCGCTGTTTTGTCACTTTGTGAACCTGTAAGTGTAAGTAAAACTTATCCTAGTCTTTCTTTGCTAAGAAAGGTTCATAAATACGGCCCTGGGAGTCAAGGCCATATTCCTATTCATTATATTGGGCCAGTTTACTCGCTACTAGACGGCGACTTTGAAAGCTATCAAGTCAGATTTCACTGTAAGCAATTACTGTGGAAACAGAATATTGTTATGGACACGGAAAGAAGGAACAGTTTTCAGCGTTATCTGCCTGTGTCAATATTAATTTCTGGAAGCGATTAAATACTCTTCTCCTGTACTCTCTTTGACTTGTAGTTTATTTGTGACACTTTTAGAATGTTTACTTGGAACTTTATAGACTTAATGGAATGTTCTTAACACGGCAAAGTAGTCTCGAACAATGGAGAATATTCTATGTGTGTATTTTAGAAATTGATAGAAACATCTCAGTTTTTCGCGAACAATTAAAATCTATTCAAGGCGAACGCTTAGGTAGACATTAGTTCATTCATGGTTTGAATCTCGTTGACATAACTATTGGCAGTTCTGTTCATAGTACAAACGTTTGTTATTAAAGTGATAATCGCAGGATATTGTGACTTGGTGATTGGTCATGCGGTGAGCGTGGTGTTCAAGTGATCGTGATGTTCAGTCACGACCGCTCAAGACTGCGCTTGGATGGGTGACCATGCTTCAATGACTTGATGTTACAAGCTTTATTATCACTTACCCGGTGGTTCGGAACCAACTTAAAATAGTAGGTCCACCATGTTCCCCGTAACATGGCTCAAACGGCAAGGTGGAACTACCCGTAAGGGTCTCCCCACCATTAAAAGCCATACGCTTATTATTATTATTATTATTATTGTGACTAGTTCTTTCTAGATTATGAAAAATCTATAAATAGGAGAAACTCATGTAAAAGTTAGTCAGTTGTGATTCGAACGTGATAAAGTGACACTGACAGATCCGTTCATAGTTCAAACGTTTGTAGTTGAAGTGATAATCGCCGTATATTGTGACTGTATTAGTGAGAATTCTTTTACCTTTTATATGAGTGGACTCTACTCTTAGCTATTATTGTATTATGGACTTGTACTACATAAGTTTGATTGTTATTTTTAGACGTTCTTCGTGAATAATTGGACAGTTTATTGAACAGTTATTACCGTATTTAATATTTGATCGGCCTTTTAACAATAAATTAGTGATTGATTTTTGCACAGTAATATAGCAAATCCTTATTAGCTGAACATTATCGATTTGTCTGTTTCTGATTGCTTTATTTTGTGTAAGATATAACTGATTAGTGTGTGGAGTGGCCGTAGCCGAGTGGGTTAAGTGCTGGTTTGCTAGCCCAAAGGTCCCGGGTTCGATCCCAGTTCTGACCGAAAGATTTTACCTCGGGCCACTCCCGTGTTTCGGAGGACACGTTAAGCTGTCGGTCCCGGCTGCCTAAAAAACAGTCGTTAAGTCACGTCAGAGGCCCTGAACTTATTCAGGTGCGACCTGATAACTCTGACACCAGACCTGAGCCAGCCAGGTCACACGATATTATTATTATTTAGTGTGTGTTGTGGATAATTTGTGTAAATAAAGTGCTAGCGTTAATTTTAAGTGTTGCCAGCATTATTTTAGAGATAGAACCCACAACAATATTAAGGCTGTGAGCTGGGTTTTTTGTTCATAATGTTTTTACTACTTCTTCTATTGAATGTTTTTAAAGTATTAAAATGCTATTTATTCCTGAATTTCTTGTTCTATAACGATCTGCGTTGTTATTACATTTTACAGTAAATTCAAAGACTTGCAGTCAATTTTAATTGACAATAAATAATCATTTTACTCACTTTTTGGCCTAATGTTTTCAAGTTATGGATACTGATATTCAAATGCGTCCTTGATCGGCATGTTGGTTTTTTGTTAGAAGAATTATTTTGGTTTTTATAGAATGTGATCGAAAAGTTTGTGTGATAGTAGGTATTGAGTTCGTGCTATTTATTTTTCCTTTTTCATCAATTTTTATGAAATATGGGGTACTCAAAGTTAATTACTTTGGGTTTTGGAGGCAATTAATCACACCTACAAGTTACTTAGAACTTTAATAAATTTTTTATAACAAAGATAACGTGGGGAAATATGACACATTTTTATTTCAATTAAACAATAATTAGTTTCTTCAAAATTATATTTTTAAAATCTGAATATTCCCCCAGATTTTGATACACTAATTTTGAAAAAACTCATTGATCAAAATAAATGTAATTTTTATTTCTCAAGGTGTGTTTTAGTTATAAAAAATTATCAAAAGTTTGAAGTAACTAGTAGGTGTGATCAATTGCCCCCCGAAACCAAGAAATTTCAACTTTGAACAGCAAAATGAATGTTTTAATTACCAGTTATTCGTCCAAGTTTCTGCCTGAACTTCTGCTGTAGTGTGAATCCCACATAGCCAGCTAGATGGGCCCCTAGACTGTGTCCAATAACATGACAGAATTCCGCCTTCAAACCAACCAACATCTGAAACCAAAAATTAACTAAATTAGAATTGAATTGAATTACTGTTCATTTAAGTAGTTCGGAACGGAAAACGTATTTAATAGGATGTTGGAGCTTCATTCTTCACCAATACAAAAAGGAATAATACAGTAGCATATACTGGTCATTAATGGTAATGTAATAGCATATACAATGGTAATTTCTTTCCCTCTAAAAAGTTATTTATTTTTTCTACTTTCTCCTATATCGCTGATTGTTTCTTCTCTTCTTTATTATTGTTGTGAAAATGAAGAGAAAGAAGGATTTACAGCGTTATCTGCTGTGTCAATATCAACTTCTAGGCAATTAATTACTCTTCTTTTGACACTCTTATGATATTTACTCAGAATTTGGTAGAATAATCAATTAGAAATTTATCGAATATTGTGGAAAATGCGAGTCCTTATTTGTTTATTATAGAATTTGGTAGAAGTTGATAGAAAAATGGAGAGATATGGAAAAATGTATAAATAGGAGACTTTTGTAAAAATGAGTTCAGTTGTAATTCGATCTTTAATGCGATAAGTGGCAGTAGTGAAAGTTCCTGTTTAGCAGTAAGCGCTTATACAGACCGTGATAAAGAAACGTCAGTTGTTGAAGTGTTAGAGTACAGTGACAGGTCCTGTTTACGAAAATACAGACATTGCAATCCCGCTGGCGCTATTACAAACCGTGATAATGAACTTTCGTTGTCTGTAGTGTTAATTGCAGTATATTGTAGTGATGAGCGTTGATTCAACAAACTCGTTCAATTAACTGTTTATTGGTTATTAACGATTCAACTGTTTTGTCTCCTTAACTAAACCAGTTGATGCTTCAATTACATTCTCATATCAACGGTCAACGCATTCTTTTTTAGCGCAACTGGAATGGAAGTTGTTAAATCCAACTAGCAAACAAACAGTTGATCAACGACCATGAGACATTTGTCTCGAGTCAGCAGTACAGTGTTCTCACATTTCTCCAGAGAGAATAGAATATAGAATATTAATAGATTCTATTCTCTCTGCATTTCTCACTCGCACAGTTGCTCCTACTCCTATTTCTCTACCGCATGTATCATAAGCATAACCTGATACACAACTGCCTACGAAGCTCGACTGTCTCACGTTGAAATACAATTCATCAGGCACTAAAATTCTATCTGATAGCAGGGTGCTATTAATTTTATTCATTCATTTATTCACAAAAACACAATCAAGTAAAGATACGATAGGCATAGCCCAATACTGCTTTCTTTACAAATTTTCAAAAGAAAAATCCAATTTTCAGGCTATGTCCAAGTTAAACTAGGAATTTCACTTTGAAGTACAGTTAACGATTCTTTCCTAAATAAAAATACAAATTTAGAAATTCAATTTAAAAATGTAGCACCAAAACACTCCAATAATCCGAGAAAAGTAGTTATAATTTTTAATTTCATTATAGATTTTAGAGCCAAAAGTATAGAAATCAAATTAAACATCTGTCAATTTAATTTATTAATTTACTATTTACATTAATTGTATTATGTTAATAGGCCTACTTTAACGTATAATAATAGCACCATTGCTATTGAAGTCATGCTGTACCCGCAAACTAGTCTGAGAAATTAAAAAAGGAAATTAATTTAACAAGATAAACTTTTAGTTAACCCTTACATGAATATTGTTTTTTAGACGTGATATTGTTTATTGAGTTATATAGACGTGATACCATTACTTGCTTTAAGGCAGTAATGCTTTGTTTGCACATTGCTCATAAAGAAAACGTTATCGGCAGACGGTAGACACGTAGACAGCTCGTTATTCTTCGATGAATATTCAACTAGTTAACGTTTATTCAAAACTATTTGAGTTTTGAGAAAACCGTCAACGACCCAAGACTAGTATCTTGTGACAGATTATTACTTGACAGTTTATACAGCGACTGGTGAGTGCTTATAGAGTTTCAACTGTTTTATTAGACGCGTCTCCTTGAATTATTGAACAGTTTATTAGACAGTTATTATTTAATATTAGATCGGCCTTTTGACATTTAGTGATTGATTTTTGTACAGTAATATTGAAAACTCTTTATTAGTTGAACAATATCGATTTATTTGTTTCCGATTTCATTGTTTTGTGAAAGAAATTACTGAACAGCGTGAGTTGTGGATTATTTGTGTTAATAAAGTGCGAGTGATAAATTCAAGTGTTGCCAGCATTATTTTAGACATAAAACCCGTAACATTATTATTGATTTATTGTATTTTCAATCTTTTTTATAATTTTGAAATTGTTTTTTTTAATGTGTCATTAATTATTGTTTGTCCTGTGAGCTTTTGTATGTAAATAAATAAGCAATACAATAATATAAGATACTAGAAATCTACCCGATTTAATAGAATCTGGACTTCTAAAATGTGTAATAACCACCTACAAATTTAATTTAATAGTCTCTTTCTCCTTATCTCTTCTTCATCATTTTTCTCCTCATTCTTCTTCTTTCCAACTCCTTCTACACCATCTTCTTCTTCTCCATCTTCTACATACTTCTCATACTTCTTCCTTTCTTCTTCTCCGTCATTTTTCTCCTCATTTTCTTCTTTATCTTGTTCTTCTTCTTCTCCATCTTCTTTTTCTTCATTTTTCTCCTCATACTCCTTCCTCTCCTCCTCCAATTTTAATTCTTCAGCATTCGAGTTTCGTCGACAGATAACATCAAGTAGTTGTTTATTATATTGAATTGTACACGGAAGCATCGTGAAACAATATAATTTAATTTAAAGAAATGCAACAAAATGTTTGTTTTTTATCTGAAATGCATTCAAGGTTAGTCTAAGACGCCAAAAATAACATTTAAAACTATTACAAGGACAAATTTTACACTTGAACTTGTTCTATTACGTTTTTTCTGATAATATTTCATCTTGTAATCTAAAGTTGACTTGGTTCAATAAATTAATGTGAAGAGATATAAATAAAATGTTCATGCTACACTAATAGTGAACAAACGATTGCATTGAAATGTCACCAAGCTGAGTTGATAGGGAATATAATAATAAAAAAATTGTCTAATTGGAAACTGATAAATTTCATTCATATCACACGGAAATTTGTAATGACAGTTGACATTGAAATTTTACTATTAGGAAATTGAAGTATCTATTTCAAGTGTACAAATGAACTTCTATTTTATGAACTACTAATAATTATATAGCTTTAAAATAGTGTAAAAATTGAAGTTTTAAAAAAATTAAAAGTGGGTTAATCAGAATTAAATAGAAGTATCAGATGTATTTCATTAATTATCACTGATAATTACAATGATAATTTCTCGTATGACCTAGAGTAAATAGGACACTTGATTCAAGTGTCTTAAAGAATCGAATATATAAACGTCATGATGCATCCCTCTGTCGCCGACATATTGGAAGAAAAAAGAGGAGAAGAAAAAGTTGGAAAGGAACAGAGAAAGGAAAAAAAAGGAGAGGATAACAGAAAAGATGGAGAAAATGAATACAAAAGGAGAGATTAATGAGAAAAATAATACGAAGGAAGATAATAAAAAGGAGGAGGAGGAGCAGGAGGAGGAGAAGCAGAAGAAAAAAAGACTGATTATAGGTTACGTCGCATTCTTCATATTCTGATTCAATTGAATATTACTACAAAATAATAAACAATACAACATGATATTGTGTATAAACGATGTGCCACTCTATCGCACAATATTACTGGAAGAAAAAAAGAGAAGAAGAAGAAGAAGAAGAAAATAACAGAATAAGAAAGAAGAGAATAAGGAGGAGGAGGAGGAGGAGAAGTAGGAGGAGCAGGAGGTGGAGAAGAAAAGGGAGAATGAGGAGGAGAAGAAGGAGGTGATGAAGGGGGAGGAGAAGGAGAAGAATGGGAGAAGGGGAAGGATGAGAAAGAGGAGAAGCAGAAGAAGAAAAAACAGAAGGATTATAGGTTACTTCACATTCCTGACATTCAGATTCAATTGTATATTAGCTCCTACTTAAAATAAACAACAATAAGACATGGACATAAAATATAACTGAATATGAAGAATACAATGAAAATGCATAACTTAATGACATTTTTTTAGAGTATGTAAAAACTTACACTCATAATGGTGTAAGCGGAAGGAGAAGGAGTAGGGAGTGGAGAAGAAGTAGGAGGAGAAGGGGAAGGAGGAGAAGAAGGGGAGGAGGAAAAGGAGGAGGAGGAGGTCGAAGAGAAAGAGAAGCAGAAGAAAAAACAGTAGAAGGATTATAGGTTACTTCACATTCCGATTCAATTGAATATTAGTGCTGTACCTACTAAAAATAACAACAATAAGACATGGACATAAAATATAACTGAATATGAAAAATACATAACTTAATGAAATTTTTTAGTAAATATGTAATAAACTTACACTCATAGTATGTATGAGATGGGCAGTGATAGTGCCTACCAATCTAATGTTAGCCACAGCCTGAGTGTAAGGGGGACTGGATCCATTGCCCCAGTCCACTGATATAACGTTCACATCGTACCTTGTCAGCAATTCCGCTGTCAAATTCTGAAATAAAATTTTAAAATATATAAATGTTTATTAAACATAACAAAATATTCAATGAAAATAATATGTAGCAAGGGAATCCTCTAATTGGCCCAGTTCACAGATATAACGTTCAAATAGAAGTAGTTCCTTGCACTAGTTTGGCTGGTAAATTCAAAAATAAAGTTGAAAAAATATAAATATTTGTTGAACGAAAGTAAAATATCAAATACAAACTGCAGTGAAATTAGTCCTATTGCTTTATTCCACAGATAATAGATTCGAGCATTACTTTTATGTGTTTGGTCTACTTCACTTATTTTATATTAATTTATTTTGCTTTAATTTGTGAGTAAGGTTTAAAGATTCTGCGCTTAGGTTTAAATTAGTTTGATATTAGTTTTAGGAGAATAGTTTTTTTTATTTTAAAATGTATTAGGATCGTAAAATTAAAAAGGAGTTATTATACGTTTACAGTCGTTATTCACAGAATTAATCTGCTGATGAATATTTGTTTATATGTAGGCCCGAATCTATGAACCTTGAGGCTTCCTCAAGACTTGAAAACCAATTCAATGAACACTTTCTAAGTCTCAACTATGTTAAGGTATCCTCGAGGTTGATTAACAGGCCTTAGCCTCTTATTGTACTGAATAAGCAACGTATGAAATCTTTCCTTAAATTAATTACTCTTCAAACTGAAAAAACATAGAAAATACTGAGTCATGATATTATACTACCGGTATAGGATCTGTCGTACAAGAAAAAAAGAAACAGATCTTTTTTCAAGAACATTTTTCTGTGAATCGGGAAGCATATGATGTTTATTGAAACCAAAGCAGTTGAATGGCAAGGTTAGGTTAGAAAGGTTAGGTAGGTTAGAAAGCACCTTGGATATGCCTATCAGGACAATTGATAATAATAATTTAATTCTTTAGGACCTTGGATACTACATTGTATCGGTTTATTCTATGTAAATTCGTCGGGTCCTTGGAAACTCCGTTGTATCAGATAATTATTAACAATAAGATGCACAGTGCCTTCTTTCAAGGGTTTACACCCCAAAAATCCTTTGAACGGGTGCTTATCACACCATACGAACAAGCGAGCGAAGCGTTTATACAAGGGTTTAGCTGCACATAAAAAATAGTTCAGTTTGATTTCTATCTCACCTTAATCCAATCCTTTTCGCCATTCTCCAAGAATCCATGAGCAATAAAGTAGGCTTTATGAGTGGGCATCAGATACGATCTGTATATTGTCTGCGGATTGGTGTAGATCAGCTGTTGACAAGTGTGCCGATTATGGCGTGTGTACAGACAGTACTTGGGACTCACTTTCTCAGGAGGTTCTGGGTACTTTGAGACGGGTCTCGAGACGTCCGTCCATGGCGGATTAATCGAGTAGCAACCGAGGTTGTCGTAGCACTTAACGGCCACGTCTGTGAAATAAATAAATTTAAAGAATAATAATAAATGGGATAAACTCACAAAAATTACTTTGACGTGGAAAAATAAGAAGCACAACAATAAATGAAATAAACTCAGAAAAACAAATTGATGTGGGAATGGAATAAAATGAATAATAATGACAATGAATGAAATAAATTCAGAAAACACTTTAAAGTGGAAATGAATGAAATTGAAAATATAAAGACAACAATAAATTAAATAAACTCAAAAAACACTTTACTTTGATGTGGGAATAATTTTGTTCAATTTATTTGTGGGAATATGGAACCAAAAATGAAGATTAATAGAAGATGAAATGAAATAAACTAAAAATAAATAAAATAAAAACAACAATATACTAAGAAAACACTTTGATGTTGGAATAAACGAGTTTAATTTGAGTTGCCCAATGACTAATTTAAATAAAGCTGTTCATTTCGACATCAAATTGGGTTTTTTCATTTCAATTTATTTATAGGAAGGAGATTGAACCATATCAACAAATAAATAAAAACGAATTGGGTGGAGTGAATGGATTTTACAGCTATTAAATTGCAAAATGCATTCAACTAATTAATTTTAAAATCCTTACAAATGCTACAAATCACAGTGAAGACCACCGCTGTGAGGAAAGATAGGAGCGACGTGTGAATACCAGCATCCCACAGCATTTGTTTGATTTTGAGATGATGATTATCATCGATTATTGACTTACTGCTCCACTGTGCAAGCACCCTTATTTCAATCTATTCATTGTTGATTATTTTCCCAAAATTTTCATTCTCATTAATTTTAATTTAATAAAATTGGTCTTTATTAAAAATCTTTAAATTAATATTTACTGCAAATATTCAATAAATATTGGAATTTTTAGACGCCAAAAATTATAGAATAGTCATCAATAGTGAAGAAACTGTTGAAAAAATTGAAAAATTTGATTGCATTTCTCATTACTATGTATTATTCGAGAATACAGACTTTATACTATTTTTTACAATCACATATTTTATACAAAAGTTCAGTTATTTGGAGAATTTTTTATCTGCAAGAAAGTAGAAACCAATATGTGAAAACAATAATTCGAAACTTTATAAAATTTTGGGGATTTAAATTAAATTACAAGAAACTTTTGATTGAAATGCAGTATGGTGATTTATAAAACAACAGAAAGTCAGCCAACTAAAATAAAAACTACTATTAAAAAAAAATATTCTAGATATAAATATCAGTTCAAGTAGGAGTAACTATAAGATTCTCGGCTTTTAAATTAAAAATTCAAAAAACTAAATTTCTGATTAAAATGTGTTGTCTTTAGTAGCTTAAAACAGTCAGTTAGCCAACTACAATGAAAGCTACTATTAAAAAACAATAATTATTGTAGATATAATTAAATATCAGTTCAAGTACTTCAAAGATTAGTTTTCCTAATTACTATTTTTCGAACAATTTTTTAGTTCAATTTAAACAAAGAATCACGTACTTCCTTGCCCATAACTATTGTAAGCTCAAAGCTGACGAACCAAAACCAAACTAACGAGTTAATATTTATAGAACATGGAAGAATGAGCAGATAACTGACATATGAGATGAAACGAGAACATTTATTAGTACCGTCATCCACTAGAGCTTTAATGATGGAATGGAATGATTCTGTACGAAAGATGGAGTTGGGATATTGAACTCATAATTTCCACTTGAAATGAAGCCAAACAAGGAATCTATTATATAAAAGTCTTCTTGTTGTCCTCTATCGACGAAACTTTGTAAAATAAGGAATTAAAGGTGGCGGAGAAGGAGGAGGAGGAGAAGGGGAAGGAAGAGGAGAAAGAGAAGAAGAAGAAAAAAACAGGAGAAGGTTTATAGGTCCTAGAGCGTTTATGGCGGAATGGAATGATTCTGTATGGAAGATGGAGTTGAGATATTGAACACATAATTTTCACTTGAAATGAAGCCAAACCCAGAATCTACTATATAAACGTATTTATGTCATCCTCAGTCGACAAGACTCTAACGCTAAAGAATAAGGGATTGGAGGAGGAGAGGAGGAAGAGGAGAAGTAGGAGGAAAAGGAGGAGGAGAATGAGAAGAAAAAGAAGAAGAAGAAGGATAAGAAAAAAGAGACAATTGAATTTCATTGAAGTTGAAGTTGCGATATTGAACTCATACAATTTCCACTTAGACTGAAACCAAACCCGAATCTATTATATAAACGTCTTCTCGCTTTTCTCTGTCGATGAAACTCTAACGCTGTGGAATATGGTTTGAAGGAGGTGATGGAGGAGAAGAATAAAAAGAATAAAAAGAAGAAGGAGAAGAAGGAGAAGGAGGAGAAGAATAAAAAGAAGGAGAAGGAGGAGAAGAATAAAAAGAAGGAGAATGAGGAGAAGAATAAAAAAGAGGAGAAGGAGGAGGTGCAGAAGGAAGAGGAGGAGCTGGAGGATTAGGAGGAGGGAGAGAAGAAGAAGGATGAAGAAGAAGAGAAGACGAAAAAGGAGTAGAAAAAGAAGAAGAACGGAAAGAGTAAAAGGAAAGACGAAGAAGAAGAAAAGAGGTAGAAGAATAAGACGAAGAAAAAGAAGGATATGGAGTAGGAAAAGAAGGGGAGTAAGAAAAAAGACTTAAATAAATTTGTAAACATGTTGTCATGTTATAGATATACCTATTCTACCTGCTAGTACATGAATATACACACAAATCTAGTATTATTTAAAACCGTACAACACAGGAATGAAACAATTTCTATCCAACCAGAACCCAACATGAAGAAATTTAAAATTTAACAAATTTTCAAGGCATCGCTCCTCAAATATATTAGTACCCTTCTACCTACTGCTGTAAGAGTGATATTTATTAAATCTATAAAAACAATTCCCAACATGTAGAATAAAATATTACATTCATGAATAAAATAACTTACTCCCATCATCAGTTTGTATTATATAATTTCCCCAGAAACCTGTAATATTATAACTATATTACTGTTCGAAATTGAAAAAAGCAATGTAAGAATTAAAAACTTTGAACAATTTATGTGCTTTACTTTAAGTTAGCTCTTTTATCAAGTATCGAGTAGCAAATATTCTTTCAATTTTACAATCCAATAGGAAAAAATTATTTAAAAAAACAATAAATTTAACTGATGAAAAACGCAATGAACACAACATGGTATTGAATTAATTTAAAATTAAAATAGTAACATTCATTGAATAAAAATTTACAAACATATCCACAAAATAAGCAGCTCTCGATAAATTATTTGCAGTAAGCAGTACAATCCCTCAGCCATCCTAATCTTGAGAATGAAAGAGAAGGGAAGTTGATGAAGATGACTAATTCGGAAATTAGGACAAGAAGAGTGGGAAAAGAAGATTATTGATTAAATTGAAGATTAAACTGAAAACAAAACTCAACTCAAACAAATAATCAAGAATTGCAACAATTTCAGCGGTGAGCTAGAAAAATGAGGTTGTTTTCATTTGAATATGCAGAAACCTAGCACAAAGTGCGTAAACTCATTTCCAATTCCTTATAAAAAGAAAACCCCGAACAAGAAGCTCAAAAACCAAGCACACAGACTAGATCACAGACTTTTGTACTTACTATCAACATTATTTTGCCGGCGATAAAAATGTATGTTTAACCTAAAATTCTTAAATTCTGAAACATAGAAGTTGGAAATTAATAGGAAATGAAATTAATACTGTAGCAAACAGACTTTTCCTGTTATCACGTCAGTTATTCATAGTTGAGCTAGTTTAAATGTATTGATAAAACAATTAATAATAGGAACTAACAAACTTTTCCTGTTTATTTCAGTTATTCTGTTTAGAGCCAATTATCTCGTCTTATCTATGTAATACTTCGTTGAATTTTCATTCACCATTGACTGTAACATATTTCTATTTTTAACAATTTTTTTTTCAACTTTTTTTAAATTGATTGAGACATGCTTTCAGCGTATGGCTTTTATTCGAGGGAAAACCCTTAGGCCGAAAACTATAACACGTACACAATTTGATTTTGAAATAACCTTTCCTCAATTTTTGAAATTTAAGTTCTAAAATTTCATTATTATCAATAAATTTATGCTCAATTCAGTCTTTTATTGCCTTATTACACTGAAAAGGAGATGAATTACCTCATTACCCACGCACAAGTCTCATGTGGGCAACATTAGCTATTTTTAAAAATTATTGTGTAAAAATGCCATAGAAATATTGTGTAAATTGAAAAAAATTGTTTAAATATTATAAAATTATTGTGTAAACATTGGAAAATTATTATGTAAATATTTTAATATGAGGAGCAATACACCTCAATTCATAAAACTAATAATCGGGCTGGAGAATTTGACGCATTCTCTTTCTTTTTTCAGTAATAAGTAATATATGCAATTCACAAAAATATGGGTTGCAATGAGAAAATGTTTTCATTATTTCAATTTTTTACAACAATATACTGTTTTTTCGGAGGGTGAAGCCCACATAGGTCCAATATCTGTGCGTGGGTTATGGGTTGGACCTATACTTTTCGGTGTGTTCCGAACCACCAGGAAGTGATTATACAGCAGAAAGTCCTTTTTCTGGCCAATCCAATCGGTCACCCTTACAAAGAGGACCCAGGAGTTTGTAGTTAATCTTTATCTGATTGAACAGATACCTGCTACAGCTTATGGCTATCACTTCCTTTTAATATTGAAATAAAAATGAGTGTATGGCTTTTTTTTCCACCTAGCCGCTAGAGCCATGTATGGGGAACATTGTGGACCTACAATCTTATCTGAGTTCCGAACCATCAGGAATTGATTTTACAGCAAAGAACAGTCATTTTGCTGGCAAATCCAATCGGTCACCCTTACAAAGAGGTCCCAAGGTTTTATCAACTACTTATCAACTTAGTACTAATCTTCTTTTTCAATGATAATTTTAATATTTTACTGTAATTCTATTTCTTCAGAAGTTTATTGCACTCTATTCTACCATGCATCAAAATGTAGTTTATTTATAATTTTAATTTTCAAGTACTATTGTCTTTTTAATGATATTTTCAATACTTTGCCATAATTCTATCTTATCAGAAGTTCAAACTCTTATCATCAAACTCTATTCTAATTATTTATTTACAATCATCATATAACATCATCACTTGGGATATTTCCCATTATGACAGACGAGCTTGTCAGATAGTATACAGTCACAATAATTCTTAAATCTATATATAAAAGCTCATACAAAGTCAAAACAATGTATCAGAAATAGACACTACACATAGAAGGTCAAACCATCAAAAACTAAATCAATATTCATTAAAAACTGAAACAAAATGGCAGCACTTTTCTTTCAACCTAGTTTTCACTGCCTTTCTGTACAAGTAGGAGTCTATTCTAGGAATGGGATTTGTTGAATAATTTTTATATCTAGGATATCTATGTTTCCTTGCCGGAAAGGCAAGGAAATTTCTGTTTCGGGTGTTATACCATGCAATGTAGTTTATTAAAAAGTGTATTTCTACTAATAATAAAAAAGAGTTAAATAAAACAATTCTGCTTACCGACTCCTTTCTCAACATTGTACAACGAATTCTGTAGGACCTCATCAGCTGTAGACATCAGCGAAGCATGGTCTATGCGATTATCGGCCGTAAAGTTGGTGTTAGCAAGGTACAAAATCGTTTGCAGGAACACGTTACCAGTGCTATTAAATAAGTCACGCATTGTAAACACGGGTTTGGACAGAATAGGACGTTTGATGTATCCAATAGATAGAAAAAGCTGCCCAATAATCACTCAGTCTATTGTAGATGGATTTGATAACTGCGAAAAAAATATTTCAATTTATCATAATTAAGATATATAATAATAAAGATATAATCATAATTTAATTTTTGGCAAAAAAAATTATAATCATAACAAAGATACCATATATGTTATATATAAGGCTTACACAAGGCTCAGGCTCATGTGGGCATCATCAAAAAAATGGATAAATTAATAAAACAAGACAATTCTTACTAAGACACAAAAAGTAGGCTATATGAAAATTAAATATTTATCTGAATAATAAATATAAGGTACAATCATTACTAGTTTTAAAAAAAATAATATAAAAAATATAGACAATGGTGGACAGTGCCAAATCAAGTAGTTTATAGAGAACCCATACAGACACTATACAAAAGAAAAGGTTATCTTTTGTTGGTCACGTTCTAAGGACTCCAGAAACCAGATTATCACGAAAATAATAGAAACTATTGATTAACAACCTATTAATAGAAAACTAGACTTGAGAAACTATCAATAGAGAAACTGTGGGACATGAAGCAGCAAGTAGGATGGATTAAGGAGGTTAAAGTGAATTTGAACAAACAGGAAATAATCCTGGACGATTTGAAAAACAAAGCCAAAAATCTAAAGAAACTTATAGAAATAAAAACAAGATTCAATCTAACATAACCTGACAGAATGTACAAGGGGTCAGAACGGTATAATAATAAGAAATTAGGGTAGGTTAGATTAGGTTAGGTAAAGTTATACCATCCCGACAAAGGGTATTGACAAATGAAGAACGACTGAGAAGATCAGAAGGAATGAAACAGTACTGGACAATGCGGAAAGAGAACTTATTAAGGAGGGCCAGGAAATGATTGACTTGAGTGGTCCAATGAGGCCGTAAAAGCAAAATAAATAAATATAACATTTTTATGATAATGATTTGAAAACTTTCAACATGTATTAACCAAAATATCCTACCGAAGTACTGCACATTGAATTTGTGTACTATGTTTAAACTATGTAACAAAACATGTTATACATATTTCCACAAAGGATTTCAGTTTCAAAAGTCCAATTGTTATTTAACTAAGTTTTTATATGTGATTTTTATATATCAACAAAATATCAACTTAAATAACTTGTTATTTTTGTTATTTAACAAATATTTTACATATTTCTATCAATATTTTTTTTAAATTTTCATAACAATTTCATGTAGCAGAATTGTCAGAGAACCTTGTTTATCGAACTTTGTTTTATAAAATTATAATTAAGACTGTATTTGGATGGGTGACCGTGCTTCTATGACTTGATGTTATAAACATTATCACTTAACCGCTGGTTCGGAAACCACCTAAAATAGTAGGTCCACCATGTTCCCCCTAACATGGCTCAAATAGTGAAGTGGAACTACCCGTCAGGGTCCCCCCCCCCCTAGATAAAAGCCATAAACTTATTATTATTATTATTATTATGACATGGTTCAAACGTACACTGAGAAGCACCACAACAAGAATGGAACAAGACCAATTATTATCTCAAAAGAATTCAACAGCATTAACAACTGCTGTAACTGAAAAAATAATTCTCCTGTATTATTACCCAGATCAAGTGGAACCTATTTAATAGCTGTAATTATTATATTAAGCAGTTGAACGGCGACTTTTTTCATTTACAATTACTAGTTGAAAATAGCTTTAATAACAAGAATTGTAGCATCCAACGTAATGTTGACTTATAATGACCAGCTAGCACTCGATGCTAGAATGTTTCTATTAAGAATTAGAAAGAAAATAACTTTAGTGAGTTTTCATGTTCTAGTCACATGTCAAGAATTGCGTCTCTAAACCATTGTGTCTCTAAATTCTTATCGTTTATCACAATCGTCTGCTTTGAATTTGGGTTTCTTTAGATTTATATTGTAATGTTACTAATTACTTCACTCTTAATCTCAGGGTCATTCATATTTTTATTCACACATTTACAATAATAATTATGAAAATACTTTTCTTCTTAGGTCTTCACTCATTGAGTCTCATTTTTCAAATGATGTCTTTATTCGTTATTTATTCCAACTTTCTTCTTCTCTCCCATATGATTAACTTTTATAGATTTTTCAATATAATATTTATAATATTACAATATCTAAAATTGAATTTTCTAAAATCATATTCTAAAATTTATTTTTATATTGATTTAGTCTACATACGAATAATATTTTGTTTTATAGCATACTAGCTGGCTCGACGCGCGTTGCTGCGTTCTCATAAAAATTCTCCTTGATTTTATTATTCGCCACCTCCCGCTGAGGTTACATTTCAAATTAGGCAAGAAGTTAGACCCAGGGCTTTTCCAGCTGATCATAGAGGCTTCGTTGTTTTCTCACCACCTCTGAATGAAGAAACATTTCAAATTTAAACCACCTACAACTATAAGGGTAGAAGCTAGTTTTTTATTTTATTATTCGCCACCTCCTGCTGAGGCTGCATTTCAAATTTCTAGCTAGCTCTTCATTGGTTAACAGATGTCATCAACCTGGCATAATTATATTTCATCATACCCAGTCGTATGTTTCCTACATATTGCAAGGCTCCGACAGCACGGTAGCCTACATGCAAAGTGCAAAGTCTTTTGCTGTTCAAAGACAGCGTAAATAACGCCGCTAAGGGGCCTGCCATATGATTAAAAACTGTTGACTTTTATCAGCTGCTCCTTTAAGCTGTTTGGCCGGCAAGTTCAGTAGGTTAGGTCTATAGAATGGATTAATAAATAGTAATTATTAGCTCTTCTATTAAAATTTATGGTCAGAAACCATCCTCAATATTCACACAACATATTCCCAAAGTTTCATGCTAATCTGTCAAGTGGTTTTAAAGTCTATAGGGAACATACATATATACATACAGACAGACATTCATTTTTATATACATAGATTGGGCGAATATTAAGGCTGTGCGCAGGGTTTTGGGTCATAATTTCCCCTCCCCCCGAAATTTCTTGTATTTAATATTACTAGGGCTTTGAAATCTATTGCTGTGAGGAAAATAGTTTTTCTTCAATTATTTTGTGAAATAATATGGGGGATCAAAGATGAAATTTTTCGACTTTTGGGGCAATTGATCTCACTTAAGTGATTTAAACTTTTGATAATAAATTCTCTATAACTCTTAAGTCACCCTGAGGAATGAAATGGCACTTTTTTACTCTAATCAAGCAGTTAAATTAAAAAAAAAAAAAAATTCAATTTTTCCAAAAATTATTTTTAAAAACTATTTGTTAGATTGAAATAAAAAATATGACAATTTATTCTTCAACGTGTATAATTGTTTAAAATTTCAAAAGTTTAAAATTTTATCAAAGTAAATTTTCTATAACTAAAAGACATTGAGGAATAAATTGACATTCTTTTTATTTCAATCTAATAAATAGATTTTTTAAATAATTTTCTACAGATTTAAAAAAATGTATTTTGAAAAAACTAATTCCTTGATTGGAGTGAAAAATATGTCATTTAATTTTATTCCTTGAGGTGTCTGCTAGTAACAGAAATTTGTCAAAAGTTTAAAATCACTCGTAGGTGAGATCAATTGACCTAAAAAACCGAATAATTCAACATTTAACCTCTATAATTGATGAAAAAATCTTTTTCTCATAGAAATAGATAACATTTCAAAGTCCTAATAACATCCAATAAATTTTGAAAAAAAATAAATATGAATAAAAAACCTGCGCGCAACCTTATTTTCAGAATAAATGTATCTCCATGAAACAAACATAAATAAGATAGCTGCCGTTTTGATTAGAAATTGTTTACTCGATTCACAAAGGATGATTTGAATTATATTTATGGAATAGGGAGAAATTGACGTAACTTTCTATTTATAAATTTCTTTGATATTCAATTTATGAGCAAATAGCAGACGATTTTACTCATAAAATATGTGCAACAATTGATTCATTGAGCTGGCAATACTACAATAGTATTAGACAATTTACCCTCACTGATCGCTAAAGATGGGACTCAGGCCCTGAAACGCGTCCAAAACACTCATGAATGAAAGTTAAATACAATTATTATTTATATTATTTTTAATGACTCATTGGCAATCGCAGAGCCTAAATTAAATAATATTGCGATTGTTTTTTTTCTTATTTTTTCCCACCAAAACACCTCGAGATAACTGTACTCAGATCTAAAATTTCCCTCTAATTTTTCAAGAAAATAGATTATTTTCATCAATTATTAATATTAATTATTCAAAAAACTTTATTTATTTAATCTGCTACACTTGGGTACTTGAATGAAATAATTTGATATTTTCAACGCATTCCATTGTATAGTATGTTATCTTAAAACACGCAGGAAATTGTACATAAATTTGCGAAGAGAGCAGTTTTGAACTCGTCTGTTGCATCTTTGCGTTCATTGTATTTTTATCTCAATGAATAAATTTAAATCACGAGTTTTTTATTTATGTTGCTACATAAATGCCATTTGATATCTCCAACGCATTCCATAAAAAATTATCAAAAAATACGCACGATATCTGTACCACGAACTGAATAAATATATTTCAAGCGCATTCCATCATAAATTATCAAATAATATGTACGATATCTGTACCACGACTGAATAAATATTTCCAAACGCACTACTTTTTCCTGTAAATAAATTTCTCAAAAGACAAACAATCAATTATGTCGTAACTAAAAATAATTTCGCAATAACCAGTGTCGGGAAATGTTTAAGCAGCTTTTGACCCTTTTCTGAACTATGATAGCCGGAGACAGACGTACCATTCAACATGGACAAATTGGTCACTCTCATTCACAAGGATAGCGGCATTGTTCCAATGAAATTTATATGCGTCCCAATTAAACTACGACCTTCTTATCAATCATTGAGACAAGCGTAGCAGCAAATAAATCTTCTTCGATACAGTTCCAAGATGATTTATTGTTTGCGAATTATCACTCAGACATCTATTTAGAATATTTCAACCACATGCTGAGGGAGTGTTGTGCAAGCTTCACAGGAAAACGGGATGTTGATAAAAAATTTAAGTTGAAATATTTTTCACTTTTCGACTGACATGTGCAGAACTATTAAAAGAAGGTTTTCTCACATTTCTGTATATAGGCTATAAACAGAAAATTTAAAGAATGAAGAAAGGTTTAAAGTGATGAAGAAAGCTGAGACTATATCGAGGGAGTAGATAGATAGATAGACAAGAACTAAGTCTTTATGTAAGGTCCAAGAGACTTGCTCCGTGAAAAGATCAAAAACAAGTTTAAAGTAATGAAAGAAAGTTTAAAGTACTGAAAAAAACTGAAATAATGTGGAGAGAAAATGAAAATTTTCTACCATTTCTTATCAACTTAAAATTGTTCTGCATATCAGATAAAAAGTGAAAAAAATCCACTATCTACTCGCAGATCGTAATGAATTATCAAATACTAGAAAAAATTAAAATAGAAAATCTGATAATCTTGAAAAAGGTTTTATCTTGAACAAGGTAAGACTTGTTTGGAGATAAGGTCAAAAAAGCAAAGTTTAAAGTGATAACGAAAACTGGGAGATTGAGGAGAGGAAAAGAACCTGACAATATCACGAGCACAAAGTCTAAATTAATAAAGATAAGTTCAAAGTGATGAAGAAAACTGGGATAATATGATGGGAAGAGCAAGAATTAATGGCCAAATTTATGAACGTTACATCAGTGTCTCTTGACTCGAGGAACTCTTGAAATGGATTCAGAATAGAGGCAATTTAAGGAGAACCTCGAGTCAAGAGCCACTGAAGGAATACTGGCCCAAAACACTTTCAAAAGTCTTGGTGCAAAATAATTTTTTGAGACAAGATCAAAAACACAAAATTTAAAATAATAAAGAAGAGTTTAAAGTTATGAAGTAAAATGGGGAGAAGGAGGGAGGAGTACAAAACAAAAAGAGCAAAAAAGTGAAGAAGAGATTTTAGGAAGAGTTGAATAAATAAATAACCACCTGTCTACCAAAGTTTCTAACATTGTCGTCAGGGCAATAATTAAACAAACAATGTTTACTGTATTTTACACAGAAGATTATGTAATAGTCCAAGAAACTAGTGCTACTATTGGGATATAATTATATTCAAGTATATCCAGTAGCCAAGTATAACTACGCTAACGAGGAGTGAGGTAAATTGCGATTGCTTTCCTCACTGAGCTAACAGATTGATATCAGTATGCCAAGCCTACTAAAACAAAGTTGAAACTCTATGCTTATCCATAGGTGAGTGAGTATACTATCCAGCACATGACGTTTACAGCACCGACAGAGACGTTTGGAAACAACACAATTGATGTAGCCTTTGCGTGTCAGTGTGTCTGGGATAAAAATGTTAATTCACCTCAAACCACAATAAGGCATAAAGTATTATAATATAGGGTATAAGATATAACAAGGCCAAAAAAAAAACATTCAAATTCATGAAAACCGAAAATGATCATCTTAGAAATTAAATCCAATATCAAAACTGACACTGTATTTCTATTTAAATTATAATTTTTACTCACTTATACTGGACGGATACATTTCATGCCTAGGCAGACTGATGAAGCTTCTATTTAGAAGTGAAATATATCGCTCCAATATAAGTGAATGAAATCATAATTTAAAAAGAAATACAGTGTTAGTTTTGAGTATCAAGTATTTCGTCACAGATGAAAATTAAAATTTGATATAAGATAAAATTGCAAAGAAAACAGTTGAAATTTTACATCTTTGCTTGATTGTGTTTTTATAATGAATGAATAAATTAATCATACATAAACCCAAGTCACTCTGAATCACTAATGACTACAAACATTTTTAAACTTCTATGCAAGAAAAATCACAATTTCAAATGAAACTAGATTTTGGGTTCTATTGAGACATGAGAACTTCTACAATCCTAAAATACAATTGAATAATGAAGGAACGCATATCGAAATTCATGTTTTGAACGGTAATTGAGAACACTACATAAGGTACTCTGAAAATCAATTCTAAACCAAGGTAAAATGAAATAAAAATTTCTTGAAAGATCAACATTATTTATCTGTGGCCAAAATCTTAAAGGAAGGTGTATTAGTTATCTATTTTTTCACAAACAGGATTTGATAATTACTATCATTATTATTAGAATTCGCAAGCCAATCCTGGTGAGCTCAACCATTGGTTTAACCCAGTGTGTTTTCAAAAATTTATTGATACATTTTTATAATTAAAATTCATCCACAGAATTCTTTGCCACTACTATTAAGGAACTTAGCATTGGCTCAAATTAATATCAATGCGTATTTACAAATTAAATTTATTAAAAATGTTGGTAATTGGCAAGGTATGAATCATGAAACTTTTTAGAAATAAGAGCTTCATGTGCTTTGAGACTTGAGAATAATAAGTTTAGCTTCATATTCGTACTTACACAATGTTGAAAAAGCCACACTATTACAATACAACTAATAAAACATTGAAAACATGAGCACACAGCGTCTGTTATCTGCACTGAATTGACTACTTGAACAAACAAAAAACTGTTTTATACTATCATCAATCGTACGTAATCTTATTTTTTAAGACAGTTACATATGAAACCACATGACGATGGTCAAGGCAATTTCATCATGAAAAGACGTGTCTGTTTAGGACTGCTGTTGATGTAAAGCTAATCAGGGTTCAAAGATCAATGGAGCATTTAGGGGTTAAGTAGTGGCGCGTCTCGACTTAAGTCAGTAAATACTCCAGCTTTACACAAATAAATGTAATAGAGGGGTTTAAAATAGTTATAAAACTCACCTTATCTTTGGAAATATTGAAGTATTTACTATTTACGCTAAAATTGTAGTAAAATTGAAACTACTGCAGCTAGACATGCTTTTTAAGGAAAACGCCGTTATCTGCGTGATTTTTTCCAGATACTGCTCGTGTTTGTAAACTCGTGTTTACTGTTTAGACTGAACACTGAACCAGCTGAAAGCATGCGGTCTGCTAAGCGACACTAGCGCTTAGCGGAGAAAAAACTTCTACTTTCAAAAGATGAGATATATTATTATCTTATTGCATATAATCGTATTAAAATAACGTTGAAAACATAGTATATCATAAAAAGCAATAAAATAAAATATATTTTTAAGAAACATTGAAACGAAGCGAACATTTAACACGATACAGATTTATTTGACATGAGTGGCGCGTATTTCAAATATTAACATACGGAGTAATTTTTAATGGCAAGCAAAGACAATATAATGTGACATTACATAATGTAACCATTACCTTATATTGTCTTTGATGGCAAGTAACACACAGTAGGTAGTTGACAAAATGCCCAACAACAAAAAACCTAACCAACTAACCTTTTGGTGAGAGGTTACCAACAGTTGTAGTAGTTGACAAAATGCCCACCCAGAACTCTGTAGGGTGGGAAAAAAGGTGAAGTTCAGCCTCTCCTGATGGCTGCCTGCTAGCATAGACGAACCAACAACCATCTATTAACCATCCTTCTACCTTCTATTGAACCATCAACCTTACTATCCCTGATCAATGCTGCTAGCCAGCAGTGACGGGTGATACCAACCAGTGACTGTGCTAACCTGCTGTCGCCCTTACCGCACAGATCTTTACAACCAGTAGCACCAACAATGGGGGTGGGGCAAGTCAAGTCACTTTCTGCCACCTCAATAACCACTCAGGGGGGCATACCAGACCCTAGATTTCCCCCTTCTCAATATTTTTGCATAAAATTTTACTTTTCAACCACCATTTCAAATTAGAAAAGAAACTCAAATTATCTCAATTACTGCTCAAAGTGTATCTATGAAGCTTATTTATTTACTAGTGAAATGCTCAACTTCCTGCAGAATGTATGTATTATGAGCTGGATGAAGTGCTTGTAGCTTCAGAGCTAGAAATATTCACACTTTATAAACTGACTCATGAGAATATGTATGTGTTGGATATAAGTGGAGAACCTGTCACTGAAGAAGACAGCAGCGACAAAGAAGGAATAGTTAAAATGATGATAAAATTATGCTAGACCAGTGGTTCTCAACCTTTATTTGGTCACGGCACAATCTCCTTTGTTGACCGTACTCGTGGCACACCGACAGGCGCGTTGGCAACACTTCTAATCAGTTGATCAAGAAATGAGTGTATTTGTCAATTCCAGCAAGAATTATGCAAAAGAAACAAGTGTGCCCCGGCACACCGGTTTTTTTTTTTTTTTTTTTTTTTTTTGTGTTTTTTTTTGTAGATTACGTCTTGGAGACTCCAGTTAAGGAGTATAAGACAAGTCAGATCAACAATATTATACACTAGATACCATAATTACTTCAATTAGTTGAGGTGAGGCTTAATTTTCATGTGAAAGGAACTCTTGTACACTATAAAAAGCTTTATCAACTAAATATTTCTTCAATTGATTTTTAAATATTTCTATATTTTCAAGACTCTTCAAAAACTGCGGTAGCTTGTTGTAGAATTTCCTACCAATATAACTAGGTTTTTGTTTGAATAGGCTACTATTGTGACTCACCAAGTGATAATCTCCTCGGCTTCTTGTATTATAATCATGTACATCAAGATTTTGGTTAATATCATTCGTTTTTACATATAGAGTAGCTTCATACACATATAAGCAGGGTACAGTTAAGAGACCAAGTCTCTTGAACAACGGCCTACATGAATCTAATCTATTTACTCTTTCTATACACCTAACCGCTTTCTTTTGGATCTTAAACACCCTATCAAGATTTTGTTTTGATGAATTACCCCATACTAAGATAGCATACCTAATATGTGACAGTAAGAGCCCATGGTAAGCTGTAAAAAGTAACTTTTTGTCATTCAATCTAGCGAGCTGTCGCAGGACAAATACCCCAGATGAAATTTTACTACATATTTTCTCAATGTATGGAGTCCAGGTCAATCGTCTATCCAACGTAACTCCTAGAAATGCAATTTCTTCTTCCTGGTCTAATTGATTATCGTTTACAAACACGTTTATAGCCCTATCTTCATTTAAATTATGTTTGTTTTTGAATTGAAGGTATTGGCATTTTTTACTATTTATAGTTAATTTCAACTGGTTTAAAAATTGGACAATGGACTGCACACCTATATGGGCACTTATTTCTAAATTATCTAGAATGGAATTGCTGAAAATGAGTGATGTATCATCAGCAAATAAGAGGGCTCTACCACTAATTAATTCTTTAGGTAAACGGTTGACATATAACAAAAAAAGCAATGGACCTAGTATTGACCCCTGAGGCACTCCAGCTTGCACCTCTAATTTATTAGATTTATTCTTTACTATACTATTACCAACTACTGTAGTTAGTTCTACACATTGTTTTCTCCCAATAAGATATGATTCAAACCATTTCAGTTCAACCCCATTTACACCTACATTTTGCAGTATTTCCAATAAAGTTCTATGATTAACACAATCAAATGCCTTTGACAGATCTAAGAAGATTGCAGTAGCTTTATCACCTGAATCTAATATATCTATTAGTTTTTCAACTAGAGAAACTATGGCTGTTTTTGTTGATCTCCCTTTCTGGAAGCCATGCTGTTCATCACAGATAAAGTTAGCTTCTTGAAGGTGCAGAAGTAACCTATTTAGAACTACTCTTTCAAAAATTTTACTTATTACATTTAAAATACTAATGGGCCTATAGTTTTCTACCTTTTCTCTATCGCCACTTTTGAAGATTGGCAAGATCTTCCCCTCTTTTAAATTATCTGGAAAAACACCTTGTTCTAATGAATGATTGATCAGATGAATCAAAGGGTCTAACAATTGATCTTTACATTCTTTCAGAATTTTACTGGATACCCCATCCATTCCTACAGTTTTTTTATTATTTAAACTATCAATGATATTTGACAACTCGTCTTGGCATACTGGGTGGAATTTTAATTCGTTCTGAATCCCCTCAGTATTCCTCATGTTTGCATCACTAATACCTGTATTAAGAGATTTTTGAAGATCCTTAGCAACCAGTTGATAATATCTGTTAAAGAAATTACAAATGTCTACACTATCATCAATATATTTTTTATTTTCGTTAATTATTCTGGGGACACTAGTATAAGCAGCATCTACATGAGCTACTTGCCTATTTTTGTTTATTACATCCCACACTGCTGTGTTAAAGTACACACTATTATTCAAAATTTCAGCTGTTTTCTTACATTTCGCTCTTTTCACTTTTTTCATATAGTTTTTCTTTAGAGCTTTGTAATTATCTTCACTTAACATATTTCTAGATAGTTTGAATTCATCATATGCATCTTTAACCCTATTTCTTTCTGCAAGGATATCATCAGTTATCCACTCTTCAATCTTGTCTAATTTGTTCTTTACAGGGACTTTTTTAACTGGACAACTCATAGTAATATGAAACCTTAAAATATTAATGAAACTATCATATTTGTCATTTAAACTATTGCTATTGTAAACCCTACTCCAGTTTTCTTGTAGCAGATTCTGCTTCAAACAATCGATATTCCCCTGTTCACATTGTTGAATTTCTTTCATTACTCTACTCTTTTTAATTGATTTATGACCTTGCAACCCCACCTCTAAGATTTGATAGTCATGATCAGATAGTTCCGAGCCGCCTAATCTTGTTTTAGAGTAATCTATATTAGTAAGGATGTTATCAATTATTGTTTGTGATGTTCTTGTGACTCTGGTATATTCATGAACTTTTATTTCCAAGTTATTCATGCAAATAATATCCTTTAAATCTTCTGTCATTTTATTCTGTGTTGCAAAGTCTGTATTGAAATCTCCCGCTACAATAACGTTTGTAAAACGAGTAGTAGTAATCTCTAAAAGCCTATTGAATAGTTCACAAAAATTGTTCCATTCCCCATTTGGTGACCTGTAAATACCTAACACCGCTACTTCGAGATTATTGTCGATTTTTACTCTCAAACCAGTAACTTCTAAATCCATTTCCACAGCAAATTTCTCTGCATATTCTAAATTAAATATTTGCATATTCTTAGCATTTTTAGTGAAGATAGCTACTCCCCCACTTCGATGAGATGTCCTGCAATACGACGTTTTCAATGAATAGTTTGGAATATTAAGTTGTGACAATTCATCTTCTTTTAAACCATGCTCTGTGAAAATAGCTATATCAGGAGCCTCTTCTTTAAAAAATACTTCGATTCTATCTATTTTGTTACGAATGTATTGAATATTCTGATGGAACACAGTGAGTACCGGTACTTCCCTATCATCCCTTATTACTTTATCGTTGCTTTTGCATATTGAAGTAGATTTACTTAATCTCTTAGAATCTTGAGAGCCTATCAGATTGCTACAAGAGTTCCTTCCACTAATGCTATCCTGATTTTGAGAATCACTGTGCTAGACCAATGAATATTGAGAGGATTTGTAAATCCATACAGGTGTATCTTGCATTTATCATCACTATCAAATCTGAGTATTGTACTGTACACTACAAAATATTACTGTCACTTGCAGTGACTAGTTGCTCTGCTGAAAGAACTATGAGTAATATGTAGATTAAGGATTGTGAAAAACCATCTTAGAAGCAGTATGGGAGGCTCATGGTTATCAAATCTTCTTGTTTTATCATGTAGGCTAATAGCGATATAATTATTGAAAATATAATTATCGAAAATATAATAAGAAACAATGAAATAATCCAGGCATTTGCTAAAACTACTACTCAAAGAAGAAAACTACTCTTGTACAAAAGATCGTGACTCTTAATTTGTCTACAATATTGTACAAAATGATTCAGTTAAAGGTTAGAAATAATTTCAAGTTAGTAACACTGTCCTCTTATGCGAGATAAACTGCCAATGTTCTGCAATCTGATATTGCTATTCAATGACTTTTTTGTTGAGATTTATTCAATAATTCAAATGAAGATTTTTTATAACATACAAGATTTGAGCACAGCAAACTGATTTTGACAACCATAATCGTCCATTATTATATGTGGGGTGATTGAAAACTAATTGATAAAATTAATGTACAGTAGGCAATCTGTTCAGTGTTTGATGTTCTAAGGTCAGTACACCCTTGAGTGGCCAATCAGAAACAAAAATCACCTCAAAAGGTGCAATAATTTGTGAAAATCCATTTGTCATTGCCTTAATAATTTCGGCTAAATGGCTGAAGTCTCTAGGGATGCAAGTGAGTCATTTGACAGATAGAATTTTCATGTTTAATGTCAATCCCGAACAAACGTCTCTTAATAAAAATATGCAATTGAATTGCATAAAAATGGAATTCATCAATAGTGAAATAACTACCGTGTCTTAAAACTCACAACAAGCAAATTTATTGAAATATTTTTCATTTTATTTTGTGTAGAGTATTTTCACTTTCAATTTTTTATGTTAATCTGAAATTGCCAGTTTTATGCTGTAATTGTATAAGTGAATTTAATTTTCCATATTGAAGGAAATAATTCTCATTTTGTGAAATTCAGAGTGTATTTTGTGAAACCCACTTTGAAATAAATTGAATAAAAGTAATGCATGAAACAGTTAAAGAACTTTATTATTTTTTATCATTTTCGATTTTTCGTTTTTGTGGAAATAATGGATTTATCATTTTGTTTTTAAATTTGCAGCAAGCACACAATAATTATCCTACTTTGCTAGCTGTGCACAAATAATTTTTTAATTTATTTATATTAAGTGAATTATTAGATATGATTATAATGAAGAATGTAATACAGTTAAACCTCTGTATAACGAAGTCGATTATCCTGAGAAAAAATTCGCTGTAGAGAGGTGTTCGTTATTGAGAGGTTGTTGTGTCAAGAATACTGCCACCCCATCTTACACATCTTGTAATATATTGCGGGCGGTAATTAAACGAATACACAATACAGTATAATATCGCGAGCGTAGGTAGGGTGATAGGCCAATGTTAATATAGAAATTTGAAAATTCATGCTGTTGAAAATAATAAAATCCATGTTTTTTGAATATGTATAGAATGTAAATAAGTAAGTACACTCACCAATTCATTTCCAGGAAGCATGACTAGAACGTAGTGGAATTCAATCAAAGTTGCCTATACTCAGTAGGCTAGTAACATTTTTCAATTCCTTTACTAAATTTATTTCAATACTTTTCACAGCTATCAGATTAAACACAAGATAAAATTCTGTAAATAACTTCGAATAGGAACTTCTCAAAATTTTCTAGTTTTTAATGTTTTACTTGAAAAAGTGAGAAATTTTTCTTTGCATTTGAATAAAACATCACGTTCAATGAACGATTCACATTAATTTATTCAGACAGTCAAAAATGTTGTCTGGTACACCATCTTTCAGTTGAAATCCTCGCCTGATGATTTTGAAAGCTTGTGAAACTTCATGATCTGTAGGATTCTTCTCTCCAGGTTCATCACAATCAGTTTTAAGAATTGAAATGCTTGACAAAATGGCCGATGCTGCAAGGGTCAATGGATGGGAAAATCCAATAGACCTACATAAGGACGAGTTCTTAAAATTCTATTTTTAGTAACCTATGCATTCAATTTCCGACATGTGTTTTAACCTCTACTAATTGTCTATCACCCTATCTTCTACCTACCTGAATCTCTCATTACTTTTGGTTTTATTGACCTTCCTGCTGAAAATAAACAATGCCTTGGAAATGACTTTGTCGGCTTCCTATACACTCTGCATTTTGTAAGTTGAAGTGCAGAGAAAACTTCGTTGTTGAGGGGTTCGAAATTCGTTACATAGAGGTAAATAAGCAGTAAAAATTCTAAAATGTCATGGGACAAGGTAAAAATTCGTTAATTAGAGGTTCAACTGTATATGCATGATATGTATATAAATATGTCTGTTGCAATAAATAATACTGTAATTATTTAATTTGGTGAGATAAATTTGAAAATCATTTAAATTTCATTTTCTCATTGGTCCCTAACAGTGTGTCTCCTGTATTTGGGAAGTGGGCAGAAGCCCAAGTTTGAGGGGGAGAGGGTTGTGGTGAAGAAAGGGGGTAGTATAAAATGGGGGGGGGGGGGGATTTTCGCTTCTGATCTTGGAGGTGATGGGCACCTCTGAAAGGGTGGGAAGGAGGGACGGTATCGCAAAAAAAGGTCAAAACCCCCTAACTCCTGAGCTGGGACCCTCCTGATACCTTACCAAATTGAATGTTACTTTTAGGTAAAAGAAATGAAAATAGTAAAAAATGTATTAAGAGCGTGAAGCGCGACTTTATCGCTCGAGCCAAACCATTTGCTGCGCGACGCGTAGCGGAGTGCAGTAATTTTGCGAGAGCAATAAAGAAGCTTCACCCGCGAATTGCATACAATATTTTTCCTAAAACTGCAGTTCTGGATTACAACACAATAAAAGCTTGTAGCTTGTAACATCACAGACCATGCGCGGATTTGGTTAGCGTTCGCCATTGTTGAGGTTATGTGAATTTCACGGATTCCGTGATCCACCAATGAGAAGACATTGAAATCAAAACAGAAGCGTAAAGAAAACAGCTGGCGAGTAAAGTACTTTACCGCTTGTGGAGCAGTAAAGAGGTATTTTACAATTAGTTTTCATTAAGTAAAGAACTACTTTACAAGCAGTTGTAGGAAAATATATTACTTGAATAATTCCTCCACAGTTAGTGCAATTGAAATAACAAATTTTCAATTAGATCCAAGATAAGTTGAGATATTGTTTGACTTTAAACGAATCATCCATTTTAAAGGACATCAGACAATACCTATTACAAATTTTTTTCTTCATAAAAGCCAGGAAATAATACTGATCTAATAGAAAAAGTAAGGAAATATGGCACATAATCAATGCAGCATTCAATCAAAATGTCTGTTATTTCCTAGCTTTGCATGTAAGTTTTAAAGTTCTTACACATTAATTAATTTGAACCTTGTCTACCTTCTTCAAATCCACTTAACTACAGTACTAATAATAAGCGTATGGCTTTTAATGGTGGGGAGACCCTTACGGGTAGTTCCACCTCGCCGTTTGAGCCATGTTACGGGGAACATGGTGGACCTACTGTTTTAGGTGGGTTCCGAACCACCGGGTAAGTAATAATAAAGCTTGTAACATCAAGTCATTGAAGCACGGTCACCCATCCAAGCGCAGTCTTGAGCGGTCGTGACTGAACATCACGATCACTTGAATACCACGCTCACCGCATGACCAATCACCACCCTACTACAGTACTGAAATAAAGAGATGGAGAGCTATTTTAGCTGAAATTAATTCATTTGAACTTTGTTTATCTGCTTCAAATCGAACTCTCCATTTTTGATCAATATAACAGTTCTGAAGTAACACTAATTTGGAAGGAGAGCTGTTTTCAGAAAAAACAAGATTTGAGAAAATTTGGAGGTCAATTTATAATAAAATTGACCAATTATTGCTGATAAAATAACAATCGCAAAATCAAACACATGCTGTGGAATGGTGTGTGACAGATTGGAGCAGAATGAATACCACCATTCCACAGCAAGTGTTTGCTTTTACGATGGTGATGATCCTCGAATATTGATATCCTCTGTGCAAGCACCAAACATTTATTTCAACTGGTCTATATAATTTACAGCAGTATTCATTGATAAAAACCACCACATAATAAATGAATCACAATGACTAACATTGCTATTTTCTCCTATTAGTGATGATTAATTATATCCACAATGATATAATATGGGTGCTTGAACAGTGAATAAGCATTAAATATTCGCTGGCAATTACCATCGAAAAAACAAACACATGCTGCATGACAGATTGGAGCAGAATGAATTCCACAAGTACAGTAGAAACAATTAGTCTGGGCACGCGGCCGTTTGGTAGTCAGCCATGGCGCGGAGTGTTTATCGTTCATTTCTAAAAACATGTGGCCCGTGCGACGCTGCAGATGTCTTCAAGGTCAACGAGCCAACTTTTACAGAACGGCTAGTAGTGAAACCAGAGCCACGCGCCCAGAGTAATTGTTTCCACTGTATTTGATCTTATGATGGTGGTGGTCCAATATTGAATGCCCGACTGTGCAAACACCCTACAACTTGATATTGTTAGGCTTGATAAAGCTGTTCTATATTTTTTTAATATAATTGAGATTAGTGTTAGTACCGATCTACTTTACCTCATTTATAGAAAATAAATGTGGTTGTGACAATACTCATATCCGGTTTCTAAGTCGTTCAGTAGCTGTTGATTCAATAGCGGCCCTTAGGCTTGTTTCTCACATAACCGGCAGTGGGGTGACTGGTGTCGTTCACCAGGCATAATTACATTGTTTGAGTTCTTGGCAGCCTTACCGGTAACTGATAAATATTACCGGCGTCGTCTCGTCAGTCAATTAAAAATTTTCAACACCTATGAATTAGAATAGACCTATCAGACAGCACCAGTAAAATTTACTTACAAATCGCATGAACTTAACCAATGTATCATATGATTTAAAAAATCAGGTGTGTGAAGCGCTCTATATTATATAATACAATGTCCCTACAGTTTTTTTGTGTCTTTTGAAATATTATTTTCCAGTTGCACGAAAGAAAATGAAATTTGACCACAGTAAGATGACGTCATTTGACGGAGCCAGTGCAACAACTTCCCTACTGAGCTCCATAAGATGACGTTATCATATGGTTGTTAATTTAATTTTCTTTCGTGCAACTGGCCGTAATGTCTTGAAGACTCCGGTTAAGGACATCTTTTGACTCTGGATAATACAAGTCAGATCAGCAATAATTACTTGCATACAATATTACCAATCTTATACACAGTTACCATAATAATTACAATATCAATTGCTTGAGGCATAACTTTGATCTGTACACTATGAAAAGTTTTATCAACTAAAAAATTTTTATTTATTTTTTTAAAATATTTCTATAGTAGCTGGGTAAACAACCCCGGTTACCCGACTGTCTGATAAACAAGTCTTGCGAAACAAGCCTTAGGGCCGCTATTGCATCAACAGCTACTGAATGATTTACTAAACGACTGAAATATTGGGTATAAGTCTTATTAACATCACTAATTTACAATATCGTATTATCAGTTACTAATACATTAGATAATTAATATCACTAACCTACAATATAATAATACTTTAAGTTACTAATATATTAGCTAAAACAATCAAACTACTTCAATACTTTTGAACAAAATTTTATTTACAAATTTGAACATTGCATGGAAGCTACATGTTTCTCTATAATTTAATCTCTTAAAAAATTGGCTGTGTAAAAGTTTTTAGATTTAATATCATCATCACCATAGTGTGTAGGCTACCTTAAAAATAACGAGATTGCCACCTTAACAAGTACAGTAAAGGCTTGCTGAGATCTCAAGTGTGTACTTATATTTTAAGATCACATTTTTCGAGAATTAAAATTTAAAAAAATTACAAATAATTACTGAAATTGAACCTGATTACTAGCCTAATCTTAATTATTTTACGTCTAATGACTATTTTAATTACCTGAGTTCTAGAAGCATTGCTTCAACCCTCAAGGCCATGTTGTACTGCACTGATAAAACAGAATTAATTATGGAAGCAGACTCATCTTTTTTATAACAAAGAAATCATTCAATCTTATCTCATAATCTGAATAATATTTATTCATCTGCTTTTTAATTCTTGATTGCTTGGTTAAAAATGTATTAAAATTTTTTAAAAATGGAATCTTTGTTGAGGTAAGTAAATTGAGTTCATATGAGCAATAAACTCCCGTTTAGACTTAATTATTTATACAACAAAGTTTGATTAACAAGATTTTATTATAAAAGTTGATAAATTACATTGCTATGAAAATGAAAAAAAAAAAAAAAAACATTTATAGTCTCTTTAGCCAATTTTGACAGTGTGTGACTCTTCAGACCTTAACATTATGCTTTAGTTAAAAGAGCGTACTACGCAAACGAGGTGTGGGGTAGGTTGCGATTCCTTTCCTCAATGAGCTAGTAGAGTTATAACAGAATGCCAAACCTAACGAAACAAATTCTGAAGCTCTATGCTTAATAATCCAACACCACTACATTTAGGGCCGTATTTATGAACGTTCCTTCAGTTTATCTTGACTTGAGGGACTCTAGAAATGTAATGTATTCATATAGGCATTTTAAGAGTGACTCGAGTCAAGGGTCACTGAAGGAAGGTTCATAAATATGGGGCTATGCCCGTATTTATGAAGTTTCCTTTAGAATCCCTTGACTCGAGGGACTCTTAAATGCCTATATGAATACATTACATTTCTAGAGTCCCTCAAGTCAAGAGACACTAAAGTAACGTTCATATATACGGGAAAAAGGTCCGGCTGCATTAGTGAGTGCGCATACTACCTAGCTGCGTCCAAAGCATCACTCGATAGAGACGTTTGGAAAGCCACACAATTGATATAGCATTTTTTGTATCTGAGATGAACAAAACTTAGTATTCATCTCAAGCCACAATAAGGCATAATTGGACCTCTTAAAACAGACTAATTTTTCTCTCTGAATTCGAGCTTCAATATAAACAAAAATAACTCAACAATCAAATATACTTGAAAATATAATATAGTAATTTAATTTCCAATTACCTATCAGTTCAATTTTATTTATACTGAAACAGTCTGATGGCATATCACTTATAATAGTAATCAAATAACATTACAATTTGGAAGAAACTCCATCAGCCGGTTGTACGAAAGCCATTTAAATAAGAGTCTAATGTCAGTCGACTAACCGTCGTAAGTTTAACGGGTTTATTTCTGTTTCACAAAGATCCATTAGTTATTTTTTGTTAACCAAACGGGCAAAATCTGGCTACACTGTAATTTAATCAACAGCTGATTCTGAAGTTGAGAAAAAATATGAATAAATTGGAACAATTTCATTGTGAATTATTTTAATAATTATTCAACTATCTCAATATTATATTCTTAATAGATGTCTTTCATTTTGAAAGGTTTTAAACCTCTATGACCTAATTTGCAGTTCCGTCTTCTGGTAAAATAAACATAACCTATAAAATGTAACTTAACGGGCATTAGTGAGATTTAATCATCAGTAATTGGGCGGTTAAATATATTTTAAGACGGTTAACCTAATCGGCGTTTTCGCTTGTAATATTGTCCTTTGTGCAACTAAATTCTCTTTATTAAGTTTTATTCTATGGTGATTAAATTTAATTGGCTTTCGTGCAACCGGCCGTATAACCGGATTCAATTTGTGACGAGAGCATTCTATTATTATACAGTGTTTTATGAGAAACGGGTTACCCGTCAGAAGCTAATTATACAGCTCAAAATAAGAAAAAAGTTTATATAAAGATGGGTTTGCCAACGCTTCATTACAGAATTGAAGATGGAAGATTATACACTAACAATATTGCAGTATTTTATCTATGGCCATGTTATCAAGTAGACATAAGAGGTTAGAAAGTGATGTCAATGCAGCTTTTGTCATTCCACACCTTATCAAATTAGTTGCACAATGAAGCTATTTCAGCACTACTGACACTTTTCACTACAGGAGTCTAGAGCAATCGGAATCCAGGATTTCTTCAAAATGAATGTTATGCAATGATATGCGTGCAATATTAAGCATCAGCTGATTTAAACATTTCGAAATCAACCTGGATTTCAATTCGCAACTATAAACAACAATCACGCATTGTAGGTTATGTTATATTTTGGGCAAGTTATTAGATTCATTAGTATGTTAAATTAAGCGTAATTTATTGGTAGTTGGAGATAAAATATTGTATGCAATGACTGTATTTTGCCATTTTTAAGAAATTCGTGAGATGTTTAGAATACTCGCTTTGCTCGTGCTACAACTTACATCTCACTCGTTGCTTAAAGGCAGTCATAATACAATCGTTGCATTAACTACTATTATGCAATTACTCTATTATGACTGGCTTTAAGCCACTTGAATACAATCGTTGCATACACCATTTTATCTACGACTATCAATACACAGAATTTAAACAAAATGTCAGTCAATTTGGAAAACTTAGTCAAACTACTGTATTATAGAAAATAAGATGGAAGTTATTTCAGCTATTCCTAAAGAATCATCAACAATATTTACTTATATAGTAGTTTATGCAATGCTTAATCGTTGATCAGTTTAAAACTAGACAATATAAACAAATTAAATTTCGAAATTTTCAAATCAGCTGAAGTGAACTACCGACAGTTTTCATTTAGACACTGATTGGGATGAATGCTAAATTCTCATTGGTCTAGTCACGCACTGAAAGGGACGCCCATAACATAGTCTTCATTGTGCAACGGTTTTGATTGGGCATGAATAGAGACAGCTGTTCGCACATTATCTTTTCAAGTCTTAATCTGGTTTTACCTAGCTTCACAATTATAGCGTAGCGCAGTGGACACCAGTACTGCTAAACACAAGCTAAATCATTGAGGGGGATTTGGCTAAAAATAATCGTACCTTTAATTGTTACGTACGGTAATTACCGTACATTCAATTTATTGTTAAGTACGGTAATTTCGAGACAAATTTTCCACAACTAATCAAACGAGTGCTGAGCTAGGAAACCCCGTCTTAATAGCTGACTTTATTACGTAGTTTTATACAAAAAAAAACATTTATTATTTTGAGCCATATAATCAGTTCCTGAAAACAATTTCAGCAAACATTGAACAATCTGCAAACATACATTGGACAATTACAATTCTTATACCATTCAAAATAAATTATGAAATAATTCATACTAATCTGACATTCAATTTGTACAAACTTCATAGCAGTATAAAAACTTAAGATATTCAATGTAATAATTGACTATAAAAACTTGAAAATCATAATAAACATTAAGTTTAAGGGCCGTATTTATGAACTCTCCTTCAATGTCTCTTCAAGGGAATCTTGAAATGCATTTGAGTAGACGCATTTCAAGAGTCCCTCGAGTCAAGAGACACTAAAGGAACGTTCATAAATAGGCGAGTTCAAGCAGTATATTAATTTAGCTCTGGAAATATTTTTTATATAAATTTCGAAGTAAAAATAAATTTTGAAATACTGAATTTAGAAAAGAGTATACATTTAGAAATGAAAATAAATTTGAAGACTGCTGGCGCATGTCCTACAGAATTAATAAACTGAAATAAAACAATTCTATATAAATGAACAGCTACTTGCTGTTATCTGTCGACGAAACTCTAATGAGGAGAAAAATAATGAGGAAGAAGGAAATAGGAGAAAAGGGTGGAAAAGAGAAGAAGTGAGGGAGAAAGAAAAGAAGAAAAAGGAAAACAAAGAGAAGAAAAATAGGGACGAGAGAAAAGATACTATTCAATTAAATTTGTAGTTGGGTTAATACAGATACTAGAAATCCAGATTAAATTGAATCGGGCAACCTGCTAGTAGTCAATACTAGTTTAAACAAAGGTAGAACGTCTCACATACTGTTATAAAACTTGGCCAAAATTCTGACAAGAAGTTAGTACCTACAATCTGTAATGTACAGAATCACACACAAAAATACAAACATATGTACAATCACATAATGTTTAAAAATTATTAATTTACAAAATAACTTAAAGCTATTTTAATATCAATTTTGTGCTACACTTAAGCCATCTAGTACTTAATACAGTACTTACACAACTTACATTATGGTAATTTTTACATTCGTGGACAGCTTTCAAATTAATACAAGCTTTTTAACTCTAATAATTTTTTAAAATCACTATTTTTACATTGCATCTGTCAATATTGCAAGTTTTGAAAGTAATCTAGTAAAATGGGTTTCCCAGACAGGTGAAGGGCAAGATAAGATTTTCAAAAAAAAACTATTTTTTTCTATAAATAAATGCCTTAACCAGAAATTGAAATATTAAACACTTGAAAATAATTTGAAAAATGTTTTTTTTTCTCTAGAAAATTAAAAGGAAAGATCAAATTTTCATTTCAGGATCATTTTTTAATAAATAAATGCCTTAGAAATTGAAAAACTGTACTTCTATGCCCGGTTGTACAAACGCTAGTCAGACTTTGATCTCCGATCAAAATTTGACCAACGTTTGTACAATCGGTCTCAATATACAATTTACAAAAATAATATAAATTTTACAAAAATCATAATCGACCATAAAAAAGGAATAATAAAAAACCAAATTAATTAATAATACAATTAATAGGTATTTCATACATGAAACAATATTATTTATCAAAATCTCTTACAATTTACAAAAATTCTGGCAGAAATAATTCGACATTTGAATACTGTGGAACTCTATTAAAGCCCGTAAATATCAGGTATTTCGAATTTCAAACAAATCTACGAAGAAAAAGAGGCAATATCCTGGCAACCAGCTGGAAAACCTAGGTTCACAGGTCTGTTGCAGCAATGACAAACAAGCATTACTGAATAAATTCTTCTATGATGTTTTTTTGTTGTAATTTATTGTTCTTTAATTCAAGATATCTTAATGCATTCGAATTTGAAATAAATCTAAGAAAATAGTAATACACTGGCAACCAGCTGGAAGGCCTAGATCCACAGGTTTGTTGCACCAATAACAAACAAGCATTACTGAATATTATATCAATTTAAAATGGTTATTTCTGTTGTAATATTATTTCATTCGAAATATTTTAATGTATTTAAATGAAATTACGCTTTACTATGAATTTCAATAGTTTATTATAATCCCCTTCCACACTAGAACACTCACAAGAATTTTTGTCGTGTCCTATTAATTTTGTTACGACAAAAAATCGTACCAAATTAGTGTGAAATACATTACAAAGCATACAAACGAAGAATTTTCAGAAATTATTATTATTACTATTACCATTGTTGATACAACCATATTAAGTACAAAATCTTAGTGCTATCATAAAACAAACGATAGCTTGATTTTTAAGTAGTATCTTTATAAAAACATTCACTTTTCTAACAAATTAATTTTGTACTTGGAAAACTTTTATTGTGTTAACATGGTTTGCACTAAGCCTAATATTTTTTATCATTTATGAAACAATTTCATCAATCATAATATCGATTAGTTCATGAGGTTGTAGACCTTTCAATAATATATATAGGGTGGCGGAGACCAAATGACCATATTTGAAAGACGACTGGCTCGTGAATGGATGTTGGATGGGGCTGTTGGAGGAAGAGCGTTCAAGGTCAGATTCTGTAGCCCATATCGGGAAGTTTAGTTGCCATAGCCCGCTGGAGTATTCAACACAGATCATTCGCCGTGGAGGAATTTTTTCGTGACGATTTTTTTGCGGCCACACGTCAAGCTTGCCGGACACATTTTAATCTCGCTCCTTGTGAACAACCATTCAATTTCTAACTGGGTTGAACATTTTTGTCAACACGGTAATGTTGTTCCAAAGAACATCTCAACTCGCATCCCAACTGTGGTGACACATGACAATGTGGATTGTGCCCGTGGAAGGAAGCCCACGGCGTTCAACGAGAAAACGTGCCCAAGCACATGGAATTTGGAAAGCACTCGCCCGACCTCACCCCACGTGATCTCTTCTTATGGGGGTATTGAAGTCAAAAGCGTATGTAGACAATAATGCACTATTCCACAATTAAACAAAGCCATACAATGTGAAATTGGGCCAATACCGGTTGAAATGTTGGGCTAGGTGATGAGAAACTTTAAAGATCGTTTACAGGAACCGCAGAAGGACAGCATTTATCAGAAGTTATTCTCAACAATTGATATTTCTTGTGCATTGCAATAAAGTTCCGTTCTTCGTCTACAAATTGTGATTTTTTCATCTGGATACCTCTAAAATTAAAGGGAAGACTTTCATTTCAAATGTGGTCATTTGGTCTCCCACCCTTTATCTATAGAATTGACAATTTCACTTCTCTGTAAAGGTTAAAAAAATTTGGTCCCCGAGAAGTGTACACAATTATTATTAGATAAGATAGAATTATTGACATTGTACCAGATATATACAGAATATCTAAGAAAAAATGGTTAATACTTCGGGTATTATTATCTATTTATATTATGGCAAGAAAGTAAAATTTGAAATAAATAGTGAAGTGAGCAATAGATAAATTGACTTTATTAAGAGCGAAGTTGAGTCTCAATGCCCTCTCTTACACTTGGCTTAAAGAAATGATAAATTGTCTATTATACACATTACAAAACAGAAAAGTTGAGGGCAAAGTTGGGTCATAAGTGGCTTCTCTTCCATCAACCCAGAATGTAAATATTATCTAGTTAAAGTGAATAGTTTTAATAAATATAGCCATGTATTATGGTTTTATGTAAAAGGAACTGAAAACTCGAATAAAACATGTTACAAATTTGTAACTACCATGAACATTGTGCTATACAAAATGCATAAAAATGTGCTGTAAACATAACGCGTATTTTTATGTTAGTATTCAATTTTGTGCGTTCCCGAACTTTTTTCTTTTTTTAATAAGGTCTTTTTTCTTTTTTAGTTGGTACAATATGATTAGTTTCTCCTGAAATACGCCGTATAATCAATATATGAAAGATATGGCAATATGTTGGATATTTTCTAGTTATGCATTTAAGGTAGTGTACCTTACACTGGAAAACTCAAAATTTCTTAATTAAAAACGGAAGAAAGCTTTAGTTATTCCCATAAGGCCTGCCGCTAATAGACCGCAGTTTTCATTACGCAGCCACTACGTTACTTTATGTGAAGCATAGAAATAAATAGAGCTTCACAAATAGAAGCGAGGAGTGCTTCAATCCATTGCTGTTGATTAATTCAATGAATTAGACATAACTTTCGCTTGTATTTGTGAACTCTCATTTAATTCTGTGATTCACAAAAATGAACGCGGTGGCTGTATTGTAAAAACTGCTACCTATATGCGTCGACCCAAAGGTTCGACTACAAGGATCATCCTCGGGTTAGAAAATACTACGTTAGGATTGTCTTGAGTTAGAAGAGATGCCAAGTTAGAATTATCTTGAGTTAGACAATCCTCGGATACCCTAAAGTCTGAACCCTAATGTTACAAAATCTTTTAGTTACTACCGGTATTAAAAGAATTAATTTCCCACCAAAAAAATATTGCCCATTCTTTCTTAAACATCCTGCAATCACTTATCTTCAATATTACAGCTACTACAACTTACACGTTGAAAACATACATTTGTACACCTTATTTACTAGATTTGAGTATATTTTAGTTTGGACGTAATTGAAGCAGTATTTCTTTCTAATGATTGCAGTAAATTTCGTTAAACGACATTTTGAGACCAATATTTTTACTAAGTTGCACAATCAGACCACCATTAAACTTTCCCACCCAATAAAAAAAAACAATAATTACATCGATAATTAAATAAATGCAATAATTGAAATAAAAATCTTCAGAAAAAATCTAGTACTCAATATAGAAGGAAATGTATTTCGAATTTCATCTACATTGATTCAAAATTGTTAATAATTGCGATATCCTTGGATTATTTTCACCATTTAGGCTGTGCACAGGGTTTTGGTCATATTTTTTCGAAGTAGTGGATATTATTGAGATATTAAAATTGTATCTATTTGAAAATGTTTTCATCAATTATTTGGTGAAACATGGGAGTTCAAAGTTGAATTTTTTCGGTTTTTGGGAGCAATTGATCTAAACTAAGATTCTCCTGTAGAAAGCCTGTGGATGGAAGGAGTTTGAGAGCTGGCTCTTTCCTCTGGGTTTTCCCCAGTATAACAATCCCCATAGATTCATTTTACATTTTTGTCAATTTTATATAATAATTAAGACACATTGGGGAATAGAATGACACATTTCAAAATTTAATCTAATGATTCGTTTTTTAAAACTGAATTTTTTAAATTTGTTAAAACAAACTAATTGATCGAAATAAAAAATATGTAATTTTATTCCTTGATGTGTTTTTAATTATAAAAAAGTTATCAAGAGTTTAAAATATATTATAGGTGAGTTCAATTGCACCAGAAAAATCGAAAAAAAAACCCTCAACTTTGAACCAAGAGCGGTCCCAGGGGGGTCACAGCCCCCCTCCAAAATTGAAAATTTACTGGTGAAGGGATAATCTCGCAAAAAAGTCAATGAACCCCATTTATGAACCCCAATTCTTAAAAGAATTTTCAAGTAAAACTCAATATTGACTTGAAATTTCTCAAGTAATATTTTTTCGACTTATGAACCTTCCTTCAGTTCTTCTTGACTCGAGGTAGTCTTAAAAGGTAATGTATCTATAAATTTAGGCATTTCAAGAGTCCCTCGAGTCAAGAGGCTCTGCAGGAAAGTTCATACATATTGATGACCCTTAGTGTTAAATCAGTAAAAAATCAAATACAAGTTTTTGAAGGGAAGAAATGACAAAATTTCTTCTCTTTAAAAAATGTAGTATTTATTGATTGACGAATGTCCATAATATTGTAGTTATTTGATAGTTAATTTGATTCTTTCTGCTGTGTCCTACAAAGAACGGTGCCTCACAATGTGGAAAAGAATTTTGTGGTGTCCCACAAGTAAAGAAATGTCTAGTCTAATCTTGAACGACCCTAATGTCTATCGGAAAGGTTACGGAGAGGTACGACTTTACAGAACTTGTATCAGATATTTTATTTCATTGAAACACTTTATACTGTAATTTGAAAAGGAGTTAAGTTTCTTTGTAGAATCTTTTTGGAAATTTGGGTATATTTTCATCAAAAAGTTATCACAAAGAAACTAAACTATCGTAGTATCAGCAAATAATAGAAAATAAAATATCTGATAATAGCAAAATCAGAATATGGTTGAGAATGAAATTTATAAATAGCTAAGAATTCGACAGAATAAAATATTTAATGAATGTTTAGATGATGTAAGTACTCCAATATTGCAACAAAACAATTATTAAATAGAAAGCAGCTTCTCTGAATTCCCACATTTCACAGAATAGTTTCAATGAAAATTTTTCTCAAAATATAAAATTTGAATAGAGAAAAAACTGATAGAATAACTTTTAATTGTCATTCTTTGTGAACTACTGAATATGTTTTTAGTTCTATTTACTGTATTTATTTTGATTGATTGAGTTTTCTTATTTGTTGTATCATGTTTTTCTGCCGAAAGAGATTTATTATGACCAATATTCAAGTGCAGAGCCAGAACTACAAAATATAATTTAAAATATTGTCTTTATTGATTATCATCAATCAATTGAACCCGATTAGCTGAGAATGCAGATGTACGAAATTGTGTTTATCTTTGAAAATTCTACTAAATGTTAGCCCTGTCAAAGAATGTCCTCTTCAAAAACAAGCGTGCTACATAGTGAAATGTATATATATAATTTATACACAATAAATGTTTATATAATAAACTCAGATCACATGCATTCTGTCTTAGCCAACCATTCTATACCTATTAAATAGAATCTTTCATTCGATCTTTTAAATTTATATCCAACTCAAGGGCCCGGTACAAATAGAAACGCAGGCCTGGTGACTTGACGCAGTGTGATATTTTGTGAAACGCAGAAATGAGTTGGGCTGCCCAAACAGATTCGATTGTGAGATTATACATTCATTCAATAGAAGGGGATATATTTATACTGGTAATTCATTACAAAATAATACTTTCTATCAATTTTGTATGCAAACTCGACAATAATTATAGCAATTATTTTAAAATAGTAATTGTTTTTGTTAAATGTATGTAGGTAAATTACCATAGCAGATCAGACCTATACATTATGTTTTGGTCTAAAGAGCTGTATAGGCCCTTAATTAATAACCCATTTTGGGGCATCCTCGAGTTAAGGGAGAATTCTTTAAGCCTTTCCTTAAGGGGAAGAAAGATAAAAATAATTTTTCTCAAATCTCTTTAATTTATCTCAAATATAAGGAATTGTTGTAAATTTAGAAACTTTTGTAATTCTGTTATCAACCAACCTTGAGGCTTTCTCAGGACAAGGGAAAATGAATAGCCTTTCTTAAGAGAATAATCTTTTCAAGCTTCCCTTGATAAAGAAACCTCAAATTCTTATTGAAAATTTAGTCAATATTTGTAAATTCAGACATTATCTTACCTTGAAGATTGTTAATACAAGAAATAATAAAAAGCCCTTCTTTAGAGTAAGAAAGGATTTTCAAGTCTCCCTTGAGATAAGTGTACCTCAAACTTTTATTGAAAATTTAGTCAATTTTTGTCAATTCAGTCATTATCCTACCTTGTGGGTTCATCAAGTCAAGGGAGAATAGAAATACTTTGTTTCAGAGAAAAAAACTTTTCAAGTCTCCCCTCGAGACAAGGAGGTCTCAAATTGTTATTGTAAATTTAGCCAATTTTTGTTAATTTAGTTATCAATTTACCCAAGGAGAAAGTAAGGCTTCCTCAAGACAAGGGCCGAAGGAGAAGGAAAAGCCGTTCTTTCGAGAAAAAAATTCTTTTTCAGTCTTCCTTGAGATAAGGATGCCTCAAATTAGGTTCATAAATAAGAGCCAACAGCTAGTTCCAAGTTTCTATTGCAAATCTAGTCACGTTATTCTTATAACTAATCTAACCGACCAAAAATATTCATTTATTATGCTACCTAGTAATGTCAATAAACACTGATCTATCACTGTTGTTCACAAAAAATCACCTTTGTCACGTCACCTATACTTCTAGTCTCGTTGGTTCTTTAGAATCAACCGCATTTACCTTGGATAAATCAATAAATCCAAATCTATCTGGGTTTTTTTTCTCACAAAAAATCGCCTTTGTGATCACCTACGTTTCTAATTTAGCCGCCCCAAATTCAACCAAATGTTACTCAACATTTACATCTTACTCAACTATATATTACTACTATTCTTACTTCCATAAACTAAATATAGTCAGTCGTTACTTGGCGGGGAGGGGGGGGGGGTTGGGTCACGGCGTTTAGAATATAGGTTAGAATATTCTCTCAAGCCTCGGTTTCCTGGAACGCAGATTTGGACTAAATGGACAGAGGACAGGGCCGCATATACAGAACTACAATATATAAACTTGATTTGCTTTCGAAACAAAGTTTTTAGTAAAATATGATAATATACTCCATTAATTATACATAATCTGCTACTGTATTATACTCATATAATATCTTCTTCCATACATAAACAGCTTCCAATAATACGCTGGAAGTTGCCCTATAATTTCCAACAACTCGCCATTTTGATTCTAGCGAGATATCAGGCTGATAACCTATTTACATCGCAAAAGTAGAAACACATTGGAGATGAAGTTTTTCATTTCGAGCGTGTGTCCACTGTTGTAGATTACCATCCCGACGTCTCACAAACTCGCTGGACAGATAAAGATATGGCGTCATGCTGAAAATTATATGTTCACTTCCAACGTATTATTTAAAGAAGATTATGTATGGGAGAAGATAGATGAATTTAATATAAGATTATAACTAAAATTAAATGCGTATGGCTTTTATTGATGTGGAGAGCCCTACGGGTAGTTCCACCTCGCCGCTCAAGTCATGTTGATGGAAAAATGGCGGACCTACAATTTTAGATGGGTTTCGAACCCAAAATAAAATAATTTATCAAATATATGTTATTATAAACTATATTACGAAAGCAAATCGTAATCTTTATATATTGGAGTGTATGCGGCCCTGTCCGCTGTACATTTAGTCCAAATCCGCGTTCTAGGAAACCAAAGGTTTAGAGCATTCTCTAAACGGCTTAGTTATAATTTTATATAATCTAAGCAGTTTGGGTCAGGTGGGGTGTGTAGTAGTTCGGAAATAATTGTGCATAACTTTATCATCAAAAATCACACGTAAAAAAATACGAAAACGTTTTTAGAACTTTTCCACGTCATCGTCGTAACTTGTATTTTCCACTCACTATAGCTAGAACTTAATAAGTACTTACAACAACTAAAAAATGGGAAAATATGATAAAAAAGGGAGGATAAGGAAATAAAATTAAGAAATAATTATAAATTAGTTGTTCACTTAACCGACCGACATATCTGAGGCACTTTCCTCTTGACACAGACATAGTTGCCTTGTATGCGAGCAATGGGCGCTGCTGCACTTCTTTTACGTCCGTTCGTCGTTCGCACGTTTTCGTAACTAGCGTCCGTGTAGTCAGACCCTACCGGCACTGTTACGTCCATACTAAGCAGCGACGACGATCGCGACTTGAACCGCGGCAGCTCGGTCCAGTTCAGCGTGTCCAGTAGGTCGCTACTCAGCTGTTGGAAACACAAAAAAGGTTGTAAATTTTGGAGACAATATTTGCCAAATCTCTTTACAATGAACAAATTTGGCTTGTTTGGTCATATAACTTTCAGAAATACTACCATACAAATACAATACATATTAGGTAGAGAGAGCTGAAGTCCTAACTTCGCATTTGCTTGTAAGGGTGTAAGTTTGATATCATTTACTTGGACAATTGTACGATAAAAAATATGAAATAGCCTTATTGTGGCTTGAGGTGAAATGAGTTTTATTCATCTCAGATACAAAAAAGCTTCAATTGTGTTGCTTTCCAAACGTCTCTGTCCTATGATGGCTTGGATGTATGAGATGGCTCAAAGGTTTGCTGGATAGTATAACACTCACCTATACAGCCAGACTGTGTGGGAGTGAGAGTGGACTACCAAGCATAGAACTTCATGTTTTCTCTCAGTGGTTTGGCATACTGATATAAATCTGTTTTAGCCCAGTGAAGAAGGCACTCCCAAACTACCCCACTCCTCGATTGTGTAGCACACTCTTTGAACTAAAACGTAATGTTGAGGTCTGTAGTCACCTAAAGTCGAAATCGGCTATGGTACTATACATACTTACATACACGAAGACATATATTATGTTTAGTAATATTAGTTTCATTTTTTGTTTGAGATATTGATTTCAATTCGGAGTTCTTCCACAGTCTTAACTCTAGCCTTAGAGACAAACTACACTCGCGACCGCGTGCCATAATTAAGGCTCAATTACACCAGCTGGATGAATTTGACTTTACAAGAAAACGAGTCAATAGCAAAGTGATAGCCGTGAGCCGTAGCAAGTATCTGTTCAATCAGATAGAGATAAGCTGCGTTCTCCTGGGCCATCTTTTTAAGGGTGACCGATTGGATTGGCCTGCATAGACACTGTTCTCTGCTGTAAAATCACTTCCTGGTGGTTCGGAACCCACCTAAAACTGTAGGTCCTACTCATCAATCACCATCATCCAACTCATTACCCACGCAAAGGTCTCAGACCTATGTGGGCTTCATCCTCCAAAAAAAGTGGCATTCCTATTCATGACAAGTATTTAATAATAAATAAAGATCTTTGTAGTGGCGAAGGTGATATTGTGGAAGATATCCATAATGAATAATAAGACTTGAAGTTGTCACAACGACATTTATTGAAAACAGTGATATACTAGTTTCGGTTGTTACACCATTATAAATCTCAATCAAACTAAAACTAAAGTACAGAGTAGCTTAATATACTAACACGGAATGATACTACTGGCTGAGGGAGAAAGTGCCTCTGATAGGCTGACCTTCATTGAATTTGTGATTGGCTGAAGGCCAATGCGAATGCAAATGAAGGGCGTGTCTTGTTTTGGCCTTCAGCCAATCACAGACCTTCAATGAAGGTCAGCCTATCACAGACACTTTCTCCCTCAGCCAATTATATCATTCCCTGTAAGGTACAGTATATATTAAGTTACTCTTTACTTTAGTTTTAGATTGATAATGGTGTAGCAACCGAAACTAGCATTTCATTGTTTTCAATAAATGTTGTTGTGCCAACTTCAAGTTTTATTACTCATTATAATAAATAAATAAATTGAACCTACCTCAATATCGTGATGCTGGCTGCGATTGACGCCTAACCTCAACTCTTTTTGCGCCTCGTTGAATTTCTTGGCCAGCGCCAACCTGGGCTCGAAAGGCTGCAGCGAAGGCGGCATTCTCGAAAGTTCATCTTCGCTCTCATCACTTCCAATCGGCTGCGGCCCGTCATCCTCCTCTTCCTCGTCCTCCTCATCTTCTTCGTCTTCCTCCTCCTCGTCCTCTTCCTCCTCTTCCACTTCTTCTTCCTCTTCATCATCGTCTTCGTCTTCCTCCTCTACCAACGTCGGCGTTTGCTGCTGATGTACGACTTCTTGTCTTAAAACCTGTGATTGGAAAAATTGAAATAATACTTTTATTCACTAAAACAAAATTATAAAACACAGTGGACTCTAACACACATATAATTTATTCAGTGTATCAGAAGATGTTTGGCTTTTATCTAGACAGTATCGTTTTCCATTATGAAGTAGTGAGGGTTTTATTTTTAGCATAGGTTGTTGCTATTATTATTATTATTGTGGAGTTTTTTGATATTAGTAGATGAATGACGATGCTCAACTGTACAGAATTTTATATTATTTGTACTGTGTTTAATAAAAATACTAGTAGTTCTGTGAACAGTAGACCTCATGCCCAAAAATAAGGGTGCTTACAAAGAGCAGATAATTCTCAACTGAAAAAACTGATTGAAAAATCTGAAGAAATTAATTGCTTGATTGGAGTAAAATATATGTCATATGATGTTTCTTTTAGTTAAAAATTTAAAATCACTCATAGGTGAGATATATTGCTCCCAAAAACCGAAAAGTTTCAACTATGAACCCCCTTAGAGGCACTTGCAATATATTTTTGGAATGGAGTATTGCAAGGCATAATTTACATGCTGCTTAATACAATATTCAGGCATAATAAATATTCTTTATTACAGACCTGAGCAATAGCAGTCGGCCTGACTTTGGTGGCGGCCACCGTTCTAATTCTGATTGGTGCCACTTTCTGCTGCTGTTGATTTGGCAGCACTATGGCGGTGGTGGTGGTGGTGGCGGCGGTAGTTGTGGTGGCTATGCTAGTCACTGCAGTCACAGTGGCCGTTTCGCACTCGTCGTTGGCTTCCTCGTTTGAGTCGTCGCCGTCACAGCCCGCCACAAAATCGCCCGGCGTCCAGCCCACTTGCAGCTCGCCTCGCTCCAGCAGTTCCAAGTTATCTACAAATTAAAAATTTGAATTTTTTTAAAAATAATCCATAAGATTAGAACAATATTAAAGAATATCCTATATAATAGGCAGCTACTTGCTGTTTTGTGTTGTCGAAACTCTAACGCTAGAGAAGAATAAAGGATTGAAGGAGGAGAAAAATGAGTAGTAAGAAGAAGAAGAACAGAAAAGAAGAGGAAGAAGATAGAGAAAAAGGAAGAGGGATAATAAAAGACTATTAAATTAAATTTATAGATAGGTTATTACACATTCTAGAAATCCAGATTTAATTGAATCGGGCAACCTGCTAGTAATAAGATAAAACAAAATTGCAAGGCAATCACGATTTTATAGCTTAATATGAAAAAAGTCTTTAAACCATAGAATTCGTAATTACGTTTGGCTAAGTTCTATTGGGACAGTTATAATTTTAATCGTAATAGAAATAAACTATTTTTATTTCACTGTTTATTTGTTGCAATATTTGTGAAGATTGGCACCTGCTGAAAAACCTACGGGTTTAGCAGGACTCTACAATGTTTGAAATGTTTTTAAATAAATTTGATTGATTGTGATGTTTCATGTATCAGCTGTTCCTGCTTCTATGCGCTTCATGCTTCTAAAAACATTTTTTTTCAACGGTAATAGTGTCCATAAGTACAATTTAAACATTTTTTTTAATGTAGAAAGAAAATTAGAAATCGGGCATTGAGGTGCACTGAATTGAGTTTATACGAAGCTTTGTGCCAAATTTAATGTTCCAAATTGTTGCCGTTTTTGTGAAATCCGTAAAGCTTTGGTTTCCTAGAACGCGGATTAGGACTAATGGACAGTGGACAGGGCCGTATACACTACATTATATAAACTCGATTTGCTTTCTATATATAGTTTATAGTAGTATAACTATATATAGTTTATAGTATATAATATGACAATATACTCCATTAATTATAAATATATAACCTGCTATTATACTCATATATCTCCTACCATACATAATCTACTTTCAATAATAAGTTGGAAGTAGACCTATAATTTTCAACAACAAGCCATCTTGACTCTTGATCCGTCCCACCAGATAGATAGATTGTATTTTTTTCCATCGGACACTTAAGACATTGACGTCAAAAAATAAAAATGGCGCAAAAACATTTCTTAATTAAAGAAAAAATCTTACAAAGAGTAGAAGAGCCTGTCTAACAAAATTTCAAAATGATCCTTTCTGAATTGAGTAGGAGAAAGAGTCGTCACAGATTTAGGTAACTTATTAAAAATCTTAATTCCCAACACAAAATGGGAATAATTCTGGACTCTAAACAACCTTACCCTGGGGCTATCAAGTTCTCTCCTGCCACGAGTTTCATATCCATGAAAATTACTTCTTGGGCAGAACTTATGCCTATTCCTATGTGTACTGGGCAACAACATAAATATACTGGTTGGATACCAGGTTGAGAACCTATTAACATTAAGAAAAAGAAATTACACTGGACATGGAAGATGTATGAGTATAATAGCAGGTAATAAATAATTAATCGATTTCATTATCGATTGAATTATTATTATAAACTATATTTTGAAAGAAGATCAAGTTTATATAATGCAGTGTATGCGGCCCTGTCCACTATACATTTAGTCGAAATCCGCGCACTAGGAAACCAATAAGATGAAAAAAGACAACAACATATTTAATGAATGATTGTATCTTGACTGACCTGGATTGAGCATAGACCGCCTGATGGCGATGGGATCCTTGCGCGACCACTTGGCCACCTCGTCGTCCATCTTGGCGGTGCGGTTGGGGTTCATCGCCCACAGGCAGCCCTTGCGCTGCGCCCCTCCCTCCGCACCCATTACGGGCTTCTCTATCTTCTCAAAGCACTTGTTCAGCGACAAATTGTGGCGCACCGAGTTCTTCCAACCGTTCGGCGCAGATTTGAAGTAGGGGAAATGCCGACTGAAAACACACAAACACTCACAAATCAATCAAATTTCAAATTAATTTATCCTACATAATAGGATATACATAAAACATGAGACCTACACTTACACGAATAACAAGAGCACATTTCTTCCATTCATAAATAGGATAAATTTCAAAGTTAAAAACATAAGTTTACAATTTTTCACAAGAAAAACTTAATTTACGGTTACAATAATCGACTGAAAGTAGGCCTATAATATCCCTAAAGAGAAAAAAATAGATTCAATTCTAGAATTATAATTATAAAATCAATAATTGAGAAACAAATGTTTCTGCAATTACTTGTGCAAGTACTGCAAGTATGAGTATTTTTTAAAAAGAAGGTTCATGCATTTTAAAAAAATCGGTTATTGTACAATAAATGAATAAAGGCCCATGAATACATAGACCTACATAAAAATTATACCCATACTTGCACAAATATTTGTTCTTCAACTATTGATTTTATAATTTAAATTCTAGAATTGCATTTAGTCCATTTTTGTAACCTTAATTTAAGTTTGTCAGATTGCAGTTTTTTTTTTTTTTTGTTTAGAAGATGATAGGGTAAGAACTTGTTGCCCATTTGGAGAACTTTCTTCTAAATTTATTAAGTAATTATGGCTATGATACTGTTTCTATGAAGGAAACAATCAATAAAAAAGACACATTTCTGCCATGAATATCAAGTCTACAATATTATAATACATAAATTAAATTTATATGAGTCGTAAAAACGTTTTATGAATACAGTAATATGTATTTAATATAATAATTTAATTTAATAATATAATACAGAGTTTGGGCAAAAATATATTAACAATAAAGCTAATGCTAACCGTGATGTTCTATGCATCTGCGTGCTCTAAAAGCAAGATGCTATAGAGCAGGTAGATGCATATGTTCAGGTTACCATAAGCGTAGATTTTCGAAACTCTAATAGCAATTAATTATTATTTTAAGCGTTAAACCAGTAAATTTTGGACGAGTTGCTACTGAAGATAAATCAATTACTTAAAAGCGCACTCGCTACAACACGTTCATATAGTTGTTATGTTACAAAACCTACATATTTACGTGAAATGTTACCAGCTTGCAGCCAATGCAATCTGTGCTGTCCTGGGACAACTGCTCAAACCGAACCAATGGTTTTTAATGAGAGGCCGGCTACCGATTGCGATGCTGTGCTGCGCTGTGCCGGTAATTGGGGTTCATTGAAAACTATCGGTTTGGCTTTAAAAGCTAGCACAGCTCAGCTTTCGGTAGCCGGGCGCCGGCTACTAACGCTCAAGAATTTGATTTCAACTTACCACATAAAATTGTAGATTTCCGACACGGGTAGACTTCCTGAGGGCGAATTTTTGAGAGCCAAAGCAATAAGACACGAATAGGAGTAGGCGGGCTTCGGGTAGAGCAGGGCATCCCCTAGACACAACTGTTTTCTTGAATTCGCAACCGGTCTCTTACTCTGCAAAAATACAAACCAAATTGTCAAATTCTCTACAAATTTAATTAGAAATTATACAAAAATAAAAAGGGATTCACTCTACACTATTTACTATTGATTTTGTATATTTATTGAAAGCATATTGATAATTGAAAGAAAAAAAATTAATGTGTGTAAATCTATTGCATAGAGGCTATCAATTTTTTAGACTTTCAACTTTATTTATCACACAAACCACAATTAAGCAAATATGCAACAGGTATAGCCCACTTCGGAGTTCTTTATAAATTTTCAACTGGAAAATTCGAATTTTTCGGAATAAATTAATTTGATTTGTGATTACTAGAATACACTATTCATGGCAATTTTAATCCATTACCATTCTAATAGAGATTTTCAAATAGTGTTGTGTAAGCTAATACTTTTAATGTTATCTTTATCTTTAACTTTTTGTTGAGTACATAATTTCAATATCGCTTCGCTCATGTCCTAACTTGCATCTCACTTGTGGCTTAAAAGTTAAATACAACAGTTACATTATTTTAGCTACGACTATCACTATACAGACAATATGAATTTAAATTTTCATTTAAAGTAATTTACACAAACTAACATAACTTAAAATGCTTATTTGTTACTTTCTTTGTAGTGGCGAAGGTGATATTGTGGAAGGCATCCCTAATGAATAATAAGACGAAATTGTCACAACCACATTTATTAAAAATATTGAGAAACTAGTTTCGGTTGTTATAAATCTCAATTCGGTTGTTATATATCAATCTCAAACTAAAAAACTGAAGTACAGAGTAAAGTAAGTAAATTCGTATGGCTTTTCGTGGTGGGGAGACCCTTACGGGTAGTTTACGGGCATTACTTACTTACTTTAGTACAGAGTAGCTTAATATATACTAAACATGGATTGATACTATTGGCTAAGCGAGAAAGAGGCCGACCTTCATAGAAGGTTGTGATTAGCTGACAAGGTGGGAGGAGTAAAGGTGGATTTACACATAGCCTGCCATGCGTTTTTGTCTGAATCACTATTTCGGATTTTCCATTTACATGTAGTACAACATGTTTGCGATTTACACATAGCCTGCCGTGTCCCTGCCATGCCTCTTCCGTTTTCATCTGATCGCTCTTGAGGGCGATTCGAGCGACGACCGGTTCGCAGCAGTGGCATGGCAAGGGCAGGTAGCCGGTTATAAAAATGACCGGCTGGGCGCCTCGTCGGTTATTTTGTATTTCTGATGCCATTCGGGAATCTTCGGTTCGCTACGGAAACGTCCGAAGTCACCAAGTGTAGCCACAGCAGCGGTCGCGATCACTACGTCCACCTCATCCGTGTCCATTTAAGAAACTGCGCTCTTAGATAAGATCAAGCAACTAGGCAACGGCATGGCAGCGACCGGTTACCGGTTGTCAAAATCACACGGCAGGGACATGGCAGGGACACAGCAGGCTATGTGCAAATCCACCTAAACAAGCAAAAACCTAAAATATCTATAATAACCACTTTATAATGTTGTTGCAGATAAACCATTTTCATGATTTGATTCAACCTAAATAATAATTGTAAAATTTCCATTTAAATCAAATAGAACCTCAACTGTCTTACCTTTGCACTTGAAGGCGTGTATGGACTAGCGGCAGCCTCACTCTTTATAACACTGTTCGGCGTTAGATTATTATTTGTACTAATACTGGAAACTGTCTTATTCACGGAACTGGCACCTGACGTCAATGTCAACTTCAAAGGATCCACTTTCATCGGCTTCGAACTAACACTGATCAATGGTTTTACGTCTTCGTATTCTTCCTCTTCCTCTTCGTCATCATCTTCTTCTGCTTCCTCATCCTGAAAGTCATACAACGTTTCAGTCTAAATTGATTGCCAATTTATAAACAATGAGATTTTTTATTCGAAACTCTGAACGGAGACACTAATCAAATTATTTTCTATAATTTCTATAGAAAGCTTATTTATATTGTTATTATTTTTCTATTCAAAATGCAAAAAAAATTGTTTCAAAGAGCAATCTAGACCCTTGCTAAACGAGTATTACATGAGTCTCCAAGTCTGTTTATTCCAGGCTTCATTGAAATTTATCTCAAGCTATAACATAATACCTTAATCTTTGAGGCAAATTAAGATTTCAAAAATAGTTAGCTATTCAGTTATGAATAACCCCCTATAAATACAATTAGCGGTAACCAGTTAATTAAGATTTACATAAACTGTTTTGCAATGTATTGCTAATTTTCAGTTTGTTACGTCAAAACCCTTTATTCCACAAAAGTGCTACAAAATTTTTCCGCAAACAATTTTTTTAAATGGCGATAACATTAAAAATTAACACTTACGTACATTCACTACAAAATAGTTGTAATTAACGGTACTCAGAGGCAGATTAAGATTTCAAAAATAGTTTTGCGATTTTCTCAAAAGGCTCCAACAATTTTAAGTAAACTCACGCTTTGCACTACTAGTTGTCAGTTATCTTTCAACAGATACTGGTATACTAATGTTATAAATGTTAGATCTACAGATTTAGCTGAGTTCCGAACCAACAGATAAGTGATAATTTCCAATATCTTGTTCAATACCAAGAAAGTTGTATGTACTGCGATCATGTCGGCTCAGCAGGAGGACTTTCTACTGCAATTTTGATCGAGAAATTGGTTGAAATGGTCAATTTTGATGACATTACGCTTTAAAAAGATTGAAACTACTGCAGAATCTATGTATCTACAACTATAGCAACGATACAGTATTTTTCGGCTTGAAAGTTTTTATCTAAATTTGATATTATAGACTACTGTTTACTGTGTTTAGTATTTCGTTTTGAGTGAACTTTCAAATTGATTGCCTTCAAGTGAAAAGGAATCATTTTATTATTTTTCGAGTGGAGTATTTTGGAAAATCTTAATTTTCAGCGTTAAAAATTAACCTTAACGTTTTGGCCAATGTAACATATTCAAATTCGTGAAGAGCGCAGTTTTGGACTTGAGTCTGTTGCGCCTTCACATTCAATGTAATTTTGCCACAATAAATAGATACTTTTCGGTTAGGAAAGTGGATTGGAGTCATAGGATATTGTGAATTGCATCGGTTATCGCATTGTTCTGGTGTGAACACGAGAGTTGCAGCGATACTAGAAATATAAGACGTATCGCACTGCATCATCTATCTCATTCCTAAGTTACTATCTCCTATTTTGTATAAATGAATCTTCTAGTGAGCGAGACCGCAATTTTTCATCAATTCTCTTTCAACTCACCAAATTGTCGGACCGCACTGGCGATGGTGCCGGCGAGGGTAGTTCCGTTTTGAAGACGTCACTAACTTCGTGCTTCATGACCTGCTGGTGTGCCAACTGCAGTGTGGGCAGTGGCATAATGGTGTGCGGATTCACCATCAGCGACGCCGTCGAATCGGTGCCGAAAAAATCCAACTCGAAACTAGAGTTCGAGTTGCCGTGAATCCAGGCGTGGTGCGATTCGTCCTCCAAATCGAGAGGGGGCAGATCGCAGTCTAGACCTACAATAAAATATCGAAAAAAATTAGTTCAGTTTTTTTTTTTTAGAAAATACATAACGAACTTCCAAACTGCGAAATCCTCAAGCTAAAGAATTTTTTATAAGGTCCCTTAACTAGTATCTCAGAGAAACATAGGAAATTATTCTTTATCTATCTTTCATAATGGATGTATTGTCCAGCTCTTACATTGGTTGACTTCCTGGGAGCTGTACCGGTAACTGGTAAATGTTACCGGTGGCGTCTGATTTTTCTACTCAAATTCATAGATGTTAAAAAATTTGAATAAACCAATCAGACGTCAACAGTAACATTTACCAATTTACCGGTACTACTCCCAGGAACTCAACCATTATTATTATTTTATAAGCATGTAAGTTATTAAGTATAGACTTTTTTTCTGTAGTAGCGTTTATAATGTTTGAATTACCGTACGCATTTGGTATGGGAATACGAAATCCTCTATGTAGATAATTTTTATAGTGTTCCTTGAATGACTTTCACGAATGACTTGAGACAAAGACATTATTATTCTTATACATACAGATTATTTATACATTTCATTGCATCTTTTAAGTTACATCTATTATCTTTGAATTACATATTTGGTGTGAGGTGGCAAAAAATTCAACTTGATTGCTATCTTGGCAAGACGACCTGTCATTGACGAGTAACTCTCTAGAACGAACTTTTTTGCATTATATAGAGAATTCCCGTATGTGATCCCCACGAAATAATCGACTCAGAGAATTGATAGGTTAGATTTGGTTATGATACAGATATCGACTATCGATTCACTAAGTCGATTAATTCGTGGGGCAACATACAGAAATCCATTTACAGAGGTTTTAATGATATTCAATGCACAGTAAAGTGTCGCTAATTCAAGACCCCAATAAAACAAACACCAAAAATTGAAAACAAGCAAGTTTTTGAAATTTCAGACATTATATTACAGTGAGTTATTTAAAAAATCGTTGCATAAATTAATGTTTTTTAAGTTTTACTTGAGAAGAGAATTTTTAATTTATGCATTTTTAAACAAGCTTACTCCAATAATAATAAATAAATTTTCAATAAAAAAATTCTTTTTTCGATTTTTGGTGTACATTTTATAAGTTTCCTCGACAATCGTAATAAGTTCCTTATTTTTTTAATTATTTCATCATTTGTTACTCATGGACTTGTTAAGTAGGATTGTAGACGTTTTTATCTAAACTTTGCCACGCCAAGGAAAATAGAAAAATCATCCCAATCTATTCTAATTAAAATAAAAACGTGCCTATGAATCATGTACATTAAGTAGTTTATTCTTTGTTCTTTATTCTGTCATAGCCTAAATCTATTTTCTAGCAGTTTAAGAAATCAGTAAAACAGACAGTAATAATCGAAACCAATAAAACATACAAAGCTCACGTCAGAATCTTTATTTAAATTAATTTATTTACTACAAGATAGAACGCAAATCATGAATGAAAGACGTCAATCATTAATATGAACGGAATTAGCAAATAAATTTGTTATCAAATCAATGTTATTACCGAGAAAAATGTATGACTCAGTTCAATTTGAGTAGATACATTGACTCAGTTCAATTTGATACATTGACCTTATAACGAAAAATTAACGTTTGTTAAACGGTCAATGTTTTTCTTTTTTATAGTGTTGTCGAAACCATAGTTTGCGTTTTACTTGGAGATCTTATTCTATTTTCACTACGTTATTACTCACTTATTCAAATAATTTAGTTTCAAAATTCATCATAATTTATTTATAGACAAAACAAACTTTTTTACATAACAATAAATCGTTACAATAACAACAAATATGTATTTTAAAATGTTTCAAAAATGAATACTGTTAAATTATACATAGAAATAAATCAAATAACTTATTTTATAGATCCGTATACTACACCCAAGGATAAACTAAACGCTTGTGCGCTGAAGTGGAGCTCAGTTAAATCATTGAAGGCTAAAAATTTCATTAACAAATTATATTAAAAAATATTTTGCAGGTCAAGGGAATCTGATTTTAAGTAGAACTTTGCACAAAGGAGATTTGGAAACTAAGGTAGATAATTTAGTCAGCCAGCCAAAAAACGAAAAGAATATGAACAAGAAAAACAAATAAATTCAAAATGAACTTTTGTCTGTGATAAGATAAGCTGGCTTCGTTTCCTGCAGCCTTGGGTTCGAATCTCATTCAGCCATGGATTTTTCTCATCATTCACCCATTCACCTCATTACCCACGCACAAGTATCCATACTCATGTGGGCATCATCCGCAATAAAAAAATATTTAAAACCACTTCTCAAATTACCAAGACATAACTTTATGAATAAAAAGAAATAATTCTCTGATTACTTACCAAACCCATCCCCCATTTCACATTTGATATCACAATCTAACATCTCCTGCAGATTGAAGCTGTCAGGAGGACTTAAGTACATATCCATGGTTACTGAAACACATAAAACAATAGATACTCAATTATTATTAGTAGTTTTTAAAGTTGGTCTCAAAATGTAATATACTTAAGTATTATTAATAAAATAAGTTTTAATGCCTCCTAATTTGATCCTGAATTCCATCCATTTCAATTCATTTACTCAAATTAAGTCAATGTTTCTTTGTTCCCTAATTGTAAACTGTTAATTATTGTATTTTGGAAAGGCGGCATATAAGGGATTTATTACCTGTTGTCTCCAGCAATAATTACTTACATAACTAACGATAGTAATGAAATATGTAATGGCATGAATGTGGTGTTGTTAAGATTTTATAATCGTTAATAATAATAAAAATAAAGATATTATATTCATCATTAATTCTATCTTGATTTATGAAAATACAGTATTTACTTTCAGTTGCTAGTTTACGAGTTCAGTTGATTGTTCATCTCTTGCTTATAAATGTTTCTTTCAGACTCAAGCTTATATCTACAGCGAGTGTAGATCTGGTAATTCGGAACCCACCTAAAACTGAAGGCCCAAATAATCAATCAACATCATCATCAATTAATTCCCCACGCACAGGTCTCAGAACTATGTGGGCTTCATCCTCCGAAAAAAAACTTCCATTTGTTTTTCTCTCTATTGAACTTTACGAATCTGAATTATTTCATTTGCAATGATATTCTAAATTTTATTAAAATTAGAATGATCTTATAATAGGTATCTTTATTGTATGTTATTTTTTTATCGAAAGTGGTTAAGTAACAGAGAGTTGGTCCAAACTTCGCCACGTCATAAAATATAAAAAATCATTCTATTCCATTGAGCATCGAACTTGAATATAGTTCTAATTTTCAATTCTTTATTTCTCACCAAAATCATTACAACTGACAATAGACAAAATCAATAAAACACAATAAAATCTAAAAACTCTAACACATTAACAGTAACATATGAAGTGAGAAATAAGTGAACATAAGTTACATAAGAAATACTGTAAGTTACATAAGGAATATATATAAAAATACGACATTTCCTTTAATTGGGTCAAACTAAAAAAAGCTCCTTATTTTCTATAAGAATAATTATAATTATGGCAATGGATAAGGAATGTACTCGTATTCATACATTTTTAAACATAAATTCCTTTTTAAACCAGGGCCCTTCTTCATATATAAATACAACATTTCCTTTAATTGGGTCAAACTAAAAAAAAGCTTCTTATTTTCTAAAAAAATAATAATAATTATGGATAAGGAATGTAATCGTATTCATAAATTTTTTGACATGAATTCCTTTTTAAACCAGGGTCCTTCTTCATATAAAAATACAACATTTCCTTTAATTGGGTCAAACTAAAAAAAAAGCTTCTTATCTTCTAAAAAAAATAATAATAATAAATTATGGATAAGGAATGTAATCGTATTTATAAATTTTTAGACATGAATTCTTTTTTAAACCAGAGCCCTTCTTCATAGAAGGGCCCTGTATGTAATGAAGTAGAATATTCCATTGAAGACCATATCAACTTCTGTATCACCTGTGAGTTTTACCGTAAGTTCAGTTATAATATCAACATACATTATCACTGAAAATACTTTTCTAGTGAGTTAGAACTCTTACATATAGACACGGCTAGAGGCTTACATATTATGAGTTGCGGCCTCCATACATGAATTGAAGCTTTGCATCAATGCGAAATGGCCACCACACAAATATTTGTGAGTGTTTAATTTCCCTAGAAATGTATTTTCATTAATTATATATGTTATAATATAACTTTAACTACATATAAATTAAATTTAGTTTAATATAAGGTAATCTCTAGTTTGAAATTGTTGGATGTTTCCATAAACTTGAATATGTCCTTTTTCAGCGCCGACACGTGCATCAACTCAAAGTTATGCGCCGTACCAACGTAATAAACTCGAAAACGCCTCCTAATAATATAATTGATACGGTTTACCACGCATCAGCATTTCTAATAACTCAACAAGAAAGAATCAAACAATATTTTGAAAAAATCCATAAAAATTGATGAGCAAATAGGGGCGAATCGCATTAAGTAGCAATAATCTTATTAGAAAAAGGGTTGAATTACAAACATGAATGAGCGCTGCCCCACCCCTTTTTGAAAAACCTGGAGCTTGCTCACGTAGTGGATCAATACCGAAGGATCAGGGGCGGCGGGACCCGGGAGGGGGTTGCAACCCTCTTAATACTATGGACCCTCTTCCTGACAGAGGGATGAGAAACACAATAGAAATGAATCAACTCATTATTAAGCAGGATGGGAGTACTATCTCACTCTCTCTAAACTAAGTGCATCCTATAACACTCTCTCACTTACTCTTATTAGATCTCTTTAGGTGGATCCCATAGATGGAACATATCAGCCACGTGTCAACAATAATGTAGCTTGAGTCATCTCGCATATTTGTTAGCGAGGATAAATATTAATTTTGATAGAGAAAATTGAAAATTTAAATATTTCTAAAATGATGCATGAGTTGCCAAATTTATTTCAAAATTATGCATAAGTTCGTCAAGTTTGGCTTACAAGCTGTATTTTAGAATACTGTATTTTTCTTCACTATTATCTAATACTGTTTTTGTTTAAACGCCCAACTTGTGCACGGCTTCAAAATGATTAATAATAATTAGTTCAGTAGCTGATGAGAATACTGTATAATTATACACTGAAAATATAATTTATTATTTGTTATAGGCCTATACAATTTACTGGGTTATTTAACTATTATTTAGCTATTATTAACGATTTGTTAATTTGAATCAAAAACGTTTTACCAGAAAAATGTTACAGATTTTATAGGCTACAGAGGTAATACTATGAAAATTATCACATTTTTTTTTAAATTTCAATTGATTTTAATTTTTTAACAATCAACATGGATACATGTACTACATACAATACACTTGTAATTAGTAATTTCCAGTGTAAGCGAATCATCCCCAAATACGCTATGAAACGCCTGTCCATGAAATTGAGTGATTAATATTTTTTCGATTTATTTTAAATTTCCACTGATTATTTTTTAATTGAACACTCCTTCAATATTTATTTAATAATCTTTTTATTTTTGTTATCTCTGTGTTAAGTTCAATCATTTTCACCAGGCATGTTTTAGCAATTATTAAATTTTAAATCACACAAACTTTTTGATCACATTTTACAAAAACCACAATAATTCTTCTAACCAAATAACTGACATCGATGATCAAGGAACACGCCTCTGAAAATGGATCTCAAAGATTCGAAAGCGCTCGGCCTACAGAGTAAGTAAATTCTACTAATTGTTAATGAATATTTGACTGCAAGTCGTTAAATTCACATAAAAAGTTGATATTAAATTTTGTTACAACAATCATAGCACTGTTGAACTTCTGTCTAGACGTCATGAGTAATCAATTAGGTCTTTCTAGATAATAAAAACTGGTTTTTTGAGGACGAAGCCCACATAGGTCTAAGACCTGTGTGGGGGTAATGGGTTGGATGATGGTGAATGATGAGTTGGACCTACAGTTTTAGGTGGGTCATGAATCACCAGACAGTGTCAATGAAAAATAGCTTTGATCAGAGAATAATCTATAAATTCGTTTTGTAGAGAATAAATTCATAATTTGGAAGTTTGTTTTAGGGGACTTCGCTGGTCAACATGAATTATAGACATACAATGTAATAATTAACTTCTTAATAGAAAAATAAATAAATATTGTGAGTACTTCTATTTTTTTAGCTCAAATTCAGCATTACAAAAAATGTCCCATTTATATGGATGATGGCCCCGTGGGTCTGAGACTTGTGAATGGGTGATGAGGTGGTGACTGATAATACAAAAATGCCAGGCTGCAACGGGAATCATCATTGGCTTATAACTTTGATAAAATACCCTAGTAGCAGAATATGAAATAAAGTTAATTATAATAATAAAACGAAAAAATAGGACTGATAAAAAAGGGAATTTACATTCATAAAAATCATTTGTAACTTATACTTTTTGAAATGTATAAAATTTTAAAATGCGCTAGCATGATGTTGATTTGCACACCTAGTTTTTAAAAAGTTAAAAGCAATGAAATAGTTTTTCTATCTCACTTGTACTAGACAAACACATCTATTTTACATATCCATCATTTATAGTACCTTCAACTTTTTACAGTTCAACCCTTCGATAAATTACCTTTTTAAATTCAAGGATTTATGTAGGACTGTATAGGCCTACATCAAAGTCAATTTATGGAATATAATTTTGCTGTACTCAAGTATAATGGCACTGTACAACAAACAATTAAATATTTGATTGATGAAAAAGAAATTTCAGCAATCCATAAATAATAAAAATACAAAAAAGGGAAATTCAATTAAACGTGGATTGAAATAAAGAAACGTTGAATAAAAAAGCATGCAATAATAATGTGTACAACCTGTACATCCTACAATTTATCCTACGAGGTGTCATGAGATAGCCTAACTTCTTTAATATAAAATAAATTAAATTAGATATTAACAGAAAATAAAATAGGATGTCCAAAATTTGATAAATGTTACACAAACTAAAGCACCTAAATTAGTCACTCAGATGACACTAGAGATTGAACTGTGAATTTGAAGTTGGAAAAATCTATTCCTCTAAATCGTTTCTTTATTTCAAGTTCTGTGGCAAGAGAGTTTACAGTCTTATATTGAGAAATTATCTTATAGCAGTAATGTAAAAGAATAAACCAACAATGAAGTGAATACGGAATGCAAAGTTCTATCAGGTCTGAGGATGTTAAAAGGTTAGAAATTAAAACTTTAAAACAGTGGTAATCATTGCGATATCTCGGGTTCCTTTCCATTGCGATAATAACAAGTTGTAGATGATCTGGCCCTGATTGATGGGAAAAGTAATTAACAAGGCCAAACCTGAGTTTAAAGAAGCACAACACCAATTCAATTGATTGGATTGAATTACTGGACAAATTTCATTTTACAAATAATCAAGTCAATATTTTCAGCTAAGAAAATAGATTAAGGAAAAAACCTGCTTAAATTTTAATTCATCAATGTAATGATGACATTTTTTCTCAAAAATTTCAAAAGAATCTTAACTTTCATGATCTAAAAATAAATGTTTTGAAACATAAACATAGCACACGACAGTTTAGGTTATTAGGTTACATGAAAAAGGTAAACAAAAACTATGAGATATACGACATAAATTTATTACAGATGATTTATATTTTACCTGTTAACAAAATACGAATTCATGTGAAACCGAGCCAATTTGAACTGTACTATCAGTTTCAACGTATTCCGATAAAATTCCCTCCAAACCTGAATAACCAACGAACTTCTCAAGTGACCTTGAAATTTATTCCCGCCTTTAGAATGAAAACAAACAAATTTCATCCGAAAAAGTGGACATATATTCCAATGACATGACCTAACAACGCTATTTGATCGGATACATAATGAAAATTTTCCAAATTCTCAATAATAAAGGATAAATGGGAACGAAAGAGCGGGAATGACATTTTCGATTTTGCTTAGGTTAAGTTTTGGTGAACTAAATTGAAAATAAAATTAGAATCAATGTGTCAACGTGAGTAGAAATGTTATAAATACGTACCAGTTACTTAACACTACACTCACAATTCATATATTCACTTATTTCACATAAATAACTATTAAATAAATGTAAAAATACACTATTTATACACGGCACCGTCCAATTCAATGAAGGTATAGTAAACGTTGTGAACAGACAAAGAGCCTATGGTTTGAAATCGAGCCACCTCATTGGTTTATTCGAACTCGATTCTCGTCCCGCTCAACTGCCATTGGCCGAAGTGCTGATGTGGACGAGACCAATTTGTTGTTGTAGGTGTGACACATGGTTTACGATACTTAGAAATTGATATTTTTCAATATTAATGAACGGGATCCCATGATATAATTCCTTAATCTATTCTGTAATTTTTATGTTTCAACATGATTGTTTCTGGATGTGTAAAACTTTGTTTACTTCCATTTTAAATGCGTTAAACACGATTTCTGCCGGCTCTAGTCTAGACGTTTCCCCACTCCAAAAGATGTAAACATGGCGTGGGTTTATGAGCGGCTACGTGACAAAATTTGATTCAATTTTAAAAAATTCAGGATTAAACTTGGGCAGCAAAAATTAATCTCTTTCCAAGTAATATGCTCTAATCTTCCATTTTCGCAAGCGTTTTCTGTTTTAAGTGGAGTAAATAAAATGCAGAAAATCAAAATCGACAAGGCTTTTTGAGTGGACGATTCCATTTTCATTATCGAAGTAGGGGTGATCGATTTGCACTGTTGAAATATCAATTTGAGAATATTTTAAAAACCTCCATGAATATATTTAATTAATAGATAATTAATGACAAATAAATTTAAAAAACATTATACTGAAGACTTCATAAGATAGAACTGCAGTTGATTTATTTTATATACTGATAGACCAACCATCAACTTGATTTCCTTATTTTATGTTAGAACGTTGCAACACTACCCTAACCTCAAATTCTGTATTTTGTTACCGCATAACCTAACTTTATGAATATTAATTTCTGATTCAAATAAAATTTTATTCTATTTGAAATAAGAATTTTATCCATTGTCAACTGATAAGAATAATGTATTTATAATAATTTCCGTAGGATTTCAATTTTATGGAGTGTAAACAAACAGACTGAAGTTGAATAAAAATGGTAAGTCTAAATTTATTTTGCCTTTTCTATAGCTATTTAATCTAACTTTATTATGAAATAGATACAATTGCAGTTCTAGGTGACTACAATTGCTTGACAATAAGTTGAGGTCTTATAATTGCAGCTTCTATGATACGGTCTCAATAATTGTGGTTGAGTGATTCCATCAAATGTATCGTTGATTAATATCTGATACCGTACTCTCAACGCTTAATCAAGGGCTTGTTTACTTGTTGATAAATCGATCGATGGTTAATGTATCATCAAATAATTTATACAATCATAACCATTATAAGTTACTTACTATTTTAACAATTTTCAATTTCATTTTTTTCAGGCACGAAATGCTGAGAAAGCTATGTAAGTAATTTATTAACTATTATCTGTACTTATTAATGCTAAATAGTAGTATATTACACTTCTTCCATTATTATTCCAATATCAGTAGTTTCCAATGCTGAAACAGTTACGGTAGGTTAGCTAAGATAGACTCAATACTATGACACAATGTATAATTATTATGTATAATATAATATAGTGCTGTAGTCCTTTTAGCCGATCCGGGCTGTGGGTGACTGCACAATTCAACCATATTAGAGAGCGGACTACGGAACAGAGGAGTAGGTAATTTAAACCAACACTTCATTTAACTATAGCAAGCCCACTCAAAAAAATTCTGTAGTCGACTTTCACCACTATGTCTGTGTATACTATCAGCTCCTCATTTTCTTCTTTCAATTAATCCATACCGTACCTTCTTCACCTTTTCAACTCCTTCAACATCCCCTTCTGCTTTCTCCTCTTTCTTCTCCTTTATCTTCCTCCTACTCCTCCTCCACTTGTACTTCTCCATCATTTTTCATTTCTTTATCTCATTTTTCTCCTTCTACAATCCCCGTTCTCCAGCGCCAGAGTTTAGTCGACAGAGAACAGCATCTACGTTTATATATTATCTTCCCTGTTCTCCATCATTATTCAATTTTTCATTTTTCTCCCTCTTCCTCCACCTGCTCGCTCTCCTCCTCCTTAGTCTCCTCCACCACCTTCTTATCCTCACCTTCCTTCTCCTCCGCCACCTCCTTATCCTTTACTCCAACACTAAATACTTGTTGACAGAGGACATCTTCTAGAATAGTAACAGGTATTTATAATATTTTATTATTTATTTTATATTGCTTTAGATGTTTCCCAGTTCTTTACTTTATAATCAATAATTTTTTTTGAAGGACAACCCTGGCTCGTTGGCGAGCGGCCCAGGTAACTGAACAAGGAGGATTGACAAAGGAGAAAGAGCGTAGACCTTTTTTGGCCAGCGAATGTACAGAATTGCCGAAAGCTGAGAAATGGAGAATGCAAATAATCAGAGAAATAGCAAGGAAAGTGGCGCAAATACAAAATGGTAGGTAATTGATAGAATATCAGTTGAAATACAATGCTTTCCCTCCTTTTGTCAATTCAGCTCAATTTTTCTGCACTATCTTAGTTTATTCTCTTCCTGATCTTGAAAAGGTAACAAAACTGTACTTTTTGGCCATTTCCCTCACGTTGAGAAGGTGGAACATGCAGAAGTCACAGTTTCTCACAATGTCAGTTGTTCATTATCTGATTCTCGAAAGTTTGCTATTATTTTGTTGAGAATATTGAGCCCAATATTTCTGATAATAGTGTTTTTTTTTTTAATCTATAGAATGAATGGTTTTTGAGAAAAACAATATCATATAAATTTTTAAGAATAGCACTGTTCTTACATTGTAAATTACATAAATTTTTATATCCATAACTTATTTCAATCCGACATTTCGATTGGTTAATCGATCCACTTGACAAAATATAAAAATATAATTCAAAATATTGATCTCAGATATATGCCAAAAATGACAAGAATGTTTGTATTGATATTAATATTATTATAATGAACAGAATTAGAATAACTCATCAACTTTATAACATAGTAATCAGGAACATAATAAATTGAGTCAAAATTCAAGCAATTTGGATAGATTTTTCAACAAATCTGGTCGATTTTTGTCGCTAACACCCCTCCGCCACCACTCCTAGGTTGGACTGAAATGGTGCTCCTGTCTTGCCACCTTTCCGTGTCTGTACCTTTTTGTTGATAAAAAGCGATTAAAAAATAGAGTTCGTAAAAATAGAGATAGAAGAATTCCTATTCTAGATTCTAGTGTAGTATAAGTGCTAGACGAGACAAAAAACGTTGCATTTTAGATCGTGTCTATGGACTATCCTTAGACTAAGCCATGTCTCCACCCATGTTTTTGGGTCGATTATTAGTTGCCTTTCGATTATTAGTAGTTTTTTTATTTGTTATATACTACAAGATGAGTGACTAAAGATTCCTCTGTGATGCCTAAAATTGCCACAAACTCTGACAAAACTATATTGCGTTAATGGAAAGAAACATCTGTAATGTTTTCAAGACGAAATTCTTGCTGAACAATACCTAATAACTTTGAATATCTATTTTTGTGAACTGCAGTATAACAAACTATTAATATGCAACATCTTGCTGTGCAGAACTGACCTTTTTGAATCGCGGCGGTTGCGTTTCGAACTATGTATTTCTTCAGAGCTTGGTTGCAGCCCTTTTTGAGTCGCAGCGGACGCGTTTTGAACTTGATGGTTCTTCGGCACTTGGTCTGCAACCGAAGTACCACACAGTTCGAAACGCGTCCGCCGCGACTCAAAAAGGTCAGTTCAGCACAGCAAGATTCTACATATTAATAACAATCTAATATCAAAACTGACACGGTATTTCTATTTAAATTATGATTAAAGTAGTAAGTAATTATGATTTTATATGGTTATGACTATAAATTATGATGTATAAGTGAGTAAAAATTATAATTTAAATAGAAATGCAGCGTGAGTTTTGATATTAGACAGAAAATTTGTTGCAGACATTGTTAACTGTTCACCTGTACTGGCATTGGATCTTTTACCCGATTTTGCCTGGCATCACAATTTAGTTGCTTATTTTGATAATTGAACAATTGATAATTGATAAATGATTTATTTATCGTATGTACTTTGCTCTAGAAATAAATTGGATCTTTCGCTCGATTTTGCATAGCATCACAATTCATAGTCAACTTAATTATTTTGTAGTATATATCAATGATTTATTTATTGTGTTCTAGAAATAAATGTCTATTGTTTTTCAATCATTTATGCGATTGGCTGTTGCAGCTGGTCTAGGCGAGTTTCGAATTCGCGATCTGAACGATGAGATCAACAAATTGTTGAGGGAGAAAGGTCACTGGGAGGCTCAGATAAGGGAGCTGGGTGGGCCAGACTACGCCAGAGTGGGGCCACGCATGCTGGATCACGAAGGGAAGGAGGTGCCCGGAAATAGGGGCTACAAGTATTTCGGGGCTGCCAAAGAGCTTCCAGGTAACTATTTTTTTCCATTGCAGTTTATGCCCAAGGTTAATAGAAACTAGGTTGTTCCATTCGCTCAAATTAGCAAAATAAAAAGGCCATGACGTCACTCTGTTCAGAATTACCCTTAAATTGCAAATTTCAGCTCTTTTTGTACACTTTTTCAGTACAAAAATGAAGTTTTTACTTATTACAGATTTGAATCCATATCTTGATCAGCTGTCAATATAGGTTACTCAGTGCTATTGAACAGAAATACGTCATACCGTCACCATTTTTCTAGTTCTCAAAAAAAACGGAACAACCTTGTTTTAATAACCTTGGGTGATGCCCACATGAGTCAGGAGACTTGTGCGTGGATAATGAGGTGAATGGGTGAACGATGATAAACATCCATGGCTGAATGAGATTCGAGCCCAAGGCTGCAGCAAACGAAGCCAGCCAGAGCCTTATCTTATTACAGACAAGCGCTCCAACCAAATGCACTGCCAAAGCTATATATTAGTACTATAATATATTAGTCGACACTATAATCGATATTTGAATAAGAATCGATTTTTTGTGTAGTCAGTCGTCAGTCATAAGTATATCAGTCAGTCTATCAGTCTCCATGACTTGTATTTCAGTAATTTAAATAAAAATCATTATTCTCAAATGTTTTTCTTTATTTGAGATATAACAATTGTTTACCGTATAAAAAGAATAATGTAAGTAAGAGTAATTATTAAAATGTAATATAAGGAGTGTATCAAAATGGAAGCAACTTATGTGGTATGTCATATTTCTCATGTACGAGATTATAAATTGCTAGCAGGTTGCCCGATTTAATTGAATCCATATTTGTAGAAAGTGACAATATCCTATTTACAAATTTAATGTGTCGTTTTCTTATCCCTTCCACCTTTTTTCTTACCTTTAATTTTTCCTATTTATCTTTTTCGTTCTTCTTCCTCTCTTTCTTTTTATATTTTTAATTCTTCTTTCTTCTCAATTTTCTTCTTCTAAACCTTTTTCATCTTATTACTCCTTTTCATTCTTCTCCTTCTTTTATGTTTCTCCTCCTTTTCATTTTTTCTCCTTCTCCTTCTTATTTTAGTTCTTGTTCCACTCCTCCTTCAATCCTTTCTTCCCCAGGACTCAAAATGATTGATTCATGAACTTTCCTTCAGTTCTCTTGACTCGAGGCACTCTTGAGATGGCTCTTTTCTAAATGCATTACAATAGTCCCTTGAGTCAAGAGACACTGAAGAAACGTTCATATATTCAGCCGTTAATTATCAATAATTAGCTCAAGGAAGACTTGTAAAGCAAAACACATTTCGAGTTTCCCTTTAGTTGAGGAAACCTCAAGGTCAGTTAAAAAATTCGGACCTAATCTTGTACTAAAGTTAGCAAGTTATTTTGCAAAACTACTTTCCAACTCAATTTCTTTTCAACTTGAATTATTTTCAGGAGTTCGAGAGCTTTTCGAACAAGAGCCGCCAGCTCCTCCAAGGAAAACAAAGGGTGAACTGATGAAAGACATAGATGCTGATTATTATGGATATAGGGACGACGATGATGGCTTACTCTTACCCTACGAATTAAAAGAAGAAAAGAAAGGTAATTACAAGAAATTGAAAGAATAACGAATGCTAATAATAATAATGAGAAATTAAAGATTATATAATATTTTCTATTATGGTAAGTGATAGCCGCGGACCGTAGCAGGTATCTATTTCATTTATTTATTTGCCATATGCACAAAAAACATTTAAACAAAACAAAGAATATACATACTTAAAATTAATATCAATTCAAACAAAACTACCTATACATTAAATATGGCACTACTGGCAGAAGTAGGACTTGATCGCCAGTAGTGATTACAAGATTTAGGTAAGTTCAGAAAAGCAAGAAAGTGAAAAAATAAGAATGAAAATTCGGGAAAAGGAATGGAGACATGTTATTAAGAATACATTAAACTATTTTGTTGTAAATGTTAGTGTTTATTCATTCATCTATTTCATTGCCGAGTTTTTTAGTAAATCTATTTATGAAGTGATTGGGGACTTTATTGGCAAGGTACTCCATGTAATATGGTGAGAAGGTGACTTTTAATTGTGTGTATTCACAAAAATTCCTCGTTTCAATATGTGAATTGGTGTTTATTCATAGTTAATCTGGTGAATGATTATATTCTAAACATTGAATGAAGATGGACGTATATTGTGTAAGTTAATATTTAATGTGAAAAGATCTTTATTTTTATTACTAAGAGTGATAATTTTTTAGCAAAGACATGTCTGAGCGTAGGAACTTTAAATTCAACAAATAGACATTTGCTGGAATATAGTCTGGGTCTTCTTGAAGCTGCTCTAATCAAATGCTTCTGTAAAGTGAATATCTTATTGTGTGTCAAAGGTGCCCCCCCCCCCCCAACTCTATCCCATATTCAAACAAAGAGTGGCCATAGGCATGATATATGTTTCTTACAATATTGATGTCATTCAACCTATTAATTTTATAAAATATGTAAATAAGATACTTTAATTTAGATATTAGATGCTGTAGATGAAAATTTAGTCTAAAGTATTTCAAATTTGATTTGAAAACACTGGAGCTCTCAAAAAATAAAGTCTTTCTGACTCCTGATTACCTACTAATCTCGAATTAAAACCAGAAGCTTATTGCCGAACCGGCAATAGCCCCCAAAGACTATAGTCCTCGCCGACTTTCCAATACGCTTCTGATTTTAATTCTACTTTAGTTCAATGCAGTCATTAGAACTGTCGATATTATTGGAAGTGGATGGGTGACAGAGCTGCTATGACTTGATTCAAAAGCTTTATTATTTAAGCGATGTTTCAACTATTTGTGTGGACTATTCTAATTCATATTTCCCTTATCCTATGTTCAGGGACTTAAACTTGTATTTGTCAACCTACTTAAAGGCTTCCTCGACTCAAGGGATACTTTAAAAGCAATCACTCGAAAAGCTTCTCAAGTTCTCCTTGAGTCTCAGGTTAGGTCCATAAATACAAGTTTATATACTTAGCTTCCATAAATACAAGTTTAAATACTTAGCTTCAACCATTATCCTATTTTTTACAGAAATAACTTACTTGTAACTAATATTTTATTTACAGCAATGATGATAAAAATATCGAAAGACTTAGCTGCTAGAAAAGAGGCTGCTTTACGGGGCGAAGTTATCGAGGACAAACCAGATGATGAACCTGATATTTATGCTGTTGCCGCTGATTTGGATGTAAGTATTTTCGAGATTTTTGGTCTTAGTTTTTTCACAAATATTTACACTAAAGTATGCATTATCAAATATCATATGTGATATTCTTATCATTTATTTATTGAATACATTCAAATTCACAACAAAAAAAGGCTTACAGCTTAATGCCAAAACAATCCTCATTTACCATAAAGATTGGTCAATGCAATTCAAGGAATATAAAGAAAAACTTAAACACCATATTCCATAATAAAGGAGAAGTGTTAGAGAATACAGTAATAAAGAAAATAAAGGAATTAGAAAGAGTAAAATACATGAAAATGTAAAATGGATGACCAGAGAAAAATAGAAGATAGGGTATGGTCTACAAAACAGTAGAAATTGTTGAATTTGAAGAGCTTTTACAAATAATTTGCCCAATGTATAACTTTTTAGAATGTGTAAACCAAGAATCGGATTCAACCCATTATATAAACGTGTATTATACATTAATAAATTATAAGACATTCAAACAAAAGTGATTGATTCAGATAATAAATGAGTATATCATTTGGAAGATATAATATCATTTTATCAGCGTATTTCAGCAACTGTTGTGTATAAGCATTGAAGAATTTGTCTCGTATATATGAACCTACCTAGAAGCTTTCTTAATTTAAGGGATCCTTGAAAAGCATTTAGTAAAGGGCTTTTCAAGTCTCCCTTGAGATAAGGTAGCCTCAAGGTCAGTTAATGAATAAGGTGCTTAGACATTTCTCGAAAATCTTTTGACATAAATTTGATTGAAAAATTTGAGAATAACATTGGTTGCGTTCATGGGACCCGCACCGTTTACCGGTGCACCGGAAACTAAGGCGATTGATTGGTCTTATTTAAATTCATAGATGCCTAGTTTCCAGTGCACCGGTAAGCGGTGCGACTCCCATTTACGTTGTATCATTGAAACTATGAAGGCTTCTCATTTACCGGTAAATGTTACCGGTGATGTCTGATTGGTCTATTAAATTTTTTTAATTTCAATAAATTTCAATAGACCAATCAAACGATACCGGTAACATTTAAGGGTTACCTGTAAAGCTCCCAGTAACTCAGCCATGGAGAATTCGACGTAAAATTAATGTGAATTAACTGGAAATTAAATTGATATTTTTGTTTTATTTAAATTTTGTTCCTAATTGTTCTTTTTGTATTTTATTATTTTCAGTCATCAGAAGACGAATCGGGAGTAGAAGGAGAGACGAGCCAACCAAGGTTTATAGCCCACGTTCCGGTTCCCTCCCAGAAAGAGGTGGAGCAGGCACTATTACAACGCAAGAAACAAGAACTATTGGAACGATATATTAGCAGCGACATCACCAAACAGGAGGCAGAAGCTAAGGACTTGTTAGGGGTAGATTCGTGATTTCGAAATTCGAAAAAACTATTTAATAATTATTAGAAATTGGAGGACTATTTGTTATCTAAATTACTTGTTAGCAGGTGATTCGTGATTTCGAATATAAAAAAACTCTTCAATACCGTCAATCGGGCTCACTTTACTCCAGTTCTAGAACTTTTTTCAATGTGAATTCATTTCCGCAGATCATTTATGAGTGTGTGGCTATTTTCATTTTCATATTAGCAACCCTGATGTTCATCTCACGAAGTTCTGTAATAATTCCCTTTATTATTGTATTATTGTTTATGGGTGAATGAAATTGGATCTGGAATTTTGTAGAATTTTAGGTGGGGATAATCACCTTCAGTTGTGGACTTGTCTTATACTCCTTAACTGGAGTCTCCAAGACGTATCTACAGAAAAAAATACTCCAATCAATCAATTTATGGTATTATTTTTGCTGTAATTTAATATAAAACTGACACTATATTTCTATTTGAATTATGATTTTTACTCACTTATACTGGAGGGATGCATTTCGCTTCTAAAGAGAAGCTTCATCACTGGAAAACATATCACAGATTAGCTGTAAATTACAAGCTGGGGTACAGTAATCCCGTCTATGGGGTAACTTAATAGTTTTTTGGGAAGTGATAACCGAGTGCCGTAGCAGGTATCTGTTCAATCAGAGATAAGCTACGAAACTCCTGTGCCATCTTTGTAAGAGTGACCGACTGTATTGGCCAGCAAAACAGACTCTATTCTCTGCTGAAAAATCACTTTGGAACCCAACTAAAACTGTAGGTCCAACTCATCAATCATCATCATCATCCAATTCATCACCCACGCACAGGTCTCAGACCTATGTGGACTTCATTCTTCGAAAAAAGTGAGCTAATTAATTATCCCAATTTAAATTTATGAATAAAAAGAAAATAGAAGAAAATCAACAACAGAATGCGGCGAAACATGTTTTTTCTACTCTTTATTAAAGAGATTGTATTTTACTTTTTATTCCCACTTTATTACTCCCAAAACTAGAAAATTGTCTACAAGGTGCTGAAAATGGAGTAAAGAAAGTTGACTGGTAACGAACTCGGGACGATTCGGAATTTTGAAATTAGTGGATGTAAAATTTATTTTAGTGGGTGTAAATTTTATATTTGTTACTTCATCATAATTGAATAAGTATGTTTCGATTTGTATATATGAACTCAATTTTAAAGATAAACTTTTCTAATGTATCTATTTTATTTTTGGTTGTGTACCTTATATCCCTAGCTGAAAGAAGGAGGGGTGATTGATTTCTGGAAGAAAACGCTGAAGCTTGAACGCCATAGTAAGCAAAGGTGCTTGCGCAGTGTAGCACCTTGTAACTTGTTCTTTATAGAGGAAGCTTATTTACCTGCTTCTTCTATTAATGAATTATATATATATATATATATTATTTTTTTTTTTTTGAAAAGGGAAAATACTGAAAAGAAAATTCTCTACCAAGTCTGTGTGTAGGAGTGATTTTTGTGGTAGCCTGTGCTTGCACGATGGAGCCTCCAATACTCGATGCTAATCATAGATGCAAAATCAAACACATGCAGTGGAATAGTGGTATTCGCGCTGCAACAATTTATCATACACCGTTCCACAGAGCATGTGTGAGTTTTCGATGGTGATTATCATCGAGTATTGGATGCTCCACTGTGCAAGCACCTTTACTTGAAGGGCAGCTTCTCTGAAAGGTAACAATTTTCTTATAAGTAGGCCTATATTAATCAGTAATGCACGCCATTGCTTGGAATCCAAGTAATATACTATAGGGCCTCGGTTATCCGACCTTCCGAGTTATCCGATCTTCCGGGGAAATACGAACAGATGATCACGAACTTTTTTACCCAAGCTTAAGTTTAGTTTCGCAGTTCACTGCACTGTATATGAGTATGTACCTACTGTAAAACATGTTTTATTACTTTTCCGTAAGTATATTTTGATGTTTTAGTACGTTACATTCAGTTATGTTGTATGTTCTTGAGAAGTTTTTGAGTTGAAAATTTTGCAAATTAACACATTTTCAACGCCGTTTTTGTCATTTTCCGTGTTATCCGACCTTTTCGCTTATTCTACCTTGCTGAGGCCGGTTTAGGTCGGACAATTGAGACTACTGTATTACAAGAAAACCTTATTCAGTAGGTCTTCAGCCATGTCAGAGGAAGCACAACAGTGCGAAATGCTCACAACACACAGAGTACGCGGTATAGTAAGCGTTGATATTCACTACGGAAGTATTACATTATGAAAATATAGTTGAAAAATCATAAATCTACATATTTCTCAATAATAATAACATTCCACCACCAATAATATTCCCAAGAAATAACGAGTAGTAATACCTGTAAATACTCTAAAACCAGAAGGAAAATTTGGTTGCTAATGCGTATCCATATCATCTAAATATTTGTCTTCTTAATAGGTTACCTGTTAATAAACACAATATTTTATAAAAATTATTATTAATATAGGAAATTAATAAGGTTGAAAGCCGAATAGATAGAATTAGGAAATAACTAGTTAAAATTAAGATAGATAAAAATATAAATTATAAAAGTAAAATAAGCAGCAAAAGAAAAAGTGAGTGATATTATTATAATAATAAGGTTTTTCTAAAGAATGATATAGAAGTAAAAATGAAAAATTAATAAAGTAAATAAAAATAGAAAGGCAATCTTTTAAAGCTATAGGAATCTTATTAGAGGTAGAAAAATATGCTTAGTAAGCATATATCTGACAAATGTATTGAACAAGAGAAAATTAAGGAAGAGGAGGTGAAAAATATTTTAACCTATAGAGGCTTGATTAAAATAAAGCTAGAGGTATAGCAAGGAAGTATTGCAAATAGCCAATGAAATTATATGGAAGAAAAAGTACCGAAAACTTTTGTTATATTAAGGCTTATTATAGCGCTATAGTGGCATACGGGGGAGATGACACAAAGGAATAAAAAAGAAAACTCGAAGGAAGAAAAAAAAGAAAACTTAGAGGAAGAATAAGAAGTTGAAGAAGAATAGAAGAGAGAAAGGAGGAAAAAAGAAGATGGCGAAAGGTGAGCTATCAAGAGGAAATCACGAATAATTGATGAAATCAAGGGCGGTCCCAAGGGGACAGATTTTGAGGGTCACAAATTGGCTTTGTTGACCTTTTTTGTAAAATTGCCCCTCCTACCCCTTCTTCAGTAAATTTTAAATTTTGGGGTGATCATTTTTATTTCTGACCTCTCAAATTCCCGAGCTGAGACCGCTTCTGGATAAAATGGATAATAATAAAAGATATTCATCAGAAAAAGTCAAAACCTGAAACATCAATTTGGAAACCGAATAAACCAATAAGAAAACTAAAACATCAATTTTGAATTAAAGGCATAAATAAATATTGAAACATATTTATTCAGCAATATCCAATAGCAAAAACATGTTCAGGTCAGCTTATAAATAAACAATGATGGGTAGGAGTACAATTCGGGTCAAGGTTAACATATTGAGGGTAGCTATCAACCTTGAAATTATTCAATTAACCTTGAACTGAAGTAATAAATGGCGAGGTTAAAGTGTTTTTGTAATTGTTGGTGACCGGATTTCAGAGCCATTGAGCGAGTCCTCCAGTTCTTCTTCCACCCAGGGAAGTCCTTCAGAATTATCCTGAAAAATATACAGGTATGTTTAATACTGTGTAATATTGTAGTGGCTTGAGGTGAATAAAGTTTTATTCATCTTAGATACAAAATCAATTGTGTTGCTTCCCAAACGTTTCTGAACGATGTCTTGGAAGCAGTAGCTCAGAAGGGTGCTAGATAGTATACACACTCACCTGTGCAGCCAGACTGTGTAAATGTGGGAGTAGTAGACCGTTAAGAAAAGAGCTTTATAATTTGTTTTGGTGGGCTTGGCATAGATACCGGTAGGCAAAACTCTGTTAGCTCAGTAAGGAAAGTAATCGCAACCTACCTCACTCTTTTTATGGTAAATTCCAATTTTAATTAAGAATAAATTATATTTCTACTCACTTCAGGGCAAACGTTTTCGAGTCATGGAGACTCATCTTCAAAGACTATCACTGACTGCAAGTCGAATTTACCATTAAAAGTTAATATTAACAACGCAGATCGTTATGGAACCAGGAATCTACCTCACTCCTTGTTTGCGTAGTATGGTCTTTCGACAAAACATAATGTTGAGGTCTGGAGAGTCACCTTCAGTCGAAGTCGGCTAAGGTACATTCTTAATACATCCTATTGAATAACATTAAACAGGTAAAATTACCTGAATTCCGATACAGTGCTGACAGGAGAATTCTTGTATTTTCCAGTATTCCAGGCATTTTAAAATGTTATAGGGACATCTACATCTTCTTAAGATAACCCAAGGTGGTTGAATAAATAGCATTTCCCCATTAACATTACCAAAAATATAAACATTTCAATGTTTTATTATTGAAATGATGTTTTGGATGTTCATACTTACATAACTAACTACAAGACTGATTTGTTTCCTATCCCATGATAGTGTGCAGTCTTTAAAAGTCTTGAAGTCGTTGAAAGCGGAGTCAGAAAGACTTTTGAACTCTTTTTCTTATCTCAAAAAAGGGTAGGTAATATATGTAAAAAAATAGGTAACTGAATGTAAATTATCGCTAAACTATTTTTGAGCTTCATACAGTATATATTCAAGCTTCTAAACTACTACCGTACTGATTAATAGTAAATTTCCTATTAACACCAGAGTAAAGTCATCTGTATCTCAATAATAGAGATATGCGAGTATTTCCATAACTCACAATCAACGAATAAAGTATTATTCCAAAAAATAATTGGAAAATTAAAAATTGAGGTTTACTACTAAACACAAGATCATCAGATATTCAACTTATCACATTGAAAATTTCACATTTCATCACATTGACAACACCAAGAACAGCAATTTATAATCAACATTGTAAATAATAATTGTTATAAATAATGTTATAAGTGAGTGAAAATCATGATTTAAATAGGAATACTAAGTTTTGATATTGGATTGTTTCAAGGTTTGCTCTGCATGATGAATAATGTAAGTTTTATTAACTTTTTTGTTGAATTTAACGACTTGCAGTCAATTTTAAGTTTGTAGAAGTTCTTGTAAGTTTTACAGCAAAAAATAAAAGTTGCTTCGATATTTTTCAACAATTTGGGGTTGAATGTAAATTCTATTGTCATAATTTTTGTGATTTACGTTTTATTTTCTATTTACTACTACCCGATACCCAGGGTCTATTCAGGCTTATATATTGTTTAGTAATTTGTAAAATTCATTGCAAATCATTCGAATGACGGATTATGTCAAAAAATCATAGTTTATTATTCATCTATTTTTGGTACATTATTGATGCTGAAAAATGAGTGGTTCGTTGTTCAATAATTTTTGTAATTTTTCACATTCTTGTAATTGATGCCTGAGACGTTCAAGTAAGCATTATAAAGTAGATTTTTAATCTTGATCATTATTTCTTTGGTGTATTCTTATTATTAATACTGTACCATAAAGTCTCAGAGTTTATGTAGATACTAATGAATATGATGTAAAAAAGTACAAGCTTAATTTGGAACATGATGCCATCGCTTGATAAATTATTACAGATATTATAGATCACATGACATTATGACATTATAAATCTGTGATGTTTTCCATGACGAGATACTTGATGATCATTCTAATAACAAAACTGACACTGTATTCTTATTTAAGTTATGATTTTCACTCACTTTTACTGGAGATACTGGAGGGATGCATTTTACTTCTAAAGAGAAGCATTCCTCCAGTATCTCCAGTAAAAGTGAGTGAAAATCATAGATTAAATAGAAATACAGTGACAGTTTTGATATTAGACATTATTAAGGATACATTAATGGCATATTATTACCTTGATATCAGTGCTAGGACGTGATACAACCAATGTTAGTCTATCTCCTGCCGCAGCTACTAGAGGTACAGTTAGACAGCAGTCGAAGTCATCAGTTCGTGTGTCATTTACCTAAATTAGAAAATAAATACATAAAATAATAAAATATCTATATTGAAAAGATACAAAACAAAATAAAACGGAAGATTCATTTGGATCAGTGCAGCACAAAGTGTAAATATAACCTCAATAAAATCCCACACTATATTACAAGAATACACAGAATAGCTATGTTGAGAACAAATAGAAAAATTTCTACGAATTATATCAGTTTCATAACACAGTACAGATTATAACTATTAGCTAGATGTAATAGCAGTAGTACTTCCACAGCAAAGTTTTCACTTGTTTGTAAAACAATAGGCACCATGAATATTATAAATCTCGAATATTAACCCCATTCCCCAAATATTCCTTAGCGATCATTCAAAATACAATAAAAAGAACACAAAACCCTGTGAATAACTTCACTCTATCAAATAAATTTTGGTTTATAAGACTTCTGTTTAAAGTACAATTTGGTAATGTAATAATTTCATGATGAATATCACTTCCTTCTCGTGTCCAGCAGTCTCCAGTAACGTCTGAGGAAGCACTACAACTGTGCAAAATTACCATTACATACAAAAAGCAAGTGTTAATATCCACTATGGAAGTAATGCATATCAAATTACAGTTTAAATTTACAAAGTGAAAAAATAGTGGTCTTACAACAACAGAGCTTCTATTAAATTGTTTTTTCCATTTTTCTAACTACATTATTGATAAAATTTTAGAGTTTTGTGCATTTTTTGAGGTTTAAGATTAGTCTCGAGATTTATCTACCTGTAGTATTCTGTCGTAAGGACACAGCATCCTGCTATTGTCAGCTGGACCACCATGCCTTATCCTGTTAATGAACACGCCTCTCTCATACAAGCCATCGGATACGCTAAAGCCATAGTCCTCATAGACAGGGTCCTTGAATAAGGTCACCTAGTAAACATGGACATATATTGAAATGAATATTTATACATATCATTCAACTGCAATTGAGTTGAAGTAATCTAATCATATAATTCATTTACAGAACGCTCATAAGACCAATTGTCACATATGGTTGTGAAACATGGACAATTCTTCAAGAAGACAGCAAGGCGTTAAAAGTGTTTGAGAGAAAAATAGTTAGGAGGATATAATATGGCCCAGTTCATGAAAGTGGTACGTGGAGAATAAGAAAAAAATAATGAAATAGAGGAAATACTGCAAGGCAAAAATATATTGAGGTTTGCTAAGTCAAGAAGGATTAGTTGGCTCGGGCATGTTGAAAGAATGATGGAACATAGGATGCAGAGAGTGGTGTTAAATGGAAAGTTAGAGGCGGTGAGGAAAAGAGGGACCTAGGACGCGATGGATACAGGATGTAGAAATGGACCTGAGAGTGCGAGAGGCGGATTGCGGAGGAGGCCAAAGCCCACATGGGGCTGTAGCGCCAGGATAAGTAAGTAAGTAATCATATAATTCATTGTTCAGAGACAATACAATAAATTATTATAACAACGTCCATCATAAATAATAAAATATTCTGTAATACAACTTACTATTAGAGTTTAATCCACATAATCATTAATACATTAATGTACAGCATCTTATCATATAATAAAAAATTGACTCACTTTTATTGAGTTTTTGAAACCTTGGATCATAGTGGGCCAGTCATAATTATTTTTATATTTTACCTCCAAAATCTATAGCGATCTCACTTTAACTATAGAATAAGGAAATCAAGGTGGTGTATGATGTCTTTTATGGTGTATTGATGGTTGGTCTATGCTTTAACTATGAGAAAGCTGTATACCAAGATTCAAGAGTCTAGAATCTTTCTTTCAAGCGCTAGAGCACAGACGGACGGACAATGGCACAATTTCAATAAGGCCCTGTCGGGTCCTTAATAAATAATCATTGAGTCATGGTCTTCTAGCTTTACTATATTCCTTCTCTGCTATGTAATTGGAATTTTCATGTCAACGCTGTATAGGAAACAGTTTCTAGTTCATAAGCCTGTGTTCCAAGATTTTTTTGTTTACAAAAATGAAGGAAAATAAGACTTGCCTGGAAAATATCATTGCCTCTGACAGTAGACTCAATGTCTGAGACTCTTTGACATTTACCCCGGTTGAGGAACGTGTCAAAGGTGATTTCAGGCATCGCTTTGCTAGTGCTAACCGCGACCTCGCTGTCATTGCTCATTGGAAACGGCTTTTGAGAGTGATCGATGTTCATCACTTCAACGCTGCCTTGCATACTGAAAAACACAATGAAAAATAAAAATTATAAGAATAGAATAGACAAATTACACAGAGACCATAGAGAATTTAAAATTTACCAGACCAATATTACTAAATTATTATTTCCACTGTGTACAGTACTGTCATACTAATACCGTAATACCACAGTATAGGTTTTCATTACTGTACTAGACGAAATGCATAATCCTAGAATGTTTCATGTGCAATACAGTGTTACGAACCCAAGTGTGCTGGACCGTCTTCTGTGAGCAGGAAGCGTGTTGTTGCGATGTTGGTAGTTGACTTGGAGAGGACAGGGCGGGGAGGGCAGCTTCTGATTATTATTATTGTTGTTGTTATTGTTGAGCTGAGCTTGCAATTCAGAAATTACACTTTCCGAGAGGCGATACGACGATGAACAGTCCTCAGCATCTGAAAATTATAGGTAGAATGTGTCAGTGAAATTAATAGATGAAATGAGTCATTCATTTGAATTGTATGTACAAAGGCAGCTCAATAAAAGCATTCCTTTCCTGGGTGATGGATTGAGTGATATATTTTAAAATATTTCAAATCAGAAAATATCAAAATGTAGCTAAGATGATGGGTAATGAATACATCACAATATGAACATTCTATAACTAAATACTTGAACGTTTAACTTTTAAAATTACTGGATTGAAACCCGATATTTTTTAACGTCACCCAATTCTTAGTATAGAAAAAATATATACACGCTTACAATATATAGAAAATAAAAGTAATTTAAATTATGTAGAACGAAGACAAAACTTGTAGGAAAAAATAGCAAACTTCATTATTAGCATATGAAACAATACAGTATGAAATATAATCTTTAATCGTTATCTATTTTGTTATGACTTATTGGTGGTTCGGAGTCCACAAAAAATTAAAGGCGTTCTATGCTTTCCATAACATGGCTCAAATGCAAATACTGGTTTGTACCAGTAATAGACATGTAAAAACCTCCTCAAAGTCAAACGCTTATTAGACCTATTATAATACCGTATGAACTGTAGTATTCATATAACTTGGCAGCGTGTAGCAGGTGGGACAGCATACATCTGAACCCAGCATACTGCTGCCAAGTTATATGAAAACTACAGTAATCACTTATGGATTAGTATAATGTTAATGTTACTCAAAATATCATGTGAGAGATCTATTTGTGCGTTAAAATTGACAGATTTTCTAACAACAAGCTTCAAAGAGATTTGTGAGCAGTAGGCCTAATATGCGAATATGTTAAATGAATTGCACTGACCAGAATGCAAGTCCAAGCTATTGCAGATCTGTTGCGAGGGTTCCATCTTCTCCCATACTGGCTTCGGTGGATCTCTCAATGGCTCATCTGTAAGAAAGGCATAACGTTTCTCTAGTTTCCAGTATATAATCGTGGATCTCAATTTCAAAATAGTTAAGAAGTCAAACATGGCTGCCAAATAGTCAAGCATAAAGTACTGAATGTAAGATAAATAATAACTAGATTAAAAAGTTTTGTATTTAGCCAAGAGAAATATTCATTAAATAATGGTACATAAAAACGAATGATACTGTTATAACGCAATTGATACTTATAAAAAGCAAAATTATTTATTATTTTTATTCAATTGGTTCGGAACCCACCTAAAAGTTTAGGACTAATCACCATCATCCAATTCATTACCCACGCACAGGTTTCAGACCTATGTGGGCTTCATCCTTAAAAAAAAAAATATTGTTTATATTTAATTTATTATCTCTATTTGATTTATTGATTATTATTTTCTACCTACCTTGCTTGTAGAATGAAGGACAATTTTGATTTGTTGAGGGACTTTGTGAACTGTCCCATGATTCAACAGCTGAATCTACGGAAGGAAGACCTGGACTAGAATAACCTGGACCCATTCCTGTAAAAATTATACAATAAATTATTTCACAATAATTGGGAATAAATTACAATTACACAATAATTAAATATAGCATTCATTTTGAAAATTCTTTAGAAAGTTAGATTAAGTTACTGCAAGCATTTGGAGTAGATTTATATTGGAATGACTTCAATTAATTGAAGTTAAATTCCTGAATTTCTTGTTCCATGACGAACTGCGTTGTTAATATTAACTTTTCAAGTGAATTCAACGACTTGCAGTCATTTGACTGCAAGTCGTTGAATTCACTTGAAAAGTTAATAGTTGAAGTTCTTTTAAACAACATGTAACTATTAGTTCAGAAAAATAAAATTTACTAGTTTTTCGTCATTAGGGTGCCTACACGATGGAGCACTCAACACTCTAAAATAATCACCATAGTAAAATCATGCACATGCTGTATTCATACTACTCCAATCTGTAATGCACACAGTATACTGTTTGTATGAATACCACCATTTCACAGCATGCGCTTGATATTCTCGAACATTGGATGCTCCACTGTACAGGAACCCTCAGTAATTGGTGAATTCCAATGTAAACAAATTTCAAATGTGTTCCACTCAAAATCACGTTCCTTGTTGGTATTTTTATTCTGAACAAAATGATACCAATATCTCAAAAATCGGATTATAAAAAAAACTGAGTTATAGTAGGAAAATTGTATTTTTTTGACCTGTTTTATCCTTTTCAATTTGTAATTGTGATGGAAATTGCCAAACAGTATAGTTTTCTCGCAATATCTCAATTATTGTTTATAATCAAATTCGAAAGATGTTTTACCATTTTGACCAGCATAAAAAATACCGTACCCACATTTTCAATAGATTTAATATAGGGTTCTGACACACAACATAACATTATTATTTTGTATATATTATGTGCTCTACATTGTAATGTTTACTCTACTGTACATTTTTTAAAGATTGTAAGAATGTTTCGGCAATAAATTTCAATTACAATATTTCGATCTCACTAGGCATCAAATCTTCAAGAGAGTAGAAACCAATCTGTCCAACAAAACAATATTATCTTCTGTGATGTTTTCCATGACGAAAAACTTGATGAATAATCTAATATTAATAATAACACAGTATTTCTATTTAAATTATGATTTTTACTCACCTGAACTGGAGGAAGGCATTTCACTTCTAGAGAGAAGCTTCGTCAGCCTGAAAAGACTGCTGAAGCTTCCCTCAGAATTGAAATGCATTCCTCCAGTTTAGATGAGTAAAATCATAATTCAAATATGGTGTTTCCATTAGTTGATAATAAATATTTATATTGTATATTGTCTGCATAATGTTATATTGTATCAATAGCCTATATTAAATCAATCGAAAATGCAGATCTTTTTATTCTGAACAAAATAATACCAAAATCTTTCAATACTAATAAAAAACAATCAGGATATGATGAGAAAACGATACTTTTTAGCGATTTCCCTCACAATTACTCAAAGTTTAATAAGATGAAACAGGTCAAAAATACAAATTTCTCACCATATTTCAGTTGTTTATGATAAACATTTTGAGATTTTAGTATAATTTTGTTCAGAAAAAATACTTAGGCTACAAGGGAAGTGGTTTTTTATCTAATCAAAAGATTCCCCAAGTTTAAGTGAGTAAAATAATTATTTATATAGAAAAAATGTGTAAGTTTTGAAATTAGAATATTATCAAAAAATTAGAATAATATTTCTAATATTATTAGAAATTGTTATGTAAGTGGAACATATTTTTCAAATTTGTAGTGTATTTTTTTACAAATATGGATTTTAGTTGCACCTACTCTGACTAGATCTGGCCACTTTAAGTACAACATTGTCGCCGCTGTGCTGCAGCAGAGCAATGGCTTGCGAGAGCGGCTGCTTCTCAATGCTCTGGCCATCAATGGCTAGAAGACGGTCACCAACGTGGAGGGCTCCTGTCTTTTCTGCCAAACCACCTTGAAAAATAGTAAAAACGTTCAGTTTTAGAAAAAGTGAGAAATAATGATTTTATGGCCTAAATATTTTCACCTCTTATCTTCAGTTGCGTACTAAAAATTGGTACAACTATGGAACTAAACAAATAATTTTTTGGAGGATTAAGCCCACATAGGTCTGAGACCTGTGCGTGGGTAATGATTTGGATGATGGTGATTGATGATTTAGGTGGGTTCCGAACCACCGAGAAGTGATTTTACAGCAGAGAAGAGAATCTTTTGCTGGCCAATCTAATTGGTCACCCTTACAAAGAGCACCCACGAGAACGCAGCTTATCTCTATCTGATTGAACACATACCTGCTACTGCTCACGGCTATCACTTCCCCCAAATATTGCAATATTGTAAGGTGTAGATTATTGTTGGTGTATTACCATAAAAATAGAAGTATTAAATAGAAACTTTCCTTTTTTTCTTTTTTATTGCTTGCTCCTTAAAAATGCAATCTACCCCTTAATTTTTCAATACGTAATTTAAAATTCAATCTATCCTCTTCCTTTTTTTATAATCCTTTTTTGTATTTTGCAATAGCAAAATTGTATTAGAATTGTAAAATAGTATTTCGACTTCCTCCAGCGGTGCACAAGTGTGCCTTGTGTGTTGGAATGCATGTTCTCAAAAATTCTTTCAGTAAATAATATAATTTTGTATTCTTTATTTTTATTTTCTATACAGCTTATATTTAATTTGTTTCTACCAACTACTAATAGCTGTAAGACATTGAACTGTTCTTTTGTTGTAATTTATTTATTTGAGAATAAATTATATCTATCTAACTATTTTTATGGGTATAACTATAGTAGATGACAATCAGATTAAACAATGGTGAAGAACTACTATAAAGCGGCAATTACTTTAAGCGAGTTTACAAGCTACTCGCCGACGAATTTAGAATGAATTCTATTATTATCGATGATTTCTATTATTACATATATAATTAAAAAGGCAGGAATAAGCAGAGAGAAAAGCAGAATTATTACATACTCGGTGTAAGAGCGGATATGACAATTGGTTCACAGCAGTCTTCAGAGCCAGCAATGGTGATGCCGAGGGGACCTCCATTCCTTTCCAGCTCTACTGTGTAAACTACACTTGGTTCTGCCTGTACTTCTGAAAGCAAACATAATAAAATATTATACTAGAAGGAACTTACACTTTGCGAAAGAAAATGATATCTTTTGTTGGTCACATTCTAAGGACACCCGAAACTAGATTATCAATGAGAATAATAAATAAACTTTGAGACATGAAGCAGCAAGTCGGATGAATAAGAGAAGTTAAAGAGGATTTGAACGAACTGGAAATAATGAATAATAAGACGAAATTGTCACAACCACATTTATTAAAAATATTGAGTAACTAGTTTCGGTTGTTATACCATTATCAATCTCAAACAAACGTTTCACCAATATCACCTTCGCCGCTACAAAGAAACTGGAAATAACCCTGAACAAATTTGAAAAACGAAGCCAAAAATCTAAAGAAACTTGACGAAATAAAAAAAAGATTGAAACAAAAAACAGACAAAGGGTATTTATAGATGAAGAATGACAGAGAAGATCAGAACGAATGAAGAAGTACTGGACAATGCGGAAAGAGAATTCATCAAATCAGGAAATGATTGACTCAAGTGGTCCAATGAGATCATAAAAGTAGAAAAATTAATAAATAAATAAATGAAACAAGAAAACATAATTAAAATTAAATAATTATAAAACTGAAGGACTAGTTTTCACTTGGGGATATGACCATTTCTCTAACTGTGACATAATCTTAGAGCGTAATTGGCAATAAACTAAACAAAGTTTTTAATAGAAATTTGATGAATTTGGATGATTCTATTGGATTTTTTTGAGGATTATTTTGGATATGTACCTTTTTGAATAGTCAATGTAACAATGTCAGGCGCCGACTGCAACAAATCGACAGCTTCGTCAAGAGATAGCAGCTCCAGACTGCAATTGTTGACAGCGAGGATGCGGTCGCCCGGAAACAGAGTGCCCGATCTGTGCGCAACGGAGCCTGCTCGAATCTGTGATATCACCATGCCATGGTTGCAGCCTGCAACATAGACAATAAATATAATATGTTCATGAAAATAATAATAAAATAATAAGCGTTTGGCTTTTATTGGTGGGAAGACCCTTACGGGTAGTTCCAACTCATTCTGCATGCGTTGTACATAAATTGAAGCATTAAATAATCATAATTTCCTGAATTAGATGGATTATCAGATCTAAATTTTCAGCATTAAAATTAAGCTCAATGTTTTGGACAATACAACATATTCAAAATTTGTGAAGAGAGCAGTTTTAGACTTCAGTCTGCGCCTTCACATTCATTGTAATTTTGTCACAATAAATAAATAAGTTATATAAATTGACGGTCTCTGAGGTTCAATTAGTTTGGGGCACTTGTCTCCGATTAGATAAGACTTTGGCTGGCTGCTGTTCATCGTGGTCAAGAGTTCGAATCTCATTCAGGATTGGATATTTCACCAGTTCTTATTCATCTCATTACCCACGCACGAATTTTACAGAGATAAGCTGCGTTCTCCTGGGCACTCTTTATAAAAAAATCATTGATTATTAAATAAATTTTCACTGGCAGTTTCAACTTTCTTCATATGTTTTTCCACAGTAGGTGGCCAACTCACTTGTGAAACTACATTTTTTATATTTTTATTACCAATATACTCACTAGTCATAGTGATTCCCAGCCCGCAGTTCTTGTTATTGGCCAGTTTGACGGTGAATATTCCGGTGGCTGGAACGACGGACTGGGCAATGTCGAATTGCACGCTGAGAATGGCCGACTGACCATGCAGCAGTTGCTCCAGGCGGCGAGGTTCGGCGCAAATCGGCGGGGCGCAGTCGTTCACTTTTACCACTCTGTCGCCCACGCGGAGGCAGCCGCATCTAAAACAAAATATTAATTAGAAAATGTATTTATTTAATTAGAAAATTACTAATTGTCATTTAAAACCACATTTTAGGCTTGAAAACCACCTTGGATACACTAAAAAAAGGCAGCTGAAAGAGTGAAATATAGGCAGCTGAAAGTGTTCAAAAGAGGCGGTAAGAAAATGTTTGATAAGCCACCTCAACACATTTGCTGCGAATTGTCTAAAAGAGGAAAACTCTTTACACAGCCATATCTCTTCATCTTGCTCCTATGCTAGAAAAAAATTTAAACTGTTGCAATCGTTATGGAGAGACTTACAACTACAACACTCGCAACTCCAACTTAATTTCTATGGTAATGCACAGAACTGCCCTTTTTGAAAGAGTTCCTCAGTACATTGGCCCAAAAATGTATAATGTTGTGCCGATGGAGTTAAAAAATATAAATAGTAATATACAGCTTAGAGTTAAATTCAAGGGATTGGCTGGTGAACAGGGCTTTCTACTCGGTAAATGAGTTTTATGATTGGGCAACATGATCTAAATATGTTGTAGAGTTTATGTTTTTATTGAATTTTTGACTTATCAAATGGCTAATATCTTGACCGGATGTTCTCAGAATGTAATTATATCTATCTATCATCTGTATATCGGCTACCATTGGATGATATTTGGGTCAAGTTTGTTCTATGTATAGATACTTTGAGCGAAAGCAAAACTTGCTGAAAACAAGACCATACCTATACGACTATAACTGACCAATTAAAATACAAAGGGCAATACAAAAATTTCAATTTCACTTGGAACTATAAATACTATTACAATTGGTTTTAAGAGGAAAAGAGAAGAATAAATAGACGATTAGGTTGTATATTAATTAATTACTAATATTCATCCATCAATTTAAAAAGAGTACAGTACTATTGAAGGAAAGACAATTCATCTTTATTCCACTCATTGATTAATTTTATTGTTGACTTTGTTTTGAACAAAGAAAGATTAAATAATTGTAAAAAGTATTTTTTATGCATCTGTTTTATCTGCTATTATTTTTTCTTGTCTTTTAATTTATTGTTTTTTCTTGCTTATAACTTTCTAGTTTTCTTACTTATGATAACTTTGTTTTTACTGTAATACTTTACTAATTTCCATACTATACTCGTACAATTATTCTCATTTTTATTAGTTAGTTAATTCTATTTTGATGTATTTATTGAAAAATTTTGGTATTTGTCATACCAATAATTATTATTTTGTATGGGCACCTACTGAAAAAACTGCCGGTTTAGTGGGACCCCTGATGTATTGATGATTGAACTTGGATGTATTCAATATCACACAAGTGTTTCTTGAAATTTCAATGTAAATTATAATGTGGGGATCCAGCCACTTCCTAAGCACTTTGAAGTTCAATTGAATAAACTGACAAACATAGCAATGTTATTATCTGTTGTAATTTTTTGGGGGAAATAAATTTATATTTTATTTGATTCAACTGAAATAAACTGGACAAAGGAAGGTACTGAGAGTGACAGAATTGCTACACCCTCAGAAAAAAATCAAACCTTAAAAATGGGGTATTTCTAAAAGCCACGTTACGTTAATGTAAATCAAAAATAATATTGGTGAAATACACAGTTTCCTTTTGAATGCTTATTTCAGTTAAAGTGAATTTACTTGTTTTTACTGAATTTATTCACCTTTCAGCTGGTCCATTTGATTCAATACAAGCTACCACTGTACTTTGTTGGGTTTCCGACCATTGCAGCATCACACCAAAGCTTCCTTCTTGGTTCGCGTGTAGTGAGACAAGCATATTCTCGCAGTGCACAATTCCACCAATTCCTGTCACAGAAAAAAATTAAATTTAATGATGATAATATATAGCGAATAGGTAATAAATAATTAATAAAATACATTAAAGAAAGAGGGAACAAAATGGAGACAGCTTGTATAATTTTGGGTAATGATGAATAGATCAATCAATTAAATTTATTTGATTCAGATGCCCGGTTTCTGAGTTGTTCATTAAGTTTAATGCATCATTAACCCATTGCTCCAGCATTGAGTTAATGGTTCATTAAGATAATGAACAACTCAGAAACCGGGTATCAGTTAAACAATGAAAGAGTTTTCCTTCCACCTATCCCCCAGAAACTCAGATGAAATTATATTAGTTTAAACTAGAAAGCTATGAGAAAATTGCAGAATGAAAACTTTATGGTAAAAAGTTTACTTTATTAATTTTGAATTCCTCGAAATGCTATTTATTATACTGAAGACTTCAGCAATGACAGATATTGAAAACATCAATGGATAGTAGAATTCGATTCAGCACATGGAAGAATTCGAAATTGATAGATTATGTTCTACATTATTTGTCAGTTTAATAAACTGTCAGCTCCTGCAAAACCAAAACCTTTACTGTGAAAATACAAAGGTCACATCTGGCTACAAACGTCACTCTTTACTTGAAAAATTCATTTTATAAAAGTATTCAACTTTAATAAGCTCATTAGAAATTCAATTAGTGTAAAAATAACATTTCAGATAAGATAAATTACCACGATATTATAAGTTAATGTATGTATGCAAATGCCTTATTGGCCATTATATTCAAATTAATCAAGACTGTGATAAGATAAATTCAAATAAATTTACTTTATTCCAATAAAGTACATTTACAATAAAATTTCAAAATTTATCACAAATTACAAATATAAAATACAATTTTACAGGTTCACTGTAAATATATACTCAATACCGCTTGGCATTTTTAGCATAAGCTCTTGCTCTAGCTAAAGCTGGGCATTCACGTTCCAACTTGCAGTACCACTTGCAGTACTGCTAGTAGTACTGCTAGATGGATAGTCGACTCCACTCACGCTCCTACTTACAATCCAACTTTATTCCTAATCAGCTGTGAACGTCGCTCTTGAGCCGAAAAATGTAACCGAAGTTGCCCGATGTTGCCCGAACTTACCCGAACTTACCCGAAGGTCATGCACTGACTGAGATAAGATGGACGAATTTGATCCGACTGCCCCACACACGCTCCAACACCGTCGACATTCGTAAGTCGTCCCTCTAGTGGTCCCTCTAGTGGTCCATCTAGTCGTCCATCTACAATTCCAACCATCCAACAAGCCCATTCACGTTCCGTTTTCGGATCCAACCTTGAAGGTTGGACTGCAAGTGGTACTGCAAATCGGAACGTGAATGGCCAGCTTTACTGGTGACCACCACTTAATTACAGCTCTATGAATATAAATAAATAACTGTTTTTTTTTAGATTACGTCTTGCGTCTTTAAGGTTCCAGTTAAGAAGAATAAGACAAGTCAGATCAACAATCATATGCATACAATATTACCAATCTTATACAGTAGTAGTTAATAATTACTGTAATCAATTAGTTGAGGTGAGGCTTAATTTTGATGTGAAAGGAACTCTTGTACACTATAAAAATCTTCAACTAAATTTTTTCCAATTGTTTTTTAAATATATCTATATTTTCAAGACAATTTGAAAAGTATGGTAGTTTGTTGTAGAGTTTCCTACAAATTGAATCTATTCCTTCCATTTTAGGTACCCTAACTAATAACCTATAGAAGGGAAACAAATAAGTCGGGAAAACAAATAAGAAGGGGATAAATAAATGTAATAAGAGATAAAAATGTGAATGGAATAATAGATTTATACAAAATAATTTATATATTCAGCCTGAAAAATTAGATCCCTCGGCAAAGAAAATTGCATTAATTACTCACTGAAAATATTAATTCAATGGAAGAAATTTATGAAAAAGTAATGTCCATAACGTTTTCTTGAATATTTTTCATATTGATGAGTTAGCTTTGATATTATATTGAGAAGGATGTTCCAACTATGTACATCTGAAACTAATAAGGTATTTATTTGACATAATTGTATATGAAAGCACAAGGAAATCTCATGCTTACCCTTTTAACATACCAATGTAATCATAAAAGTGATAAAAAATATATATGAACAAAATTAAATATATTTTAGGCAATGGAGGAACAGAACTGACATGGATATGACAAGTAATTCCATAACTTCACTAAGTTACCTTAATAATTGCATAAAAATATTTTTTTACCATAAATATTGTATAAATACACTATACCTGTATCGTGAGAAGGCAGTTTACAGTGGTTAACATATATAGGCCCCTGCCTAATTGCGGATGATCCAGGACTAGATAGAGTAGGCGTTGACGTTGTGTACCATTTATTTTTACCATAACCTGGAAAAATGGATATTCGGTTTAAATGTTTAGATGTATACAAAGTAGTTCAACTAAATACAATAATTTAGTAAATAAAAAGGCAAAATTATATTCTCAATCTTGACAGAAATGAATCAAGCGCTTCTACTGTATGTTGTCACAGTTACATTTTTTTTTAAAAAGAGTTACCACAGTTTCGGCTGTTACAGAATTCTAAATTTCATTAGAAATATTAGATAATCTGTGACTTTAGAGATTGATAATCAAATGTTCAATACCTCAATCACTAACAGAAGTGATAGCCGTGAGCTGAAGCAGGTATCTGTTCAATCAGATTAGATAAGCAACGCTCTCCTGGACCCTCTCTGTAAGTGTGACCGATTGGATTGGCCAGCAAAAACGACTTTGATCTCTGCTGTATAATCACTTCCCGGTGGTTCGAGACCCATCTAAAATTGTAGGTCCACCATGTTTCCAATAATATGGCTCAAACGGCGAGTTGGAGCTACCCACAAGGGTCTCTCCACCAACAAAAGCCATACGCATTAATTTTTTTACTAATTTTCTGCCTCATTCCACCAACGTAAGAGAGCTTGCTCGATGATAATTACTGTGATTATTAACCTGATTAAATCACCATCGCAAAAACAAACACATGGCTATATAATGGTAAAATATATATAAAAAAATAGGCTTATTAATATTGGGAAGGTGCAAAATGGATAGGTTCTTATCCCACTGTAAATCTATAAGAGAAATTAATAATTCATATTGAGGAAGGTGTGAAGTATAATTTACTGTTTAGTACATACTTATTTATATATAAGTTAGCTCTTATAAATGTTGTAGTCAGGACAACATATCTTATATGATTAATTATAGATATTCACCCATAATTAGCCTTTTTAGATAGTTAAAATAGTATAAAAAGCCTTTGAAATGGTTAACCTGTAGTTGTGACAACATATTTAATATGAATAATTACAGATATCTATCACATAATACAGCAAATAAAGAATTAAATGTACCTCTCAAATTGAAAGAAGGGGCCGTGAGAACCTCGATGAGCAGGACCGAATCTTTTGGATGCCACAGCAGGTTGTAGACATCGCTGGCTGTCATATCCGATCCTTCAACACGTGTTCCATTCACGGCTAAGATCTGATCACCTGGCATGAAAGCTCCACACCTGAAAAAATTTCACATTCAGAATGTCAAAAATGATATATAAAACATGATTTGGATTCATAGGGAAAACTTCTGCAAATTTCATTATAGGATTATTGTTTACAATGATTGAAAAATACAATTATAAAAATATAAGTGAATTATTGAATAGTTAGGAACATTGGTTGGTGCGAATAAAGTTGAGTACATTGAGTAACTTTAGTGAGTCGACTCTGTTGAGTGACTGGTGTCGACTGTTAAATCTGTTGAGTCAACGGGAGTCCGATCAGAAGGCGTGAGAAGAAGCTGTGATTGACTCAATTTTTATTCACATCAAATAACAAGAACCCCAAGCGCCGAGTCAAAAGTATGCGTTACTCAACAGACTTGAACTTTATTCACTACCCATTGTTATAACAATCTTGCAATGGGTGGAAAATTAATATTTTTCAGCTCATCATAGTGCCGTGTAGCAAATGCTAGTAAACTTTTGGAGATCACATAAAAAGGCGTGCTTGACCGTATGTAAACAGTTAAAACAATCTCATATTAGATAATCTATAAATATATTTTATTTTATAATTTATAAATTAGAAATAAGATATTCAAATATCAATTAATTCTTAATATTTCAAATGTATTCAATGGTCTATTTTAACTCAAATTATTTGATTGGAATTTGATACATCATCATTCAGAAACAAAAAAAATCATGTTTAAACAAAAATTTAAATGAAATTTTATCAAACTGAATGAAAGTTTAAATTGAGTGAATTTTAATTTTTTTAATAAATGTTTTTTCAGCTTATTTGTCAAAATAAATGTAATACATTATATCGACTATTGTATTTAAATTATTTACCTCTCAGCAATACTGCCAACCTTGACATGGCCGATGACCAGCGAGTTGTGCCTTGTGGAGACCAGTGTCAGGCCCAGACTGTGTGGCCGGGTGGTGTTCACTTCTACTAGCAGTGTGCCATGCGAAGAGCGCAAATGGTCCATATTGCTGACGTTGTATTCGACGGTGAGTGTGGACACAGGGCCGCCGGAGTCTTTCAGGATGGTCTGCGCTTCGGCCAAGGTCACCGAGTTAAGCGGACGTCCGTCCACCGATATTAGGCGGTCGCCCACTTTTATTGTGCCTTCTCTGCACAAACAGGTACAAAAGTGAGACAATTAGAAAAATCAATAAATTCTACTGAAAATTCAATAAAAAGTGGCCTAGACTCATACAACATTGATTGATTGCCTTTTTAAAGGCGGAGTTATGACTGTAGGTCCTCTCTAACACGCAATCCTTGAAGATCCTCAACCCTAAAACAGACCCCTGAGGTCTATGCGGGCGATTCCTAACAATCAGCTCTGTTAATTTTTTCTCTATTCATACTGTTCTCAGTTGCAGTAACCAGCAAATGCACAGTACTTTACTTATTTTATTGCATTGTAAGTGTATGAATGATCTTCAATTTTTTATATAACAATGTAAGAGTTTATTTTTTAAATAAACTGAAACTGAAAAAAGTATTGAGAAAATCCAAAAAAATTAATGAAGCTACAAGAAATCTAATGACTTCAATGGAACATTTTATAATAAGTTTGCAAGTTACCGAGAAAATATGAAAAATTTGGATAGGACTGCAAGAAATCTGATATCAATGGAGACTTCAATAATAAGTAAAAATGCAATAAGGAAATTAAGGAAAGCACCAACCCAAATCTAAGCCTAACGTTCCTTTCATATTATCAACTGTCATTGACTGTTGTATTCAACTGTCATATTCGTGGGGGAGATATGGAACTGCAGCCCAAGGAATCTAGTGATTCGATGGCAAATTCAATAGTAAGAGCACAAGATATTAAAAAAATAAAATAATAATAATAATATAACTACAAAAAATGAAATAGAACTCGATCTTGTTTCCACTAGTATATAATAAAAACTTTAAAAAAACTTTTAAGTGGAAATTGTGATTCACGTAATGGCGTGACGGCCGTTTCACTCTATTGTTTAGAGCATCATTAGACAACTCATAGTACACTGATGTACTTGAAATCAGTTTTTTTTACTTTTTATTCGATAGCAATTATACAAGCAACGTCCGTTCACCGATATTCTAAGCGGTTGATTACCTCTATTGTGTATTCTCTGTGACACAAAATGAAAGGAAATTGGGTAAACCTATGAGAAATTTGATAATTTCATTGGAGAAATGTGATAGAATTCGATAATAATTGAAAAATTTATGGAAAAAATGCATAAAACTACAAGAAATTTGATTATGTCTCTGGAAAACTGTAACAAAGTTCAATAGTTTGCCTTCACATTCGTTGTAAATTTGTCACAATAAATAAATAGTACAATACATATTGGAAAATAATGTTATTTAAAGGCCATAAAACTCTGAGAAAATAATTTCATGACCAAGTAAAGGCAACGAATTAAAAATATAACTACCAAATATTCACCAGAAATTTCAATAATAATTGTTCATAATTTGGAATAATATTAAATTATATTAATTATTGATATAAAATCATAGGGGTGACTCTCAATACTTGGGATTCTAACTCATTTCAATGATGATTCAGGTTATTTAGGCTCGCAATAGATAAATTTTCAATATTTTAACAGTCTCTAGCCATCTCCGAAAATAATTATGACTCAAATCAAGGCCACACTCAAGGGAAGTGTGGTATTGCTCAAACCCACAAGCCTTAAAAAAATATGAAGGTTTGATGCAACGAAAATTTACAGTTTTATACATTTTGTATAATTTTTTTACATGCATGGGCTGATAATGTTTTTTTTGAGGTACTTTAAGAGAGTTAGAAGTGTTATAATAAAGTTTTTTATATTTATTTGTAGACTGAAAAATTTCGAATATCAACTTATTTCTGACATATAAGGGCTAATAATAAACTTCACTTGATGTTTGGATACCTGTTTTAAATTTTAAAGAATTTTGGTCCAAGTACTGTGGTTGGGAATGTTGTAGTAGACTAGCTAGTGGAAATAGTTGAAAAATGATAGTTCACTTTTAAATAATACAATAAAAATATGAAGGTAGGATCCAAGGAAAATTTACAGATTTTTCTAAATTTTGCACAATTTTCTGTCATTATAATATTCTAAATGATAGGCCTACCTAAAATGTAAAAGTAAAAAAGTTTTCAACTTGTCTAAAATATGACGTAAATTTTACCTATCGGCGGGTCCATTGGGGCGAACCTGAGTAATAACCAGTGGCATGTTATGCTCAGGATTCGACTGAACTCCTCCCCTAAGCGTGATGCCTAGACTTCCTGATATGTCACGCTCTATGCATACATGAGTCAGCTTACATGTTACGCTTACATCTTCTTGACCTGTGGAATATTGCAAAATAATCTTAAAATCTGGCTTGAATTTATTTTAAAATATGGCACTTTACATTATAATCTAATTTTTTTTAAAATAATAATAATCCACTATATACTGATAAACTTGTATTAAATAGTACAGATACTCTATGCAAAGTAAGTACCGGTAACTTATAAGAAGTAGAGGTTGAAAGAAGCTTAATTAATGCTTCTATAATGTTTTACTATAAAGAATATACACGAAGAATTATTATGCTTCTATAATGTTTCTAGGAACTTAGATATTTTACAATGAAGAATAATGTACATAAAACACTTCTATAATGTTTCACTATAACGAAGCATACATAATATAATTTTATTTTTGTAAAGCTGGTAACTATTGAAAGAAAGGAAACGCCAATATGGTCTTCATGAACATATAATAATTTTATTACTGTATTATAATGTATTCATTGTAACTTTAAAATAGCTGAATATGAATTTTAAATAGTTCTGGCGTTACGGACTTTGCTTATCCAATCCAATTTTTGTATTAATTTTTAAAATAAATTGGAATGGTCTGTAATTGAGGTCCAGCCATTTATAAGTAGTGGAGATGTTTTTATCATTGATATATACAACTTACATTGATATATATCAATGGTTTTTATAAAGAAATGAAGATAAATTAGCTATAAGTTACAAGCTTAACACCTTAAGGTATGTTGTTAGCTTCCAATGTAATTATACCGGTAATAAAAAACAAATAGTAGGCCTATTTGTAGTTTTCAAAAATAAAAAATATATTTCAATACCGGTAACACTTTTTAATGTAACTTTGTCGAATAAAATTTATTAATATTATTCATACAGTTCACATAAGAACATCAATAATGATGCCTAACAGTTTAATTAAATACAGTTAGAAGAAAATATCAAATCAGATAGACAGAAGAACAAAATATAAATAGATACAAAAAACAAATTAAGTAAGATAGAACTAAGGAATAAATGATATTTTTATTTTAAGGTGCCACGAGAAATATAATCTCTGGACGCCATCATTTAGTTTCAATAATATAAATGAAAAAGAAATAAATACTTTATAGAATAGATTACAGACAGCAGCAATTTTATTTTAAGACAATAATAGAAATTATTTTTAATTCTTACTATTTTCTTTAAAAAAATGAATGCAGTGACAGTATTTATTTCATAAAGTTTAATAATAATAACTGCAGTTGGTGATGAAAGTAAAATATTCTAATTATCTTGCTTGTTTTTACATAATTATTCATCTGTCAAACTAAGGAGTCCATTAAAAAGTGCCTGCTCCACTAAATATTTTAATTTATTTATTATTTCAGAAACGAAGACAATCTTGAAAAATTTAACTCTGAATAACTGACCATAGTTAGATTGTGACCAGCTATCGGAAGGATAGACGTGGCTTTCTTTTTCGGCATAGTTGGTCAAATTAGTGATCAAACTGCAGTCGTTGCGGTGTTCGATGCTGGTAAGCATTTTCTGGTCGTTGCCGTTTCTGTCCACAAAACCGGGACATAGTGCTTTGTCTATGCTCCCTGCAAAAAAAATAATAAAAATATAACCAAAGTTCTCTGAATGCACGTTTAATGCACTTGCAAGCATGGTCTAATACACAATTACAAATATTCAATATTATCATGAACTTTACACTAATGAATATTTATTTTCTCAACTAAATATACAGTAAAGTGTGAAGAAACGACAGGTTTTAAGCCCAAAATAGAAGCAGCCATTTCAAAATTTCAACTTTCAAGTGGCCAAATGTCACTTTTTAGTTTCACAGAAAAGTTTCACTTAAAATATATATATAATATAACTTGATGCTTCCCCATTTCAAAGGAAAGGAAAGTCCATTTAAATTGGAAGTTAAAATAAAATGGAAAACTGAGAGCACTGGGAAAAGTTAACAATATTAAATTTTGTTTGATAAAATGTTTTTTACTATTTTAAAGTATTTATTATGCTTTGTTACATTCTCTACAGTATTAGTCAATGGGATTAATTTGTGTAGTTGAATATCTATATATTTATGCCGTATTTAAGAGCATCTTGGCTAATGAGTATTTTCTGTTTTTAAGAACATTCTTTCAATTGAGAGTGTATTATTGACATGAATGGTGAATATACATGGTGAATAAGATTTGTTATTTAATGGCAAAAGAATAGATTTTTAAAAATTAATATTCTATGACTAGGTCTGCTACAATGTTGTAAACGTTTCTTGGACTATTCTTGGTGAACCATACAGCAGATTACCTAATACTTTCCAGTTTATCAATGGACTGCATGAAGCCCTTGAATGGACTGCATGCATTTATGCATGGAGCCCTTTCCAATAATTGTTGATTGAGTAAAAAAATAAAAAGACAGGTCAGATAAAGAATAGAGATATCAAAGAGAGAGAGAGAGAGAGAGAGAGAGAGAGAGAGAGAGAGAGGGGGTGTGTGTGTGAGAGAGAGAGAGAGGGTGTGTGTGAGTGAGAGCATTAAGCCGCGTCTCCACCAACCGAACATGTCTGCCGAACATTGTTGGCGAATACAAAAAACGGACAAACATTAAACATATGGGTCACCGAACATGTTCGTGGGTTCAATTGAAATGTTCGGTCTGTGAGCGAACAGTGACTACCAACAACAAGTTCCCGCCACTTCCCCCACCACACTGATCATAATGTTCGAGAAGGCATCCACACCAAACCAACACCAAACAATGTCCGGTGGCATCAGATAATTCCAGCGAACAATGTTCGGCTGTTCGCCGAGCATGTTCGGTTGGTGGAGACGCGGCTTTAGACAAATTGAAAGATGTGCCACAGGAGAAGAAGAGTGTGAATGTATCCTACTACTACTACCACCACTACTACTACTGTATGTAGTCATACGGTCCACGTGCTGTAGACTAACGCAATTATGCATACACCTCAAAACAATATTTACAGTTTACACCACTGTTCTGTGTAGCCAGTCCTACCAACCTGTCACCCCTCTAATCTTAGTGGGATTGCCACATTTTAACGGTGTTTGCGCCACTGAAGTGTGGGGCTGGCTCAGGCGGGTGTCTAAGGTGATGTGGAATGGGTAAGAGGGTGTCGGTGAGGGTGTCTCGCTGCTAGGAATATTTGTCAAAGTAAGTCGAGGGAGTGCCAGGGCTTGTCTAAATGTCTCTCTGTCTCCCTAACTGCCCCGATTTAATATATGCTGTCACCTGAGACGCTAATTTATGGACTGTTCATGTTAGGTTAGGCAATTTTGCACACTATGTGAATGTCGTGTATATGTATACTTGCATTTACATGTATATTCATAAGTATTTGCTCCATTATAAACAAGGAGGTGGAGCTATTATTATAATTCTAGTAGTATATGGTTTGTTGGAGTGATTTTGGAATATGTTAAATTTATTCAAATTCTATATGTTTTTGAGGATGAAGCCCATAGGCCTTAAGACCTGTGCGTGGGTATGGAGTTGAATGATGGTTATTGATGAGTTGGACATACAGTTTTAGGTGGATTCCGAATCATCAGCAAGTGATTTTACAGCAGAGAACAGAGTATTTTTTGCTGAACGACCATTTGGTTACCCTTACAAAGAGGACCCTGGAGTTTGTTGCTTATCTTTATCTGATTGAAAAGACACCTGCTACAGCTCACGGCTATAACTTCCCCAAATTTATTGGGATTTATTTGCACGGTTCACACCATTTACCTCATAACAAAAATAATACCACTAAATAACTAAACTAAATACGGTTTAAAGCTACAATATCAATAAGACAAATGCCAGTATTAAATATGATTTGAAGTTACAATATCAATAAAACAAAAACAAATTGACGTCACAACTTCAAAAAATTATTAGTGGAAACTGAGGAATAAAAAATTAATTTAATTTATGGTACCCCGAGAAACACATCATGTTGATAAGCCAAAATAAATGAAAAAAAAAATTGCTATTGCAAAATGAAGCAAATTATCATTATGAATTATGTTCTTCCTGATTTTTACGAACAATCTGATATAAAAAACTGATACTGTATTTTTATTAAAATTTATGATTTTTACTTACTTATACTGGAGATATTGGAGAAATGTATTTCACTTCTAAAGAGAACCAGTATTTTGTCATGTAAAACATCACTGATTTTCATGATTCTATTCTTGGTGGATTATTGAAATTTTCTTATCAATTTATTTAGTAACTATAATTATAATAAAATAATGATAACATTGAAATTTATTCAAGGAACTACTCTTATTTAATTTGAATAATTTCCAGTTCCTCCTGAAAAACACTAAACTGTATTTGCAAAGATATTGGACAACAAATAGATACGGTAACGTTAGAGGAGCTGGAGTTAGGAGAGTAAAGAAACATTTTGAGCTAAAGTTTTACGCAGTAAACTGTGTGACACGGGCACTGAATTTTAGTAGCTCTCACTCTGACATGGCAATTAAAGTAATTGAATTTACTGCCCAATCATATCAGTTAATGGGTATGAGACTCTTGAGCCAGACAAGTCTTTTGTGATGTCATGTCTCATATAAGTACGGTACCTAGATCGTCTATAAGTTCTGAAGGTTTATTTACAGGAAATGAAAGAGACAGAAAATTTCACTGGAAGGAAATAGAATCACCTTTTATTTACCTAAATTTCCTTTTATCCCAAATCTCCTTTTATTTCAGTACCAAAATTGTATATATAAGTTTTGTGGTTTTTACAGAAGTTAAAAGAAACAGGAAATTTCGCTATTATGGGAAAGAGTATCCTTTCATTTTGAATGTTTCTGATTGTTTATATTAGCTAGAAGCAGTTTTATTGTTAACTGACAAATAATATGTGTTAAATACAAGGAAAAAGTTACATAACTCTCACATCGAAATTAAGCCACACCTCAACTAACTGATATAGTAATTATGGTATCTAGTGTATAATTGTTGATCTGACTTGTCTTATACTCCTTAACTGGAGTCTCCAAGACGTAATCTACAAAAAATATAATAAAAAATTAACCATGCACTTCTCTTCACTGTATTTTTAAAGTTTATCATGTATCAAACATGTATTATTTATGAAATTATGTGTGAGAATGAATAAAAGGAAATAGAAGCTACATTTCTTTGTCATTCCACCTGAGGTGAGTTGAATAAATTTACTGGAGTTGACAATGCAATTCAAAAGAGATAATATATGGTACGGAAATGAAACACAGGGCGACCCTTCATCATCTTTATGCGGTGGCTCTCAATGTGTTTTTGCATGTAATTTTGCAGAATAAGTGAATGAAATGAGAAAAGACAATGGAAAGAAAGACAAAGAGGGAACATGTGAAGTAGGAGAAGAATATCAAAATAGTCTACCTACTCCTTTTTTCGTGTTGTGTCTGTTCATTCTCTTCTTCTTCGTCTTCTTCTTCATAGGAGGATGAGGGTGAGGGAAAGGTGGAGTAGAAGGAGGGTGAGGTTGTGATGAAGGTGAAGGTGGATAAGAAAGAGGTGGAGGATCAGGAGGAAATGAAGGAGAAGGAAAAAGAAGCACGAGAAGAGGAGGAGGAGGAGGAGAAGAAGGCGATGGTGAAGAAAACGAAGAAGGAGGAAAGTGAAGGAGAAAGAAGAGAGGGTGGTGGAAGAGAAGGAGGAAATGTCAGAGAAGTAGGAGAAGGAAAAGGTGGAGAGGAGAAAGAGGAGGAGAAGGAAGAGTGGAGGAGGAGGAACAGGAGAAAGAGGAAGAGAAAAAGGAGAATGAGAAGGAGGAAAAGGAGAAGAAAGATGATGGGGTGGGGGAGGATTCGGAGGAGATGGAGAAGGAGGAGAATCAGTAGAGTAGAAAGAAGGAAAAAGAGGAGGAGGAGGAGAAACAGGAGGAGGAGAAAGAGGTGACGGAGAAGATAGTGAAGGAGGAAAAGTGCAATGATGAGGGGGAGGAGGAGGAGTTGACAGAGGAATAGAAGAGGAAGGAGGTGGAGGAGTAGGAGAAGGAAGAGAAGGAGAAGTAGAAGCTGGTGGAGGAATAGAAGAGGAAGGAGGTGGAGGTGGAGGAGAAGAAGAGAAGGAAGAAGAGGAAGAGGAGAAGAAGAGGAGCAAGGGGAGGAGGAGATGAACGACAAGAAAAATTTAAAAAAAGAACTGGTGAATAAATTGGGGAAATCAAATTATATAGTAATTTATAGTTATCTAATCAATTAATTTAATTACAAATGAATTTTATTAATTATATACGCCTTTATTTTTCTTTCCATGTGGTTAAGTTAGGTTACAGTGGGTCCTCAATCCCACTCAGCCCTCAAAAAAAGAGAAAGAGCAAGTAAGTTTAGAGATAGAACAGAGAAAGAGCTAACAACCATAATGAAGCAAGACACCACTACAAGGCAGCAGAAATGGTAATAGCTATCAGTATACCAGAGCAGTTGCAGTTGGAATAAACTTCTCAAAGCTATTTGCATATGACATTCGACTAGTTAAAGCTGCTGGAGCTGCTGCTGTTGAGCCCTGGGGGGGGGGGGACCGTTTGGGGGGCCTTCAGGGGGGTTCGTGAATTCCCTCAGCTGGAACAAGCTTTTGAATCGCGGCACACACACTTAATTCAAGCAAAGGCTGCACAGATCCCTTTCCACCGAATGTGTACCCCAATTTCCTTTGAAAATATCCTCTGAAGATTTAGCGGGATCTCGGCTCGGATTCTCATATCCTACTACCGACTTGTAATTAAGAAGCAATGCTTCATGCATGTAAATAATCTTGTAAGCCTAAGACTGTATTTCAAATTTAAATTTCATAAGTGAAACTACCCCTAAGGGTCTCCCCACCAATAACATCTTAAAGCTATTTATGTAGTTATGTAATTCTAATTTCAAATCAGGAGTATATTATGTGGAATAATTATAATATTACATCGCAAAGCCTGGCCAATCTTTCTTGTTTTTCTTTTTGTTTTCTGATTATTACATCCAGAAGACGCCCGTTACGGAGTGAGACAGTCAAGGCAGATCAACAATTATATACAATATTCTTGTCCTCTAGTTATCACAATTATAAGTGTTAACTTGACTCAAAAACTTGTCATGACTCGAAAACGTCTGGCCAAAGTGAGTAGAAATATTATTTATTCACAATTAAAATTGACTAAGTCGTTTAATTTACAATAAAAAGTTAATATTAATAATGCAGATAGTTACAAGAATTACAAGTAGATGAGGCAAGGCTATAGGTATCAGCTTAAGGCTGTGTGCAGTGTTTTTGGTCATATTCTTTTTCTGAAGATTCTTGTATTAAATATTATTAGGGCTTTGAAATGTTATCTATTGCTGTGAGGAAAAATTTGTGTTTTCAATTTTTTTGTGAAATATGAGGGTTCAAAGTTGAAATTTTTCGGTTTTGGGGGAAATTGATCTTACCTATGAGTGATTTCAAACTTCTAATAAATTTTCCATGGATAAAGACACCTTGAGGAATAAAATGACATATTTTTAATTTCATAAAAAATTGAAATTCTCTACAGATTTAAAAAAATGTATTTAAAAAAAACTAATTGCTTGATTGGAGTAAAAAATATATAATTTTATTGCTTGACGTGTCTTTTAGTTACAGAAAATTTATCAAAAGTTTAAAGTCACTCATAGGTGAGATCAATTGCCCCCCAAAACCGGAAAATTTCAACTTTGAACCCCCATATTTCAAAAAATAGTTCCTCACAGCAATAGAGAACATTTAATATTTAACATTTGAGCGCAGAAAGTTCTCCATGGTCTAGTGGTTAAGGGCGCTCAACCGGCAATTGAGAGGTCCGTGGTTCGATTCCCGGTGGTGACTGATATTTTTGTACAGTAGCATTCATCGATTCCCATCAGCTGTTCAATGCTGTTGTCAATATCCGCCATTGCGGAAGTCTTCAGTATAAAGTAATAGCAATTAGAGGAATTCGAAATTAATAAATTCTGTTTATGTATATTTGTCAGTTTATTCAATTGTCAATCACTTCAAACTAACTTGTAATATTTTTTTTCAAACACTAATATTAAATTTGTTATACTTAGGCGGAGTACCGGGTTAAACACGTTTTTTTTATGTATAATTAGGTAACCCCAACACAATTTTTTTACAGGGGTGCCTTATATTTCTGCACCACAGTACACTAAAATCTTATCCTTATCAAATCTGTTTTTGTCAATTTCATTTGTTTTATCAATTTTTTTCACTTGAAATTTATTGAATCAAGTTTTTTTTTCATTTATATGATGTCATAATTAAGGTTACTGGGTGTATTATTTATTGTATGATGTTGTGTTGCAGAAATAAATTATTAAAATAATATTATATTAATTTATGCTTCAATTTCTCGTTTCTAAATAATGCATTTCTTTTAGTCATACTATATTTTATTTAATACATCCTCTTTACGTTTAAATTCTACGTTTAATCTGTGCTCATTCAAGTCGTTTTGATATCATTCTATAAATATATTTTTTTGTTGATGATGCCTACATGAGTCCGAGACTTGTGCGTGGGTAATGAGGTGAATGATTACACATAAATGCCTGACGGTGGAGTGGGATTCGAACCCACGACCGCTTAAACGACAGCAAGCTGAAGTTGCGACGCCCCAACCAACTGCGCCAAGCGGCCCTTTCTTTTGTAGTTTTTTTTAATTTAAATCTTCACTCACATTTGTGTGACCTTCGGTTAGTAGTGACCACAGTAGAGGTGTGTGCTGTAGGAGGCTTAGTGCTGGCCACACTGGTTAAATCCAAGTGTGGAGGACCACCTTCCAGCTGATTCTGCTGATTCAGCACCGTCTGCTGATGATGCTGCTGCTGCTGTTTTGATCTGAGTCGCAGATTTTTCGGCAGTTTCAACGACGAAAACATCGTCAATGTCTGAAAAAATATAATATTTCAAGTTGTAAAAAGACATAAATAATTGAGAAGTGTTAAAAAAGGTAAAAAGAGCACTTAATGTCATCTTTGAAAGACTCAAACATTTGTAGATTTCAGTTTCCAAGAGTATACAATAAAATTAAAGATTAGTTCAGGTGGGTAGTTTTAACAAATTAGCACTATGTACAAATAATAATGCTAAAATTACTTGAAAATCATTACTGAATAATACTCGCGTGCAGCCTATTTTAGTTCTTTTTCACTATTATTGTTTGTCCGATGGTTTCTTGCAGTAGGGTGGGAGAAATCAAGTCTTATTCTTCATATACAATGTACCACAAGTCATGTATCAGATGCTCTTAAGAAAAAGGGGGTGAAATTCAAAAGTTAGGGATTCTAGCAATGTAAAATCAATGTGTGATTCGCACACAAGTCTGCGCTATTTATATTCCAATTTCTTTTGAAAGTTTTTTTAAATTTTTATTTCTTCTCTATGTTGTAGCTCCGTGAACATGAATTTTATAGTGAACATTATGTTTAGGTACAAATAGAGCACCACAGTGTAACGAGGGGTGAGATAGGATGCGATAACTTTTTACACTGCACCTCTCTGCAATGTTGAGTAACGTAATTATCAATTATGTATATTATTTTTGGACTCATGTCTGTAGTCTTCTTAAATGTACTTCTCAAATAAAAAAATAAAAATAATAACTAATTTGACAGAAGGGCCAAAAAACCTCATTGCGGCAAGAGCTCAAACTTTTGTTGGAAAGAAATTAGCGCTCAAAAAACTAACAAAGATCGTACAAAAATAATATGCATCTGAGTGCTAAGCAGATATAAGAAACGCGATTCGCACACAAGTCTGCGCTATTTATATTCAAATTTCTTTTGGAAGTTTTTTATTTTTATTTCTTCTCTTCTCTCGTAGACTTGGCATATCGCCTTTCTTCATCATTCATAAATTAACCCTCCTCACATTTTCCTAATGCAAACACAGTGTGGTGAGGGGAGGTAAATCACCTCCACCCCCACCAACCACGCAAAATGAAAACCGGAGATGATTTTGAAGCCACTTTTTCTATTAATAAGTAGATTGAAATGCAAATTTGTTTTTCACCGCGTTAGAAAAGTTATGAAAGCGGAAATGTTAAAGAAATGTTCGTATGTGTTTGTACTTCATTACTAAAAGTACTAATGTAGTAGATTAACAGCATGACATTCCTTTATTCTACACTTTTAAAATTTGATTAATAGTAAATATTCAATTCTTCTGGAGCTTTCACTTTTCAAGTTCTAAGTTAATGTGTACAAAATTAAACAGGTACTTAGTAGCCTCGGGGTGCAAAATTTTATTAGAATAGGAATTTAAGCACTAGTTTAATAATCTAAGATTGAGTTGTAGAGAAGATTTTAAAGTCGTAATTCTCAGTAAAGAATTACAAAAACAAAAATGCTTCAATAAATACATCAAAAAAGAAATAATAAAATGAGAATAAATGTTAATAATTGAAAAGTATAGACAGTAGTGAAGTAATACAGTAAAAAACAGAGTTATAAGAAAACTAGAAAGTTATAAGCGAGAAATAATAATAATAGATTAAAAGTTCAACAAAAAATGAAAACAGGTACATAAAAAATATTTTTTTTTACCATTATTTGTACTAATCAGATTATTGTTGATTATATAAAACATAACATCCCTCATAGAGTATTCTTGTATGTTGATTACAAAATTGGAAGATATTGGGATTAGAGGTGTTGCTTTAGGGTTATTTAAAAGCTATCTTAGTTGTAGAACTCAGGTAGTTGGGGTTGATGCTGGGGTCATGAGCTCAGAGTTGGGGATTTCGATGGGTGTACCACAGGGTACAGTTCTGGGTCCTATTTTATTTTTAATTTACATTAATGATTTACTTAATATAGAACTTGAGAGTTGTTCTTTGTTTTCTTTTGCCGATGACACTGTAGCTGTTTTTTGGGGTGCGACAAGGAATGATGTTTTTCGTCAAGCAAATGAGGGTTTGAAGGTTATAAAAAATTGGTTAGATTTCAACTTAGTTAGTTTAAACATTAAAAAAACTTCAGCCATTTCGTTTTCTTTGACTTCGGCAGGTCTGCCACATAGCAATGGTGGTATAGAGGATGATTTAGCTTTTCATGAATCCGGATGCAGTGGTAATGGATGTCAATGTCCTAAAATAAAATTTAAAGACAGTACTAAATACTTAGGAATAGTTATTGATAACCATTTGAAATGGAGGGACCAGATTTCATATTTATGTTCCAGGTCGAGGAAAGTGTTATATAAGTTTGTACAATTGAGAAATATTTTTAATGTTGAGCAAGTAAGAATGGTGTTTTTTGCACTTGTGCAGTCAATTGTGCGATATGGTGTAGTTGGCTGGGGTGGATGTGGTTTACAATTCTCAAGCCTCTAATATTATTGTACAAGAAAATTATCAAAATATGCTTGAAAAAGCCGGTCAGGTATCCAACAGATTTGGTATATAAAGAGTTCAATGTACTCAGTATTGAACAGTTGTGCGATTTTGATCTGGCCAGTTTTGTCTATTCACGACGCAATGAATTCCCCATAGCCTCACTTCGCGGTTATGATACCCGTAGACAATCTGAGAGATTCCTGTTGGAACCACGTTGTAGAACAACAGCTGCCAGTGTTCATGCAGCATATAATGGCCCTAGACTTTTTAACCGTCTGTTACTTGAAATCTCTGGGTCGCCCCAGTCCATGGATTATTATTATTTGTCCACTCACAAATCATTTAGACAGTGCCTTCGATTGTTTTATCAAAGAGACTAGTTCAAAGTGGACACAATTTTAATTATAAATAGCAAGATTTATAGTGCAGGCAGGTAATGGAAAAGTACATACTGTAATCAATTCCTATAATATTATTGTTTTAAAATTTATATTTTCACAATTTCGTATTATAATAAAGATTCATTCATTTAAAATAACAATAGAAAACTAGACGTGTTCTTTAGGTATCAATTTTGTTATTATTTTGCTTTAAATATTCAATTGTATCTTTTAAACCAATAGCCTATACTAACATTTATTTTAATATACTAATATTTGTATAATGAGCAGAACAGATATGTTTTTTTTTCAGGTTTCTTGTAGTATACATGTTATTTTTTAATTCAATGTCTTATATGATATTGGCATTTTAGAGATGCACCATCCCTCAGCACAAGCTTTGCTTAAAGAGGGATGTAACAATTATTTCATTTATGATGTTTTATGTAGATATTCATTATTATGATAAGAAGTGATGTGATTTTTGTTTGAATATATGAATGTTTTATTATGTATTGTTGACAATAAATAAATTGAAATTGAAATTGAATTGATTGGAAGTGTGTTGAATAGCCTAGAAAGTACATAAAAAGAGAAGAGTTTTTTCCCCATATAAATTATTGAATCTGGGAACCAGATAAGTGTTTAGCGATCTTAAATTGTACTGTAGTGGAGGCGCTAGGGACCTATATTGAAATTTATCATTGAAGAATAATGCAATTTTGTAAATATAGATATTCTTATGAAATAATGTATAAAAAATTTGTACTATGAACATTGTGCTAAATTGGCAGTATGTAAACGTTTATTTGTCACTTACTGCTAAGTGCTAACAAAATTCCAGCAATCTTGTTGAGAAAAAGGATAACTTAGACAATACTAAGGGTTACAGGGGAATGGGTCAAAAAGAAAATTTGCTCCTAAATTCTCCATAAAATCAAATCATAAATGTAAACTTTTCTTGTCTGTTCTTCACTAATTGTTTATCATATTGGTTGAGGGCATGAGTGCAGCTTTCATTCAAGAATAGCATTGAGTTATTTAATTTGTCATTTTTGTCAATCAAGATAATTTTCATTGGTATAGAACTAACTAGTCGATAACAAGCAAACTATGCTTGCCTAATGACGCAAATTGGACAAAATTAAAAATTTAAGTTGTATTATGATTAATAATACGTTGGATTCATGTAGGACTTTGAACAAGAGACTTGTTCAAAGTTGAAGTTAGGGTCTCCTAACTTCGCCTTGCTTGAATGTGTATGTAGCTAATCTAAATGCAAAAAAATTGGGATACAAACCAAAATCTTGACTTACAAGATCACTTTTAAGTCACAATAGAAGTTTATTTGAAAAGAAATCTAGTTATATTGGTAGGAAATTCTACAACAAGCTACCGCAGTTTATAAAGTCATGAAAATATAAAAATATTTAAAAAACCATTGAAAAAATATTTAGTTGATGAAGCATTTTTATAGTGTACAAGAATTTCTTTCAGATCAACATTAAAAGCTTCACCTCAACTAATTTATATTATAATAATTATGGTAACTAGACTATGAGAATGGAAGACAATAAATTGTTGATCTGACTTGTCTTATACTCCTTAAAGGAGCCTTCAAGACGTAATCTTAAGAAAATTGGCAATAAATTGATTGAATGGCTACTGGTATGGGTTTTACTAAAAACACAACTCTATTAAAAATTAAATAGAATTCAGTATATTTGATGATGAAATTATAATACATAATATAATGTATAATAGTGAAGCATTAATTCAAATTCTTAATATGTTTATAATGGTTATTTATAATTTTTTCAATGTTTGTGTATCTGACGATAATCAAAGCTCAAATGAGCTTTATAAACGAATTTTATGTGAATAAATATGTAAGAATAATTAAAAATAGATGTCAAAGAATTTAACAGGTCTGGCGCAAATAAATCGCTACGCAATCACAGCGTGACTTTATGTGAAACACAGAAACAAATGATACTCCCCACATAGAAGCGAGGTGAGGTCCAATTCATTTCATTTGATACATTCAACGAATTGGACAAATTGGAGGTTGAGGTCCAATTCATTGAGTGTATAAACAAAAATGAATTGTGCCTCCGCTTCTGTTTGGGGACTAATGTACTTTACAAAAAGTAGAACAGAGGCTGCGTTCAATTTGCGCCAGGTTTGAGACACAAAAGAGGATGTATGAATTCATAGGACAGTGTAGTACTACGCTGAATAGACTCGTAAAATTGTAAGGTATCCTCCAGTTAGCTGATAACCCAGACTGCAGCTCAAGTTTGAGTTTGATCAGCAAACAATTCCGAGGGTTGCCTTTATCACAACGCTGATAGAGAGCTGCATAATTAAAGTACTGATTTATGGGTGGAATTTTGAATAGGTGCAGAAGATTCTCACTCTACAATGGAGAACTGTCAATGTAAAGTGATTTGTCGTGTATTTCGAACGTTAAAATCATATTTTTTATCAAGATTTGTGACCGAAAGTGGAGTTTTTATTGCTGTTAATAGGATATTTGACTGCTGGCCATAAATACAGTGAAATACGTTCTCAAAATGTATGTGATTAAGTTTTAAAAGGTGGGAGAGATAAAGTAAATACGAGATAAGTGATTGAAGTTCTGTGATTACACTCATTTATTTACTTTATCACCTACCCGGTGGTTTGGGACCCACTTAAAATTGTAGGCTCTCCATGTTTTCATCAAAACATTCATCAAAACTACCAGATGGAAGTACTACCCATGTGAGTCTCCTTACATAATAAACGCCGTATGCTTCTTTTATATATATTTTTTAATTTAATTTACATTTCATATTTTTCAATAACATGACAATATTAGCCTAGCAAAAATTTTGAGCTGGTTGGTGTCAAACCTGAGTACTCACTAGGGAAAATATTATGATAGTTTGGAGCCCCTACTAGGATTGTTTTGAAAAATCAGTAGTAAATTTACATGTCTAAGCAATTTTATTAAACGATTTCTGTTTAATTTCTGTATGCACTTTAGTTTAGATTTTTGGAGTGTGAATCATCTCATTATAGTGCTTATCTCTGCCTGATTGCTATTACTGCGGTCACGGGTTCAATTCCCGGTTAGTCGGGCCTATTTTGAGTCACCATTCACCTCATTAACCTTAAACAAATCTCAGACAAAAGCATCAGCAAAAAACAAATAACATAATTTTTTATTGTTTTTTGTCATTTCAGCCTATCTCATTCTCTCACACTTTCTTTCTCTTACACACTCTCTCATTCACTTACTCTCTTTCTCTCTTTCCTTTTCTTTGCTTACTACTCTCTCACTTCTCTATTTGTTCTCCAGTTTTCTCCTTCATCAACTTTTTATTCTCTACCACTCCCTCTTGCTCAATTTTTTGTTTTTCTTTTTCTAGTTCTATCTTTCACTCTATTACACTCTCTCCCCCCCTCTCACTCTCACTCTCTCTCTCTCTCTCTCTCTCTCTCTCTCTCTCTCTCTCTCTCTCTCTCTCTCTCTCTCTCTCTCTCTGAGAAGGTAATACTGGTCAAGTGTCAAGAGTGGACGAATCTTAGCCCAAACTTCGCCATTTCACGTAATTGCATCACTTAGATTGTCATTACCATAATTGATATCATTAAGATCATACAAATGAGATCATTGTACATGAGATCTTGCTCTATAAAAATAGCATTATATGAGTTTACTCTGTGTTGTTGATAATTTTGTTTTCAACCATTCATATGCATAATTTTTAAATTTACAAGAATAAAGAATAAAGAAAGATAAATTAATCCCTCTTGCTTTACCCTATTCCCTTTCACTCTTTTTTGCAATCCACTTATTCACTTTTCTCTTTTCTGATATCTTCTAGTCTCTATCACTACCCCTCAATTTTCTACTGTCAATCATTCCCAGCACCTCTTCTTCATCTTCTATCTTTTACTCAATCACTCTCTCCTCTTATTATCACTCACTCCCGCTCTCTCACTCCCTCTCTCTCACACACTCTCTCCCTAGCTTGAAAAGATGTAAACTATTGCTCAGGTTTACGTGGAAGAGAGAGCTCTAATAGTGCTATCTTAAATCAAATAAAATTGATTGACACATCCATACATTCTCTCTTTCCCCCCCCCCCACCCTCTAACACCCTCTCTTTCGCTTTTCATCCTACTCTTTATCACCTCCTCACTATCTCTCCCATTCATCGACAAACTCCTGAATGAGAGAAGTTTATCATTCATTTGCTTTACTCTCCACCTCCGATATGCGCTCGCCAACAATAGAGGAAGTTGGGTTTGTGAGTTATTGTACTGAGAAGAGGTAACTTTGCTATATTATAGCCTAACCCCGAACCCTCACCCTAGAAAGTCGTACATAACCTTTGCCGTAGCATCCCATATAGCACAAGTATTAATTCAGTATGGACCCCAGGCTGAAGCCCCTTTAACACTAGCCGTACGTAATAACGCCGAATACAATAGTCCTACTCCACACTTGTAAACCCACTTATAAACAAACAGAAACGCATAAAACTTCTTCCATTTCTTTTTGAAGGATTTGCGAGGACTATGAGACAGGGGAGAACCGAGGGGGGGAGAGACAAAAAGCACAATTCTTCATAACAAAAGCAATCCAGTGTGAAAAGTTTACTACTGCTTTTGTCTACTCCAGTAGGCTGATGAAAAAAGCAGAAGAGAAATAAGAAGTTGTACAGCAGAAAACGGAAAATAGGAAAGAAGAGAGTAGAGGAATTATGGAGAATAATATTGAGCTAATGACGCTGAAGTCTTATGAAACCTACTGTTATAAACATTGAATTTCAAATTCAAACCTCTTAAACGTTGTCCTTTTTTTGTTTTTCCCCGATAGATGGAAGGTTTGAGACCTGTGCGTGGGTAATAAGTTGGTGATGGTGATGTTTAATGAGTTGCACTTACAGTTTTAGGTGGGCTTTGAACCACCGGGAAGTGATTTTATAGCAGAGAACAGTCATTTTTGCAGGCGCAACCAAACGGTCACCCTTGCAGAAAGAGGACAAGTGCTCGTGTCTTATCCGACTGAACAGACACCTGCCACGGCTACCTATCACTTTTCAATGCCTTCCGTTTATTGAGATATTTCCTCAAGACCTCAATGGCAATAAATTTATTCTGATATTTAAGCGGATTCTGTGATAATCTATATTAAGTCTTGAAACTCACCTCTGCTGACCGGACACATTATTATTTCCCCCGGTCGAATTGGCCAAACTAGTTCAAAGGGAATGCCTTTCAATTAGCCTGAATTATAAATGTAATAAGATACTTGAACGTAATGGCCAATAAAGCATACGCATACATGCATACTTCCCAACCTGAACTTAAAGAGGAAAAAGACTTATACTGATAGGAGAGTCTCTTATACGGGTTATTCCACCTCGCCGTTTCAGCTCTCATAAAAAGTAAGATTAATCTAAAATTTTAGGTGAGGTCCGAACCACCGAAAAAGTTATAATAGAGAAGATTTATGACTCTCATAGCTAATGTTCCATTAACAGAATCTTCCACAAATTTTTATATTGCTGAAATCTTCAATATAATTGAAGTCCAGTCACATGGAGTAGTCTACGAAAAAGAAAATCAAACTTGATATTTTCTGATGGGTTTTCCGGACGCCTGTCAAACATGTGACAATTTCTCACATTTATCTCGAAAAAGAAAAACGTCCCGACCGACTCTACTTCCTTCAACTTTTGGAAAAAGAAAAGAAAAGCGGGGTAAAGGATTGTCTTTCCCTTTTCCTTTCTCTTCGCAGACGATTAAACACGGAAAAGTTCGGCTTGCTTTCCCGTTGCAAGGAAATAGAATTTTCCCAGCCATTCCTAATATTTTCTGGTTTGCTCCTCGTTTTCACCGATATTTTCCCGCCTTTTTCCAGAACATTGAGTGAAAATTCGAATGTGTCGATAATGATTTTCCAATGCGAAATTTAAAGGGTTGAAATTTTTACATTGGGCAAAATCATATTGGAATAAAAAGAATGATAATCATATCAACTTAAGGGTCGGCAGTAGCTAGAATGTTTTTCAAAATCGACAGTAGCGAATCTGTCAAGTTATGAACGAACTAGTTTCAAACTAAAAAGAGTACAGTATCACTGGCATTTGTGTGAGTAAGGTTTGTCTTTGTGTGCGTGTGAGAAGTGAGAGCGCTAAGAGAGAAGAGACAAAGAGCGAAGAGCCATCCACCACCCTAGGAAGACAAGGTTACTGCACTCTTATCTGTTGCATCTTGCCACTGTTGACATTCTTGCTTCCTCTATTCATCATTTTATTGCTTTACGAATAGATATTGTTTGAGACCCTTCAATCCATAGAAACTTTTATTTGCAAGAACATTAATTTCTTGAAAATTTATAATATTGCACAAAAATCATCTAAGCATTAGGATATACTTTATAACAGATACGGTATAACGTCAATAATATGAAACATCAAAGGTCCGAACAGCATACTAAACTTTGTTTTAAAAAATGCATCAATCACAAAATAATAATATACACTAGGCTATGAATAAATATCGCAACATAAATTTAATATTCCAACAGCAAGAAGATGGCAAAAATATAAATGCAGATCAATCAGCCATTAAAAATAACAAATAACTATACCCGAATTCAAATATCTATCAAAATTTCCAACAGTTAATTCTGTGAGAAAAAAAAATAGTAGGCCTACAAATTATATGAACATATCAATGAATAACATAGACTAACTCTAATATTTGAAAATGAAATTTTTCATCTAAAAATACAGTAATAAACTTCATAAACATATTATTAGTTGGGACTCCGTTTTCTAGTTGGGACTCCGTTTTCTGTTGTGATGATGTCGACTCTGCAGTTGATAAGTTTTATAAAATACTTCACCACCATTTTGATGAATTCATTCCAAAGAGGAGGTTGAACTTTTCAAATAATAAGTATCCTCCTTGGTTTACATTTGATATTATACGTGATTTAAAGATTAAAAATAAGTGTTCAAGAAAGAGAAGAACTTCTCCTTATCATGATAATATATTTAAAAAATTACGAGCATCTCTAAAAACTAGAATTTCAATGTCCTATGAAGAGTATTTGAGTAGAATCCAAAATGGCTTGCGCCATAATGTTAAAAATTTCTGGAAATATGTGAATTCAAAAAGAAAAACTTCTTTTGTGGAGTCGACCATGACACTGAACGGAGAGTCCTACTGTGGATCTGAAATCGTTAATGGGTTTTCTAAGTATTTTAGATCTGTTTATGAGGCTGATACACCTAATGCACGAGTGGGGATTCCAGAGGTGTCTGGGTGCTCATTATTGGATGGGGGTGTTGGGTCGGTCTCTTTTGATGACATCCTATCTGCCATTAATGAGCTGAAGTCTGGCTGCTCTGAGGGTCCTGATGCGATTCCGACTTTTATTGTTAAGGGCTGCGCTGCAGTTCTTCTCAAGCCATTAAAATTCATTTTTAATTTAGCTATAAGGTCAGGTAAATTTCCTTTAAAATGGAAGATTGCAAGGGTTACTCCTGTTTTCAAATCTGGAAATAGAAATGATATTAAGAATTACAGGCCAATTTCCATTTTAAATTGTTTTTCAAAAATTTTTGAAAAAGTTCTATATTCCATTATTTATGAACAAGGTCAAAGAATTATTGCATCCGAGCAGCATGGATTTTTGCCTCGTCGTTCCACTGTTTCCAATCTTATGGTTTTTAGTAATGAAGTATCAAAAATTTTGGATCATGGTGGACGTACTGATGTTATCTACACCGATTTATCAAAGGCCTTTGACACTATTAATCATAGAATTCTGATTGGAAAACTCAAAGTATTAGGATTCTGTGAAACTTTGGTAAATCTTGTTCAAAGTTATCTTGAGGCAAGGGTACAATATGTAAAGGTTCATAACTTTAAATCAGATAATTTTGAGTGTACATCAGGGGTACCTCAGGGCTCTAACCTGGGACCACTCCTATTTATTTTATTCATCAATGATCTTCCGTCTGTTATCACTAAATCTTCATGTCTTTTGTATGCAGATGATGTAAAACTGTTCAAAGAAGTAAATGGTCCTAATGATTGCTATGATTTGCAGAGGGATATTGATAATCTGTCTGGATGGTGTGATGCAAATGGACTAAAAATTAATGTGGGTAAATGCAAGTTCATGAGTTTTACTAGACAGTCTTCCCCTCATAGTCACGTATACTTCATGAATGGTATCCCACTGGAAAGGGTGGAGTCGTTCAGGGACCTGGGAGTGGTATTCAGCTCCGACTTCTCATTCAATGCACATGTAGATTACATAGCTAATAGAGCCAATCAGCAGATGGGATTCATCTTCAGGACGTGCTCACCCTTCAGAGATGTAGTGCCTCTGGTACTTTTATATAAATCAATTGTAAGGAGCCTATTGGAGTATGCTTGCGAAATTTGGAATCCATATTGTCATGAACAGATTTACATACTAGAACGTTTGCAAAACAAATTCTTGAGATGCATTTATTATAAAAAGAACAATGTTTTCTGTCCCTTTGATTACCCTACCAATTCTCTGAGAAGTATGTTTAAAATTAGATCACTGAAAGTTAGACGAGATGTCAAATCACTTGTTTTCCTCTATAATTTATTGAATAATAGAATTGACTCATCGTATCTGCTTTCTAAAATTAATATATATATAAATACCATTGCTCGCTGTTCATCTTTTTCTTTTCATATTTCTCGCTCCAGGACAGTAAGCCATTATAACTCCCCTCTGAATAGAGTTCAGAGAATTTTCAACAGTTGTTCTGTGCACTTGGATATCTTCTGGTTCTCCCCATTCAAATTCTGTAGGATTGCGTATGATTCAGTTGTGTAGCATGTGGTCATCATTTCGTGATTTTGTGCTTGCATTTAATTATTCCTTTTGTAAGTATTACACAGACATTTCATTCTTCTCATCCATCATATTATTTTAGTAGTTTAAATTTTTATAATTAAAATTTTGTTAATTTTATTATTTTTCATACTCTTAATCTATTATTGTATTCATTGTGTTATTTATTATTGTCATCATAATGACTTTACTTGCTTGTTTTCTTTATTATTGATTGAATTTTCTTATGTTTTCATTTTCATTTATAATTATTTCAAATTGCATAGTGTTGAAATTATTGTATTGTGTGAAGGAGGCAAAATGGGGTTACACCTGTTGTCTCCATTAATAAAATTATTTATTTATTATTTATTTATTATTGCTAATTACGATCGAATAATTAGTTACGTTGAGCAGCGAAAATGGGCAAAGCTATTCCAAAGCATAGACTAAATGAAACTATTTACTAGACTTCGAACCTATTCATGATTATAACACATGAGTGCAAGGGTACTGCACACTTTTTGTAGCAATATTTGAATTCGACTGCATCGAACATTTAAAAATAATGAATTCAGAAACATAGGCCTACTAAGTATTGTATATTTTACTACTGTATACTACTGCAGAAATGAATAATGAACAATAATTTGACAAAAGTATTGATCAACTAAAACATATTGTACAATTTATTCTACGTGCAAAAAATTGTCCTAATAAATAGAAAAAATAATATACATGGCTATTATTTTTTTATTGCTTCAAAAATATGAAGCAATTTTATGAAGAATATGAGCAAAGCTATTATCCAAAGCATATACTAAATAAAACTATTTACTAGACTAATAAACTATTTTTTTTTTTTTTTTTTTTAATTCAATTATCATTTTATTTCTGAAATACCTAATTACTTATTATCAATTATTTCAATTATTCAATTTATTCACTGTATCATTACAACAATTGTTTGAGATTATCATTACAACTATTTATGATTATCCAAAGCATATACTAAATAAACCTATTTACTAGACTAATAAACTATTTATGATTATCACATACGATTGCGAGGGTAACTGCACATAGAATATTTAAAAAGAATTAATTCCAAAAAAACAAAGTAGTGTGTATTTTAATACTGTCCACTACTGTAAAATTGAATACTTCAAAGAATGAACAATAATTTGATAAAATTATTGATATATGTCTATTGTTTTATTTTTTTGAAATTGCTGCAAGAATATGGCCGATTTTTTAGTTTATGGTCCTTCAAACGTTTTTTATTCCCCATAACTAGAAAAGTTTTGCTCCTAAAACTTCTAAAATCAATTCAGCACGACCGGATACATGTCCCTTGACGCTACAACGATCTACAACTGACTGATGGAAGAAAAGAGAACAAATAAGAAGAAGAGATCAATAAGATAAGATAACGTAGATTCTCTGTACTGGAAGGGAGACAGCTATTTGCGAACAAGCTTCAAGGCCACTCACTGCCGGTACACTTACTATTGTGTGTGTTTGTGCGTACTGGCGCTTCCTGTCAACGGTACTGCTTATAGGCAAGTCTATTTTGAGTGGACCGAACAGCAGCTATTTTGTTGAACATACCTCCACAAAAAACCATTTAAAAACTTGACAAATGAAGCAATACTTGAGAAAAAATTCCTTGTCATGAAAAACATTATAACGGAGAGGACTTGTTTTGTCATTTTTTGATATCTATATCACAAACGTCAGAAAAAAATCATAAATTCATGACTCATAAATGCTTATTTAGAACAAACAGTGGAAGAAGTATGAATTTTTCAGAAAGCAAAGTCGCTTGAGCATAATCAGACCTTCAAAATAAGACATTGACAGTAATTTTCTGATTATAAATAGGTGAGTTATATGGTTTCGAAATTAGCATTGCTCTTATGGAGATACAAATCCAACATGGCCGCGCTACAGCCGACCCTTAAAATATGATTGATGATGATGATGATTATTATTTTTTTCGAATCACCCACTTTGGGGTACGTTGAATCAATTATTTTTTCATGGATGCTTCTTTCCGCTTTTTCCAGTACTCCTTCATTCTCTTCGATGTAGTCATTTTTCTCTCTTCTGATTCTACAGTATCTCTTCTAGCTTTAGGATGTTATTGGAATCTTCTATTTTCATCTTTCAACAAATTTTTTAAATGTACAGTGTTCTTAATTGTATTCTCTGTAACATTAAATTCATTAAAATCTAGTTGAACTTGTTTGAACCAGTTACATTTTGTCTTTCTGTCTGAAAAAGTCGAATATTTAAGTGAGTCTATTTTCATTCATTCTGAAAACGTGACCGTAAAAACTCTCTTTCTTTTTATTATATCTGAGATCTGTTCAATCTTCTTAAAAAGAGTTTTATTTGGAGTCAAATGTACTTCATTGTTTTTAAGTTATGGTCCTAATATATTCCTCAGAATTTTTCTTTCATTTTCAAATCATCTAGCAATCCTGTATTTGTTAGAGCTAAAGTTTCTGCTGCATAAAGTTCTTCCGGCCTTATAACGGTTCTATAATGCCTAAATTTTGAGCTCCAAGACAGTGATTTTTTATTCTTGTTTGTGTTCTTGGTCAACTGAAAGACAATTTCCATTTTTACTATCCTAGATTGCATGGATTTTTTTCTCCTGAATTCCAACTTATCCATGTTATATTTCATAAGAACTGCATTTCTTGAAATGAAAGAATAAATGAACACCAATTCTTTATTAAGGCATTTTAACTGAACCTCGTAATATTATTATTATTATTATCATCATCATAATTTATTTATAATTTATCATAATAAATTAAATACCGTAAATAGTAAAAGATCGTGTTAATATTAAATAAAGATTCAATTAATAATCAAAAACCATTATTGAAACGTTTATATTGTTATGAAATACTGCAAACAATTATTTACTCATTCATTTATTTATCTGTGATTGATTAATCAATATTTTATTTATTAATTAATTTATTGTTAGACAGAATTACAATGAAAAATTTAGTATCTTTAATCATGGATACCATTGGAAGCACAGGATTAGTGTTGCTTCTGCAGAAAACGTTGCATTCTATTAGAAAAATACATAGGCCTATAAATTATACGAAATGAGAATGAGAAAATTTTTAATATGTGTTGCTTTTCAGATAAATGCTTGGTATAGGCTTGTACTGAATTAATTGGGCATTCCATTTTTACAATTCTGTGTGATGTGAGGATATTAGGAGTCAAATGCTGTACTTCTCACGATTAAAATTGAATAATCTAAAATATAGAATATTATTTATTTTTAAGATTAATCTACATTTTAGTATAATCTTCTAAAATCAAAATAATAGACTGGTGTTCTAAAAAATGAAATAAAAATCAGCTTATTCTTGAGCATTGAAACTACGAAACGGCAAATTCTCTTCAACAGAGACAAAAAAATATACCAAAACATACGCACCTTCAAGATTAGCATAATATTTGAATACCAACAAACCACAAGTAAGCCACAAAAGAATCCCCAACCTAATTTTCCAGGTCTCATTATTTTTACACAACATTCTAAACTAAAATATTGCTCTTTGAAGTTGGTCTTTACAACATTTTTTTCTCCGGTTTTATGTAGCCTATCTCTGTTTTTGCAAGCTTCACTATTGAATTACCATTTTAATGTCACAAAATAACATGACAAACATTGTGAACTGGTAAGAAAACAAACTTTTATTTGGTAGCAAGTACTGATCCTCTCCCGCTTCCTCTTCATCATCTTCTTCCTTTTCATTTTCCTCTTCCTATTCTTCTTCTTCATCCCCTTTCTTTTCCTCTCGATCTTTCCCTTCCTCATCTTGTTCGTCTTCTTCCTCCTGATCCTCTTCCTCCACCTCCTCCTCATTCTCTTCTTCGTCTTCATCCTCCTTCACCTTCACCACCACCTTCAAATCCTCCTCCTCCAACTCCCCCTTCTCAAACTCCTGCTCCTTTCTCTTCTCTTTCTCCTGCTCCACCGCCACCTCCTCCACTTCTTCTTCCTCATCCAACGCTTCTTCTTCTTCATTATCATCAACCTCTTCTTTCTTCTACACCTCTTCCTCTTCTTCCTTCTCCTCCTCCTCGTTCATCACTTTTTCCTCCTCCTTCAACACCTTCTCATACACTTCATCTTCCTCCACCATTTTTTTCATCGACTATCCCTTCCTCCTCATCCTCTTTCTTCTCCTCCTTCTCCTCCTCCTCCTCCTTCTCCTCCTCCTCCTCCTCCTACGCCTACTCCTCCTCCTTCTCATGTAGAGCACATGCATGACAACCATCATCTTTCATTTTGTAAATAATATCCCATCTGTATTGTTCAGAAAATATTTAAAAAAACACAATTTCAATTATGTTTAATCACTTCTAACTTTTTCAATTTGTTTTCAAATTTTATTCTATTATCACTAATATATTGTCTCGCAGTTCGAAGTTATCAAGGTTAGGTTTGAATGGACGAATTTTTGTCCAGACTTCGCCCTTATTACGGAAATGCTTCACATAAAATTTCATTGTTAATATCCAAACTTTTTCTCATCTATTGTGTTGTTGATAATATACTTTTTAATCAGTCACAATTATATTTTGTAAATTTACGTAAATAACGTAATTTTAACTTTATCTTATCTCATCCTCCTTCTCTTCTTCTTCTTCTCCTCCCTCTTCCTCTTATACACCAGACTGCGGGGAGAGGGTCATAATGTCACTATTTACAACTAATCAACTTCAAAACAAGTGAGAGTAAATCTTGTGGAAGAGAGAATTTGTCAAATTATAACAAATTATAACTTTCATAAAGATGTCATATATAAAATTTATAATATTTACCAATTATTACAAAGCCTCAAGTCCAAATTACATAGAACTACGTTAATTTATCTGTTAATTATACATTTATTCATCTACATTGTAACAAATTAGAAGGAATCCACAGGTTTCTCAGCCCAAAGCTGTTTCTTCAACGAAATCTCTATTTCGGATTAATTAATTTACCAAAATCATTGAAGTCTATTATTTTATTCTATCAACATTAAATTTGTTATGTATTTATGCTCATGTAAATGTTTATGTTCGTATGTTAGGTCATTCTAATCTATCAACTTTCTCAATCATTCAGAACACGTGAGTGTTGTTTGAATCCTGCTCTTACATTTCAATTACTGTCTTACTTCTCAAATAATGTCCTTACTTCTCAAATACAGCTCTTACTTCTCAAATAGAGCGTTCCACTTCAATCTAACCAAACACTGAATTCTATTGGAGTACAACAGAAGGGTTTTGAGAACTCATTCAGTCACACTCTCTCATACCCTCTCACTCTGTCTCTTTTCTCTATCAAGACCATCTGACTGATTTAAACTCATATCAGATTCTCTATTTCTATCTTTCTCTAACCTTCTCCACCCTCCTCTCTACAAACCTCTCGTCCCACTCTCATTCTCTTTCACTCTCTCTCACACACTCACTCTCTTACATTCTCACTCTTTTTCTCTCTCTGTCTCTTTCAAGATCATTTGAATGATTAACTCTCATACCTGATTGTCTATTGCACTGTCTTTCTTTATCCTTCACCGTCACCCACCCGATCGCACACACACATACTCACTCGCTCTCTCTCTCTCTCACTCACTACCCCACAACCGCATGCTTCCTCTCTCTCTCACACACACACATACACTCACTCTCTCTCATTCTCTTTGTCTCTTTCCTCTTTCAAGCCCATTTGAATGATCCACATTCGTACCAGATTCTCTATTGCCCTATCTTTCTCTAACCTTCTCCATCTCACTCTCTACCTATCTATCTCTCTCTCTCTCTTTATCTGTTTCTATCTCACTTCAACGTCCATTCAAATGATTCCTATCGCTGCTTTTACTGGAATGAACGAGCATTTCAATTATTGCTTTTAGCCATCATTCGCGAAATTGAATTGTTTGGTTTGAAATAGTCTTTGTTAGTTCAACTGAACCCCTGAACCCTATCTGGGAAACGACTGGGACAATGGACGAATAACATATACAAATAAACATTTGTCTACATATAAAATAGAATAGCAATGGGTCTTCTATACCAAGTCAGACAAAATGTGTCCAGCCTTCTAAATCTGGTCCAAATCCATACAAAGAATGACTATTTTCACCTCTGAATGGAAGGAATAAATTTATTTTCACCAATTGAGTGATAGCCGAGTGCCGTAGCAGGTATTTGTTCAATCAGAGATAAGCTGCGAAACTCCTGGGCCATCTTTGTAACGGTGACCGATTGGATTGGCCAGCAAAAAAGACTCTGATCTCTGCTGTAAAATCACTTCCCGGTGATTCGGAGCCCACCTAAAACTGTAGGTCCAAATCATCAATCATTATCATCCAATTCATTACCCACGCACAGGTTACCGACCTATGTGGTCTTCATCCTCCGAAAAAAAATTTACTTGATGCGGGATTTCAAAGGATTGTACGTTCCACCTCTGAATAGATGTAATAAATTAATTTCTCCCAATTCACGTGATTGCAATTTAATGCGGAATTTTAAAACGGGAAAAATACAAGAAGAAAAGAAAGAAGAAGACTGAGAAGATAACGGAGAAGAAGAGGAAAAAGAAGAGTAAAGCTACTGCAAAACAGAAAGGTGTTCCTTGCTGTAGTGAAAGGTCTGCACTCTTGTATTCTTGTCTGAAGAATTGTTAATTAAAAATTCGCTTGAATTATTAATAATTTGAAGCTGCAGACAAGGGCTGTCGAATAAAACAGATGAAGATTTTAAGCTAGGATCAGGTAGAAAGAGGGAGAGGAAAAGGAGTAGGAGGAGGAAGAGGAGGTGGAAGAGAAGGGGCAGGAGGAGGGGCAGGTGGTGAAGGTGGACGAAGGTGGTGAAGGTTGATGAGGAGGAGGAGGAGGAGGTGATGGTAAGGAGGAGAAGAATAAGGAAATGGTGAGAAGGAGGAGGAGAAGAATAAGGAGATGGCGAGAAGGAGGAGCATGATAATAATGAGATGAAGAGGAGGATGAGAAGAAGAATAAGGAGATGTTGAGGTGGAAGAGAGGAGGAGGAGAAGGAGTAAGAAGAGGAGGAGGTAATGAAGGTGGACTTGGACGATGAGGATGAGGATGTTGAGGAGGAAAATGTGGTGAAGGAAGAGGAGGAGGCGGCGGAGGAGGAGGATAAGAATAAGGAGATGGGGAAGAGGAGGAGGAGAAAAGGATTAAGAAGATGGTGAGGTGGAGGAAAAGAATAAGTAGATGGAGGAGGAGGAGGAGGAGGAGAAGGAGTGGGAGGAGGAGGTGGAGCAGGAGGAGTAGGAGGAGGAGGAGTGGGAGGAGGAGAAGAAATTGGATGTGGTGGAGAAAGGAGAGGTGGTGGTATAGGTGTCGATGTTGGATGGATAAGGAAGAAAAGAGACGGAGAAGGAGGTGGAGGAGACGAAGAATAAAAAAATGAGCAAGAAGATAGAGGAAGAACAAGAAGAAGAAGTAGATGAACGATGCAAATGAAGAAGATGAAGAAGAACAAGAAGAACAAGAAGATGAACGATGAAGAAGAAATAGAATAAAAAAGAGAAGAAGAAGAAGAAGAAGAAGAAGAGGAATGAGATTTGAATTGATGTTTAGAAGTTGCATAGAACGAGAAGGATGGATAGAATGATGTTAATAATTTTAGAAGAATTTTGGAAAGGCAAAGCCGAGAAGAATGGTAAATTACTAGCAAAAGGAAATAAAGAGAGAAAGATGGAAAGACGGATTATGAAGTGAAAGTTTGATAATGCCAGCGAGAAATTTCTTCAGACGAATTTTCGTTCATTTGAATAATGCTTGCTTTTGTTCAGAGAAAATTTCAAAACCTAAGTTCAACTGAGATATAACTTTGCAAGCTCTGCTTCTAATGATGATAGTTGGTGACATAGCAAAAGAAAGATTCTGGAAAAAGCATTGAAGAATTTTTCCACTCTAAAATTTGACTCAACTTCTCCAAGATCAAGAGTATTGAGGCACTTATCTTGTGAATCTCACGGTAAGAATCTGCAGCCAAGTTTGTGAAATAAAGCTCTTGAGATTTAAAAAAGGGAACGAGAAAAGTTAGATACTTTAACATTTTAGAATTTAGGTGTTTCAATTTACTGGGAGCCCTCTAATAGAATTTACATAGAGATCTGTTCAGGAATTCCCTTCATTAACGTCGATTTGAATTTATTCTTCTTACAAGTATTTTGAATTCATATTTCCAGCACTCTGATTTTAAATTACAGTAATTGAGTATTCCATTCAAAACGAATCAACAGGCAGGTATTGGCCAGCTGGAATTCCTAAGAATCTCCATTTAATAGTTTTTTTGATGAATCAAAGACCCAAAGTGACGGTTCAATATCTTATTTATTATCTATAAGGATTCAAGTGTCAGAAAAATGGGCGATGTTTTGTTCAAACTTCGCCATTTTTTGTTAATAAGTCAATGAGATCTTATTTAGTTAATTAATATCATTTGCTGTACAGATAAGACTAATAACTATGAACTAAGAACTAACTATGCTACGTTAAAATCATGTTGAAATACTGTTTTTAATCACAATAAAATACTATTTTTAATCACATTAAAAAAATTGTTTTTAATCATGAAAAAGAAAACATTGTAAATTTACATATATAAAGTACACTAATCTTATCTAATCTTGCTTTAATTTCTCTATTTTTTTTTTAAATAATTTTATTAGGTACTTGCATTTTTACTTTTATTTTTCCCTATTACTCTTTGTTTCTTTATTCCATCAACAATGTTCCAATAAAACTATCCCTATTATTTGGGCCTAGCCAAATTAATCATTTATAACACTTACTAATAAAAACGTAAGGGTCTCCCCACCATTAAAAGCCATACGCTTAACCTAATATTAAAACTGACACTGTCAGTGGCGTAACGTTTTCCAATTGGGCCCCCCCGCAACCGATTTTCCGGGCCCCTCCTCAAAATCATATGAATATGCCACCCCACCCTGAAAAACTTGCATGATTATTTTGTGGGCAGTTATAATTATGTAAAACTAAACACCTTTTTATCTATTAAATTTTAAAATTCAATCATGTTTGAAGGGGGCTAGTCTAATGTTTTTGGCTGTAGCCTAAGGGCTCCTGAAAGATGGAAATAGTTTAGAGTTGATTATATTATATGAATAATTAATCTTGAAACCTAGAAACCTTAAAATTGATGTCTTATAGGATCCACATTCACATTGCTCCTTCACTCCTTTTCCCAGAAAATGTGTTCTCTCAGAATTCGCCTCGTTTGCAGTCACGAACACAGGTTCAATTTTTAATAAAAAGGCATTTTATCTAAATTACCGCGAAATTACTAAGTCAGGAAAAGATAAAAAATTTAAGAAATTTATTCTTAAGAGGCAGAAGAGAGAAATCTTAGACTATACTTATACAGTACTTGATCCAAATGAAAGAAAAATATTCAACTGCATTGGGAGAACTGACACAATTGAACCAAAACTATTATTGATATACTTATACAATAATCAAGTAATTTATCCGATATATCAAGGGTATACATATCCTTCTGAACATTGCTTAAAAATGTACTAGTCGATAAAAAATAGAAGTAACTAAAACAAGACCGGACAACATCACAATACCATAAACGCAGCTTGTTTAAAAATAGAATAGAAATGAAAAAAAAATGGCACTCCAAATAATAAAACTCACGATCAGGAACTCAATTAAATAAATGTGAATTTACTCTAGGCCAATTTACCGGGCACGTGTAGGCCTACATGCATCTAAATAGACGATTCAAAAGAGACTGAATTCAAAATACTGTATGAAGATAAATATTGACTTTTATTTCTACACAACCCCCTACTTACCATTACTTCGTATATGCTAATATAAATATACATTGAGGAATTCGATGGGAAAATAATATTAATTTCCTCTAATATTTACACTGTGGAGACATAGCCGTCATGATTTATAACAGTCTAGATAAGTTTGTTTGAAAAGTGTTTTGTCCTCGGTATGTCTCCATTCCTGAAGACACAACATCCTGCTTCTGAATTCCTTCACTAAAGCTATCTGCGAACTGATAAAGTAAACAATAAACATTGACCTGACAATAAATTTAGCGTATTCATTCTTTCTTTCTTTCTTCAGTGTTACAGTTTTATTTCTTCTGAAAAAATATATATACTGTATTTCAGTCTGGGCACGGGCCATTTCTTGAAAAAATATATTTTCATTCCGGGCCCCCTTATAGCCCGGGCCCCCCCGCGCCGCGGGGTCTGCGGGGGTGTACGTTACGCCACTGGACACTGTATTTCACTTTTAAATAATGTTTTACTCACATATATTTGAGATGCTTGAGGAATGCATTTCACTTCTGAAAAGAAGCTTCGTCAGCCTTTTCAGAAGTGAAATGCATTCCTCAAGCATCTCAAATATATGTAAGTAAAACATTATTTAAAAGTGAAATACAGTGTCAGTTTTAATATTAGATTGTTCATTAAGTATTTCGTCATGGAAAACATCACAGCTTATTAACCCTTACTAAATAATTATCAAGAACTATTATTAAACTATTCTCAAATATCTGAGTTGCTAATTTTTTAAATTTTTTATCACCTTCCAACCTACATGCTTGCTACATAAATAAAGTCATCTGAATGAGTTTTCAAAACTTTTAGGCCCTAAATTCTTTTAAACACCTTTCTATCTGAGATGAGTGTTTTAAAAAATGACTTTATTTATGAAAGGTGTTAAGGATTTTCGTTTAATTTTGAAAATATTGTGTCATAAAACTATTTGAAACTTACTTGTTCAATATATTTAATTTAGGATTTATGTTTAATTATGAAAATATTGAGTCTTTTAACATTATTTCGAACTTATTTGTTTAAGTTGGGATTTTTCATTCAATTGTGAAAATATTGAGACTTTTAACACTATTTAAAACTAGTTTGTTTAATTCATTTAATCTAATTTATAATGGATTTTACTTCTAAAAGGATAACTCACTCGGGAAGTGATAGCCGAGTGCTGTAGCAGGTATCTGTTTAATCAACGATAAGCTACCAAGCTCCTGAGCCATCTTTGTAATTGTGACCGATTGGATTGGCCAGCAAAAAACTTCTCTGCTGTAAAATCACTTCCCGGTGCTTCGGAACCCACCTAAACCTGTAGGTCCAACTCATCAATCACCATCATCCAATTCATAACCCACGCACAGGTAGGTCTCAGACCTATGTGGGCTTCCATCCCCCGAAAAAAGTCAGTATTTCTGTGCTGAGTAGTATATTTTTGAATGGAAAGTAATGTTGTGGAAGAATGAACAGTGACTTTTGGTGTTATCTGCTTGTATCAATAAGTCTTCCGGGCAAAGTATTGTTTACTTTTCCCCTTTTGCTTTTATCTAAATGTCATTAAAATGTTTACTTGGAACTTTATAGAAATTTATTGACTTAATCAAATATTCTTATCATGGCCATTAAAGTGGTCTCCAGCCATGTAGAATATTCCATGTGTTTATTTTAGAAATTCATAGAGAAATCTCTGTCTTTCTGGATTTTGAGAAACCTATGGCGAACGCTTAGGTAAACATTAGCTTTATTCATGGTTTGAATCTCGTTGAGATAACAAGTGACAGTTCTGTTCATAGTACAAACGTTTGTTGATAATCGCTGTATATTGTGACTGTATTAGTGAGAATTATATTACCTTTTATATGAATACGAGTGGACTCTACTCTTAGCTATTATTGTATTACAGACTTGTGCTATGTAAGTTAATTGTTCTTTTTAGACGTTCTTCTTGAATTATTGCACAGTTTTTTTTTATATTAGATCAGCCTTCTAATATTTAGTGATTGATTTTTGTACAGTAATATTGCAAATTCTTTATTAGCTGAACATTATTGATTTATCTGTCTTTTTGCTTACATTATTCTGTGAGATATAACTGATTAGTGCGTGTTGTGAATAATTTGTGTAAATAAAGTGCTAGTGTTAAATTTAAGTGTTGCCAGCGTTATTTCAGAGATAGAACCCGTAATCTTATTTTGTTCAATCCAATAACCTTTTGTCAATAATTTTCTTGTTTTTTTGAACTAATAAATGTATCTTCAATCCTCTCTCTCCCTCTTTCTCTCTCTTTCACTCTCCTACTTTCTGACTGTGTATTACTTTATCTTCTTTCATTCCTCACCTATCAGTCTGCTTTCATCTTCCTCACCTTCTACCACCTTTCTCACTCTGTCCTCCCATACCCTCTCACTCTTTCTTACACGCTCACTCTCGCTCTTTCTTACACGCTCACTCTCGCTCTTTCTTACACGCTCTCTCTCGCTCTTCTACCTTCTTTCACTCAGGAGAAGATCATTTTCAGCGATAAGCCCCAAGATTTGTCCGGAAATTGTCTCCCTGTACAGAGTGCGTCTACACACAAGTGAGAGCGAACAACTAAACTACTGAAACACAGGAAATTAAAGCAACTGAAGCCGAGTTTTGATGTCGCTAGAGCTTCCAGAAGCGACCTACGTGACAACTTCAACTCAAATCTCGAGAAAACTTTCTTTTCTAACTCATTTACTCACTCCCTCACTCACTCACAACTACACTCACAACCTCAAACCCTCACGTAATCCATCGTTCCATCTTCTAGCAAAATATCCGGTCAAGAAAATCACGGATTTGTGGAGGAAATCCAGTTAATGCTTCAAGGAAGTGTGTACACTATAAAAATCTCTGACATGAAACCAATTTTATAGAAACTGTTTCTGTACCGGGTGGAGCCAGTGTTTCCGAAGTATATCAATTACAAGGGATTTTGCAATTAAAAAATCAATTAAGTCATCATTGAGGTTGTAAAACCGTTCCATAATTGAAATGTTGTACATTTTTACAACAAAGCAAAACAAATGCTTTGTTTCTAAAACAGAAACAAAAAATAATGAAAATTGACCAGTTTAATTTTAAGGATCATAGCTTCATGACAAACTATTTAAGTTGAACGGTAGAGATGACCAGGAGTTCAAATTCTGCCGTTATTATAGCAACTTATCAATTGAACAATCCTGAGCCTTGGATTTGAAAGGTTGTCATGAGACCATACTTATTTGTTCAATTAAAATCAAACTGGTAGAATTTACAACATTAATTTGCTTTTTCGTTTTAATTTGTTATTTATTAATCTGGTGGTGTTATTAGAGCACTGGATTTCCAGAATAATAACATAGACCAACCATCAATGATTTCCTTATTCTATGTTCTATGATAAAATGTATTGCAGATTGTTGGGTAAACTTAGTAAGAGAATATAGAATTAATGTGTTTGTCCACTGGAAAAAAAGGTTGATTGGTAGAAAATACTTTATAGTCTTAACTCCACCTAAAAAAAGATTTTTTTTTATTTCAAAAAAGCCATTTATAAACCAAATGCAATTGCTCTTGATTAAATTAAAAATTTAATTCAAAATTATACCTACTTTCTTTGGCGATCTATTGAACTGTGTTGGTGCTTTTTGGAAAGAATTTCTAAATTTATATTTTTTACTGTTTTTAACTTTTTAGGTGAATTTAACGACTTGCAGTCAATTTTTATTAAGAATAAGTAATATTTTACTCACTCTCTATGCCAAACGTTTTCGAATCGTTGAGATTTATTTTAATAATAGTTAATATTAACAACGCAGTTCGTCATGGAACAAGAAATCCAGGAATTTAGGGAAGTGATGACCGCGAGCCGTAGCAGGTATCTGTTCAATCAGAGAGATAAGCTGCGTTCTCGTAGGTCCTGTTCGTAACGGTGACCGATTAGATTGGCCAGCAAAAAAGACACTGTTCTCTGCTGTAAAATCACTTCCCGGTGGTTCGGAACCCACCTAAAACTGTAGGTCCAACTCATCAATCACCATCATCCAACTCATTACCCACGCACAGGTCTCAGACCTATGTGGGCTTCATCCTAAAAAAAAAATTTATATTTTTGTTTTGGAAATGTACTTCAAAGTGAAATTTCTAGGTAAACTTGGACATGACCTGAAATTTGGATTTTTCAGTTGAAAATTTGTAATGAAAGCAGTAGTGGGCTGTGCTTGTTTTATCTTTACCTGATTGTGTATTATGCAATAGATGAATGAATGAATCAATTAATTAGCGAATATGATTGCTCTTTAAATATTTTTTAAATACATTCTTAAAAATGATTTTCTGAGTGGAAAAATAATTTTTGAATGAGTTTATGACCCGCGAGCAATAAAAGCCATACGCATATTTAATTATCTAAGACACACCAGGACCAGATATGCAAGATAGCCATGTAGCCATATTTGATTTCAGATATGCGAGAAAGACATATTTCTAAGAAGTGATATTTTTGAAAATTCCCGGGTTATTAATAGTCCTAGGGCTTTGGAACCTCCAAGATAGACGAAGATAACCTCCTGAATTTTAGAAGTGTATGTGATAAATTTAATTAGTGTATCCGTATTCCACTTCATTTTGTAGAATAAATGAATTTGAAATTTTGACGTGCGATTCAACTTGAATAAAAACATTATTGCAAAAATAATCCAAGCCCAGTATTACTTCCGGTGGACAGAATATCTGGATGCAGCCTTAATGATTCTATAAAGTTGTTTCGTTGGTGAATGATGATGCAACTGATGATGATTTATCATGTTGAAAGTGTGCCAAGATCAGATTAACTTGCAGAACTCTGCAAGATTCCAAACAAGATATAGTTTTGATTAATTTCTAAGCACTATGCAAGCAAACACATGATAGCCTGTCCTTGTCTGTGCACCCTGCATCAGTAATGTATGAAAATTATGGATGAACACTGACTAATTTATTGTAGACGAGCATACTTACTTCTCATAATTAACTTTTCTCTGTCTTAAAATGACTAGTCCATCCACTTTTAATGCAATAATCCATGAACTCATACTGTCACATAAATTAGGTATGCTATTTTGGTATGGGGTAACTCATCAAAACAAAACCTTGATAGGGTGTTTAAGATGCAAAAGAAAGCTGTTAGGTGTATGAAAAGAGAAGATAGATTAAATTCATGTAAACCGTTGTTCAAGAGACTTGGTCTCGTTACTGTACCCTTCTTATATGTGTATGAAGCTGCTTTATATGTAAAAAAGAGTGATATTAACCAAAGTCTTGACATACACGATTATGATACAAGAAGCCGAGGAGATTATCACTTAAAATAGTATCTTATTCGAAAAAAACTTAGTTATATTGATAGGAAATTCTACAACAAGCTACCGCAGTTTTATGGTGTACAAGAATTCCGTTCAGATCAAAATTATGCCTCATTATTTCACTTTTCGACTCAGAAAATCATTCAAACATGTTTATATAAGATTAAAGAAACTTAGTTCATCAATGGCCTGAAAGGAAAAATTAAAAAATTTCTATGGCAGTCATCGTGTTTAATGCTTTTTATATGCAAACTAGTGACAACATTTTGAAAAACGATTTCACAGAGAGAAAAAGCGAGAGAGAGAGAGAGAGTGAATGGAAGAAAGGGAGAAAGAAAAAGAGAGACCTCTTTGTGAGGAGAGAGAGAGAGAGAGAGAGAGTGAATGGAAGAAAGGGAGAAAGAAAAAGAGAGACCTCTTTGTGAGGAGAGATAGAGAGAGAAAAGTGTTAGAAAGAGTGAGAGTAAGTGAGAAAAGAGAAAGAGAGCAAGTGAGAGTGAGAGAGAAATAGATCGATTGAACGTTTCATTTATCTCCTGGCCAGGTTAGGACCATTTGGTCCCCACTACCACCTAACCAGGCTAATACAACCACATAAAACAATCAGTAGTCTACTTCTACATCAATAAGTCAATAATATTATTACTGAAAACAATATTATTATAATGATGAAAACGGTCAAATAAAAATATAGTAGTATTTTCATAAAATATGGCACGGAACTCTGAATTATTATAGTTTAATCGTTTAATGCATACTCTGAAATACAAACAAGAAAAAGGAAACAAATTTTGCTTATAAGTTGTTATGAATAGTGTGCTAATAAGAAAAAATGAAAATAAGGTTTTCTCAACAATAATTGTTTGTATTGTTTTTTAAATTGTATTAGTTTTTTGAGAGACCAATAGGAAAGGAATAAAAGAAGTGCTATATATATATATATGTATGTATAGTCATACTTCTATAATACAGGCTAACGATAGAGCGAAACATCTATGTAAAGAATCTTATGGGATAGCAGGATTCCAGTCTCTAAATTTGAAATTTTTTTCATTCATTTGACACAATTTTCAAGGTGTCCCTGGTCACTGCAATGAATACGACCTCTCATTAACGAATACCTCAATAGTTAATTTTGTTAAACAGAGGTTCTACTCTATAGTGCTGGATTGGTGTCTCTAATTTAGAAAATACATTTCAAATTATCTGACACAATTTTTATGGTGTCCCTTGACATTGCAACGTTGGAAGATGACCTCTCACTAACGAATACCTCTCTAGAACGAATTATTTGCCTCGAAAATAGATTTCGTTGGTCAGAGGCTCCACTCTATGTTGCAGGATCAGCCTCAAACTTCGAAAATACATTAATTTCCATTCATCTGACACAAGACAATTCCCAGTGTATCTGTTATACAGTATCCAACTCACTGCTTTTCTCTTAACTCTCTCACTCCCCCCACTCCCTCTTACACTCTCTCTCTCTCTCTCTTCACCCCTCCCTCAACCCATCCACCCACGCCTACATCTGTACATCCATCGAAAACTCCATTTAAATCCCACCTACGTAAAAGTAGACTACTGTAGTGTCAGAGGAATAAACTGGGCCACTACTACGCTATTTCTACGCTAAATCTACGCTAAACCCCCCCCCCCCCCCCCCAACACTTGACCCTTGTTACATACACTCGAACCCTACGAGCCGTGACGTCACTCAAGAGCTCCAACTCTCTTGTAATGTGTCACAGATTCACAGAGTATAGAGGAGTATTTTGGCCGGTTTTGTGTTTTCAGGCATTGAGTTCGAGCACTCTTCCCTTCACACATTGTCACTCACACTCTCTATCATTCTCTCACTCCCTCTTTCTCGCTCTCTCTCACTCTACCTCTTTCTCTTCACTCAGCCGGTCAAGAACTAACTAAAACCGACAGCGCGCAACGCGCGCGTCTAAAGATAGAAAGCCATGATAAATATTGAATAAACTCACTCAGTTTCATACTCACTCATTCACTCTCTCTCTCTCTCTCTCTCTCTCTCTTAAGTTTGAGTGGAAGAGAGGACCAGGAGTCCTAACTCCGCCCTATTAAAGGCATTTAATCAATCAATCAATCAATCTCTTACACTCCTTTTCTCTTAATCTATCTATTCATCTTAATCTTATCTAACTCCTTTTCTGACAGTAGCATTAAACGTTTGACGTTAGGAAAAAGTATGGGAAAATAAAACATAATAAATATAGTCTCGGTTGTACACGGGCCCCATAATTATTAAGGTGAATCTTAATTAATTATTAAGGTGCCCCATTAAGGTGAATCTTTTTTCTTGCTAATGAAGGCTACATTATTTTGTCTGAGACTTGTGCATGGGCAATGAAGTGAATCATGTTATGAATGGTGAACCTTCAGTTTTAGACGGGTTCCGAACCACAGAGTGAGTGATAATAAAGATGATAACGTCATAACACTGTACAGTTGAGCCTTGATAGCTCTCGCGTTCCCCATTGATTCGTGGTAATCTTTTCTTGACCCACATGTGTCTGATACTTGTGCGTGGGGAATGACTAACTGCTACTCCTGCGGTCAAGGGTTCGATTCCCGTTCAGCGTGGCATATTTTGTGCGATGTCATTACCCACGAACAAGTCTCACATCTCACACTTATGTGGGCTATGTCAGCAGTAAAATGTAATTGAGCGTCATAACAAGTCCCACCCCTTCCAAAGTCCAAAGCAAATCCTGAAATCGTATTCCTCCAATCAAATATGTACGACAACGAAGCAATAAACACAATTTTGATCATTCACAACTAGTAAACTAAGGAAACAAAAAATTTCATCCAAAAACTCTCTCAACTCAGCTTTATCACTTTCACGAGCTGTGCTCTTAATTAGATGGGGTTCCAAAAAACATTCATTCTCTGTTCAATTCCCCCCCTCATTCCCCCTTCACCAACATTGGGTGAAACTCGGAAAATTGGAGAAAGTAAGTGAAAAAGAAAGAGTACACAGAGAGAGCGCGAGTGAGAAAGAAATACGATGAAAAGAAAAATGGATTACCAGTTTCTTCCTTTGTTACGTTGAATAATGCCTGGCAGCATGCAACTACAGTACAGTATAACTATATAGAGAGCAAAGCCTAACTATATTTTAGGCCCTTGCAGTAAAGACTACATCTATATATGGATAGCTGTATTGTAGGCCCTGCATTACAGTATACTTACATATAGGAAGCACTATATTGCAGGCCCTTACAGAACACAGTATATATCTAAATATGGGTGCTATATTGCAGGCCCAACAGTACAGTATATATCTATATAGACAGCTCTATATATTCCAACCCTACAGTACAGTATAACTATATATAGAGACACTGTATTGCAGGCTTCACACTACAGTATATATCTATATATACATAGCTAAATTGGAGACTCTACAGTACTATATTTATATGTATAAAAGGATAGCTATATTGGAGCTCCTAAGGTATTTATATCTATACATGAAGCGCTTTATTGGAGGCCCTACAATACAGTATATACCTATATATTGCATGCCCTTTGTAGGCCTTTCCAGCACTTATTATTACTGTCCGGTAAAATGAAAATTGGTCGTTTGATCAATAAGGTATGCACAGGGTTCTTTCATCAGTGTTATTTTCAAACTGTTCGCTTTCACTTGTAATTCTGAGCCTGAGGAACTTGAACATCGAAAAAGTGGTAGTAAAATAGACTTTTCATTTGCTGTTTACACGTTTGAACAATTTTCTGTTACTTTTTTAAAAACACAAATGGTGACTTGATTGCTAGATTTCCCAATGCCACTACTACAATAGACTTTCCATTTAGATAAGATACAAAACATGAATGTTGGTTAGAGGTTAGAGGTTAATTTTTTTTTTTATTGCTGATGATGCCCACATGAGTCCGAGACTTGTGCGTGGGTAATGAGGTGAATGATTACACATAAATGCCTGACGGTGGAGTGGGATTCGAACCCACGACCACTTAAACGACAGCAAGTTGAAGTTGCGACGCCCCAACCAACTGCGCCAAGCGGCCCGCCAAATTAAAAGAAAATTAACAGTTAGAATTTAGATAGACATAAATCATGAATGTTTGGTAGAGGCTGATTACAAGAAAATTGAAATAAATTGAAGAGAAATATTCAGAGACAATCTCTAGAGCACAAAGTTCAAAGTAGAAGAGAAGGTGAAGTTGTAAGAATATTTAAGACTCAGTCAATAAAAAATGCATTGCAGAGTGGATGAAATATGTGACAATTTTTTACTCCAATCTATTAAATCAAACACTGGGGAGTAAGGTCTCACAAGATGCCAAATTAAACTTTTGTGGGCTTCATCCTCAAAAAAGCTGCAAAACTTATAGCAAAGAACGAAGAATTTACAATTTATAATTTGTATAGGCCTGAACCGCGTTAAATTAATACAAAGGTGTAAGAAACAGCACTTTGAAAATATTTTCTATCATTACATAAATTTGATCAAAACTCTCCATATTAAAACACAAATTTATTGTTGCTTGAAAAAGAATTTTAATTTGAAAGTCCTCAATTCTAAGAATTTCTATCATCAAATCAGTTTGATAAAAATCTCAAGATTTAAAAAAATATTTATTGCTGTTTTAAAAACAATTTTTGATTTAAAATTCCAGAATTCCAAGTTTCTATTTACTGTCAGGTACTTTCAAGTGTAATAGTAACTCTCAATGTATTATTTGTAATGAGAAATTTCAAGTGTTAGTAGGAAAACATACTAAAGTCTCACCCCCTGGCAGGAGAGCATATTGTATTGTTCTCTGTGATGTTATCCATGACGAAATAATTGATGAACAATCTAATATCAAAACTGACACTGTATTTCAATTAAATCAAATTGAAATCCTACACACATTCAAAAATTCCACAATACACTGGAACAATACGGAATATTCAAACACCATTAACAAGACAGAACCAACTTACTCAATGACCAAACACAGTTCAAATCCAACGCAATTTTCAATTATATAATGGCCACGCTCATCCTAACTTCAACAAAACATGACCCCTGGCGGCAAGCTGACGAAGCTTCTCTTTAGAGGTGAAATACATTCCTCCAGTATCACCAGTAAAATTAATTGAAAACCATATATTTAATTGAAATACAGAGTCAGTTTTGATATTAATTTATGAATTATTATTCTGCTATTTGTTATAGCATTGAAATTTTTTTATAGCATTGTACGAGGGCCAAATTAGTTCAACTAGAAAATCTCCCTACATAGAGTAGGCCTAAATTACAAAGAAAATGTAATTATTAGAGAAAATTAGCCCAATTAATTTGACAAATTAGCGAATTTTGTTCTCAAAAAAGAAAACTATTCATAAAAGAGAATACCTGAACAAATTAATTAATAAGCAAGATTTGAATCCTTGGAATATACATTCTCGAGAGCAAATTCCATTCTCAAAGTGGACCAACTTTCACCAATCTTGTGATTTTTATCTTTAATCCTTAGAATCCTTGAGAAACGACGGAAACTATCCTCCCTTTTCTTGTTTGGGTATTTGTAGTCAGTTGACAAAATTTATGCCAAGCAAGTAGAATAGTGTCATGAATAACACATTGGGGCCACAAGGCCAGACCATGCATAGCTTTCCACCCTGTTCTGTGGTATACGTAACGTAACAGACGCGTAACATTATAGGAAACCATGAATTGCATCCATGCTGTGTTGCGGTAACTGTAAGGTAACAGCCGCGTAACAAAACCAAGCATAGTTTTCCATGCTGTTCTGCGGTATTCGAAACATAACAGACGCGTAACGTTATACAAAAACAGTGTCTAGCATCCTAGCTTTGCTGCGGTATACCTAACGTAACAGAGGCGTAACTTTATAGGAAACTAATCAAACTTTCCATGCAGTGCAGTAGTGTTTGTAACGTAACAGACGCGTAACATTAGGATTGGTGGGAAACCCACTGTACGTAGAAGGGACTTTTCTAGTTACCCTAGTGAAACCCACTTCGATACAAGTAATTGGAGAGACGATGTATAGCTTCGAAACGATATCGTTCTACGAAATTTATCGAGTAAGACCTCAGAAATTCAAAGAATTGTCTTGTATTAGTCATAGAGATATTGCATCCAAAAGTATCCACAATAAAGTAAATGCGTATGACTTTAATTGGTTGGGAGACCCTTACGGGTAGTTCCACCTAGCAGCTTGAGCCATGTTATTGGGAAACATGGTGGACCTACAATTTTAGGTGGGTTCCAAACCACCGGGAAGTGATTTTACAGCACAGAACAGTCTTTTTTGCTGGCTAATCCAAACGGCCACCCTTACAGAGAGGACGCAGGAGAGCGTTGCTTACCTAATCTGATTGAACAGATACCTGCTATGGCCGCCGGATATCACTTTCCATAGTATCCACAATGAAGAAGACTTGAAGTAGTCAAAAACCACATTTATTACGAAAAACTAAATAGGAAAAAATAGAATTCCATAATTATTATATTATCACCTCCTTTTCACCCAAAATCAGACAATCCTTTAATTAATATTTCCTTCCAAATATATTGCGGAAGAGGCGCAAGAAATTTGTAAAGCAAATAAGAAATATATTTTAGTTCCTGTGCCAAGTTGGGTGTCGGGTTACTAGGGTTAGGAGTAGAAGATTTATACCACTATCTAATTCCGTTTCCGCCGAGAATGTGTGTGGATTTCGCACTTATGTTTCTCACGTTCTTTCTCCCACGCTCTCTCTTCATCGTTCCTCTTTCACTCACCCTCTCCTCACCTTCTTCTCACTTTTCTCTATCTATTTATTACTCTCTCTCTTCATCGTTTCTCTCTCATTCACTCTCTCTTCACCTTCTTTTACCCTTTCATGCTCCCTCACTTTTTCTCTATCTATTTATCATTGTCTCTCTCTGTTAAGAGAGTTAATTGGAAGAGAGGACCAGCTGAGCCCTAACTTCGACCTCCCAGGAAATAAAGGTAGCTATTTGATTCTGTCCCACCACTTCACACTCACACACACTAACTCTCTCTCTCTCTCTCTTAAGAGAGTTGAGAGGGCCAGCTGCACCCTAACTTCGCTCTTACAGGAAATAAAGGTTTCAATTCAATTCTCGCCTCTTTCTTCCCCCCTCCCCCTCCTAACACACTAACTCACTCTCTCTCAACATTAAGATATATTTCAATATATTTTCAGCTCTCTTTATCATGAATCTATCAAGATATGCTCTCTCTTTCGCCCCTCCGCACCCGCCCCTGCGATCACACTCTCTTTTTTCTTCCTTTCTCACTCCTTCACTCTCTCTCTCTTTCTCTCAGATACACACACTACTTTCATTTTGCTTCCTCTTTCTACACATATTTATAAGTTTACACAGCAGTGGCCCCACTCAAACCAGAGAAAAGAAATCGAGACTGATTTTTTCTGACCCTCATCCTGACCCACTTTGTAGGGCCAAAGCAGCCCTTTCTCGTAGCCTAATGGAAGGATGAAAATAGTGATAAATATATTGATAATGTCAGTTTTCCACCATAGGAAGTTTTTCACCATACCAAGGAAATGTTAGTTTTTCACCATCTTATATACTAAGGAAACTGTCACTTTTAATTTTCCCTTTTTTAAAAGTGCTTTGTCATCATGATTTTCGGGCTGAATGGAAAGCTTATGTTTAAGGCATTTTGTTGAAGCAGTATATTTTATTTCTTTACTGTATAAAATCCTGACTTATAAATTAGATTAAAGCCTAAATTTGTGAATATTATTGTGAAATTTATTAGTTTTCAATTATTTATACTGGAATACACAGAGTATCCAAGAATCCGACTAATTTACATCAACGAAAAAAATAATTATTAAATTTTGCTAATAGGTTATGTGCAACATTAAACTTTTGTAATTTCTATAAACATCATACTTAATGGTACACAAAAAATGCACCAGAGAATTCTTGTGGCCTATTTTGTTTCTTCTGTTAAATTCATAGATTTTATAGAATTCCCTAATATTTTCTTTTGGTTCTTTTCTAATTTAAGATTTAAAATTTGAGAAAAATTTCAACACAATCAAAAAATACGCACTTTGTAAATAATTTGGGGTTAGCAGCCTTATAAAATGTGCTCTAATTTTCGAATTCAATATAATTCGGTGAACCAGCTGTTATGAAATAAATTTGCAGAATAGAGTAGTTCATTAAAATTCTTGTTTTGAGTTTAGGTTTTGTTAATAAGGTAGAATTTTTTTTATTCATATGAATAAACAATCTCATAAAAATAATGAAAATAAAGTGCAGTGAACCGGTAGGAAGGAACGGTGTAAAGGAGAAGGAGAGGAAGAAGAAGAAGAATGAGAAGGAGAGAAAGAAGAAGAAGAAGAAGAAGAAGGAGAAGTAGAAGAAGAATGAATGTGAAAGGGACGGGAGGAAGGAAAATAATTGCGACGATAAATCTTTATTTCATGAAGACACGGACCTTCTTCATCATTCCACTCTCTTTCAATTCTCTCTCACTCTGTCATATCTTTCTCTGTTTGTGCCCTTATTAAGAAAGAGTCCTTATTTATTAGTGCATTGCCGCTGGCACTCAATTACTGTACTTTTGAAGTGACGATGAGAGCAAAAACGACTTAAATTCATAGATTCTGACGAAACTCTCAGATTTCCGCATTACTTTCAAAGGTATAAAGCATAAGAAAGGATCAGATGCGCCCTAACTTCGCCCCTTCTACGTCAGAAGAAAAGAAGGGATAAGATTTGTAATAAGAAAGAGTTTTTGTCATAGATTGAGGAAGGACAGAATAATTTATTTCAACTCTTGACAGCTAGTAGTAGAACTCTTCAACTTCATTTACCGTAGAATATTGTACAGTATTTAAGGATATAGTAATAGAATAGTGAAAGCCTACTAAGAAGTTAAATGACCTTTAATTTGTCAGTTTAATGCGGTTCCTTTCAGAATATACCTACACTGAAAAATAAATAACTTTAAAGAATATTGCTCAATTATTTTTTTGAAATAAACGATTCAAAAACATTTTTCACTCTAACTCATGATGGAAACTATGATTGAAAATTATATTCTTCTTATTCTTAATTCAAATTGAGTTCACCTGATTGGTACAGGCTTGTTTCACACTAAACAACCGCCTTTTGTTAACTATAGTTATTATAATGTCGTTTACCAGGTTTAATTGCACTGCATTAATATATAATTTCGAAAATCGGGTAGGTGTGAAGCACTCCGACACCGGTTATCCGACTGGTATGTGTGAAACTATCCTATTCGAACAAAATTGAAATGAAGACATGCATGAATGCTTCTTTTCTTTTAATATTGGGCTGATCCTTGAAAACTTGGATATGACCACTGAATGATGCCTTTTCATTTAAAAAATAATAATCGAAATCGGTTTTATAGTGTTCGAATAATTGATGTACAAACATTTAAATATAAATAAAACTAAAACAAAAAAGCTGGTCGAATTGAGAAATTCCTTGTTTTGAAGTTGGTTGAAAATGAAATGATCCAATGTATATTTCTATACCTATATATCATCTACAGTCCTATACTTTGGTGGACTCAATAGCATTAAGCCTTGTTCCCATAAATTGAATTTCAAAGCCGGGATAATAGCTAAGAGGGAAGGTGAATAAATTGAGAGGCTGACTTTCAATCACCGAGTCCCATGAATGTTGATTTTGCGCTCATCAAAATGTATCAATTATTAAATTCTCCTATCCCGCGGATAATGCTTAGGCATTATATATATATACTTGAAACAGATACATAGAAACATAGGTATACATAGTCACTCAGATATATAGGTAAACTTCAAAACCGAAATTGTATACACAGCTATATGCGTTTAATAACATCATGATAGCAGGCCAAAGATCATTTTATGGAGTACCGACATTTTGGATTTGCGGGGATGAACTTTGAGTAACAAACTATCAAATATTCATTCAAGAATTATCGGTGTAATGGGGACAATAATAACAGGTAATTAATCGACCAGAATTATACCCAATATAGCGGCATATAGATAATTACTAGTAGTTCTGTGAACAGTGTAGACCTCACTCCCAAAAATAGGGGTGCTTACAAAGAGAAATATACTCAAATGATAATTGATATACTCCATGAATCACATCACCAAGGCTGCGTTCCTATTTTCCAGAAAGCTGATTGCTCGAATCAAATCAGATTTCACATGTCTGATGTATGAATTCATAGAACAATATTAATGAAATTTGTATAATTAACATTTACTTATCATATACTTGACTGAAATATTAGAAATTATTTGTTTCCCTTTAACAAATATGTTACTCTTATGAATGATATCTTAATTCATATGAAGGCTCAACTAGATGAAGGTTCAACTTGAATCTTATTCCAATTGCATTATGATGGAGCTCATTTTAAAAATCATGGTTCCCATAAAAGAAGGCCTGAGTACCTATCCTTTATCCCCTTTTAGATATCCTTTAAATGTAAGCAAATTTGAAAATCTTCCAGATACAACGATGGGCATTCCTAAAGGAGATTCATGCAAAATGTCATAGAATTTGGTACGTTTAGCCATAAATTCGTTACAGACAGCCAGAGAATGCAAAACAGTCGACTTGAGACAGAAACTTCTCTTCGTTCGGTCAAATATGTTGGGCATTCATGGTTAAGAATTTTTTGGAAAAAATCATTTAAGAATGGAAAAATAAATGCGAATGGGAATGTTATAAATAATGGAATGATATTCTAGAATTAACTAGACATTTTTTGTAACAAATTCCAAGATTTGAACGTAATTAATTTCAGATTGACATAAGAAATGCACTTGAAAGAAAAAATTGTTATTGCGGGACTCATGAAGGGAAGATGAATTTCAGAAACAAAATGTAGCATACACCAATGTTTTTTTAAAAAACTTTGAACATACTGTTTTTTATAATTCGAGCTTTATTTTAGGAATTTACGTAGTAAAAAGGCAGTAGGCCTAATGTCGTGTCAAATACTAAAATGTGTAACCATTGATGAGCTTCTGTAATTCTAAAGACATGAAAATTAATATTTTCGAAAAAACAAAATGTATGAAACAATTAAATTGTAAACAAAGGTTAATTTTTGTCTATAATATTCAATCAATTTGAAGTGATAGCCGCGAGCCGTAGCAGGTATCTGTTCAATCAGATAGATAAGCTGCGTTCTCGTAGGTCCTGTTCGTAACGGTGACCGATTAGATTGGCCAGCAAAAAAGACACTGTTCTCTGCTGTAAAATCACTTCCCGGTGGTTCGGAACCCACCTAAAACTGTAGGTCCAACTCATCAATCACCGTCATCCAACTCATTACCCACGCACAGGTCTCAGACCTATGTGGGCTTCATCCTCCAAAAAAAAAAAAAAAAAAAAAAAAAAAAAAAAAAATTTAAATTTTGTTAGCTTCAACGTGGACTTGAAAAAATATTTAATAATTTTATGTATCCTGTATTGTATGGTTGCGTAAAAACCTCAAATTCATAAACTAAAAATATTTTTTCATCAATTAAAAGCACACTATAGATCAAATTGAGCAGACATATATGCTACAACAAACTTATAAATTAGATGAATTATATGAATAAATTAGACATGAATTATATATAAATTATCTATCCAGATGAATTCAGCATAATTATCTAGATAAACGCTTCCTTAAAAAAATATACGGCCTTTTTATAAATAAATATTTGTAGGCCTACTAATACACTGTTTTTTTTCAAATTATTGTATGGTATGAATAAAGTAGACCTAATTAAAAAGAAATAAATGCAATTTTTTCAAGTGAATTCTCATCACTCACCGCTTTCTATGTAGTCATTCTGCTTAAAAATTTCCACATAAAGACATTACAATTTAATGGATATCCAAAAAACTGTATCACCAGTTATCGAAATATCCACCTAGTCGAATTATACCAGTAAATAGCACTATATCCATGATAAGTAAGATTGCAAAGAGCGTAAAATAGACTTTCGGAAACACGTTGAAATTCTACTAATAACTTTAATTATTCACCAGCACACTGATTTGATTTTTCTCAGAATTTACGTACGATAAAAATGAAGGGGGTAAAATTTTGAGGACATTTTCAAGCATTAGCCAATTTTTTTCGAAGCACATTGACACTAAAAACGAAAAACCAACGGAATCTATTTCTGGATTCGTGACGCACCAGCAAATCCAAACAACACGTCCAAACGAAATGGGAAAACACATGCGACTGAAGCTGAATCAAGTCTAGACTTGAAAACGGTGAGTGAAGACGAGGGATGGACAGAGTTTTGCATGCGCGCTCTTTCTAGCGGCGAAAAAGTGAACTAACACAGTGTACCTGAACATAATGACGTAGTGATTGGGGGGTTTTTCCCCCTTGAGCCTGTAAAAGAGGTCCCAAACACAATATAAAATAATTACTGGAAATGAAAAAAGGTTTTCATACGTGAAGAGTAATAATGTTACATCTAGAGAAAAAGTATATATATGGTACTCTAGTTGAAGTTACAGAGGGAATAGGGCAAACAGGGAAAGTTTCCCCGAGCCTCAACGTCAAGGGCTACATCATTTGACAAATGTAAGCAAGTGACAAAACAAAAATAAAATAAGGGGCCCAAATTGCTCAGCTAGGGGCGTCCAGAGTCAAAAATGCCAAATTCAACAGTGATTCAAACACGTAACCGTCTCATACTTCTTGTGCACCTAATCAACAATTTCCCAGCATAATAATACTGATTTAGTGCCACTAATTTTTTAATTATTATTGGTTAATGTAAAAATGCCAAACTGAACACAGAATCTAACCAGTAACCATGTTGTGCACCTAAACAACGATTTCCTAGCCAAATAATCCTGTTTTAGAGCGTCACTAATTCTCAGTTAGTCCACAAATAAGCAGCCAACACAATCCCTGAGTTGAGTTTGGGTTTAGAAGGGCCGAATAGCTGAAGGATTCAGGGTCTGAAGGCCAAGAATAGAACACAGGCCGGATTTCAAATTTGATAGCTTTGCTTGTGGTGTCTCACATATCCTTCCTATTCTTTCATCGCTTTCGAATGGCTTTTGTTCTTCTACAAAAAAAAATATCTCCACGGAGATGTGATATGCATTTTTTCATTTTTGACAACGATTTTTTAGCATAGGCTTTACGAACTAGACAATGACAGTACGGTATCTATTATTATTGTTTACTGAAATAAAAGCAAATGGTACCGATGTACAATATTGTTACGTTTGTTTATTTATTAGGACAAACATTACAATGAAATTTGAAGATACAACAGATTAAAAAGACTCTGTCCACATATTTTGAATAGTTCACACTGAAAATTTAAATTTGCCAAAAAAACTTCTCTCAAAAATAATAAAACAATTTTTTTTACTTTAAGGTGATTAATTTAAAAGTTCAATCGAAACGAAACACTAAAATAAAGTTTGAACCTTTGAGCCGAAAAATGCTATCTAGTTGCTATTTAGAGTCACATTGAGTTATGCCTCGCCGTTGAAGCTTTGTTATAGGGAACATATGGTGAACCAGAAATTTCAAGTGTGTTCCGAACCAACAGGTACGTATTGATATAACTTCAACAGCTGCGTGAGAAGTGAGCCACCAAAGGACTTTCAAGTGTTATGTGTTTGTAAATATTATAAGAGTGCGCAAGAGAAACTAAGTGGACGACAGAGAAAGATAACGAGAGAGAGAGAGTGATAGTGATCGAGTGAGTGGAGTAATATAGATAGAAAGAGAGGGATCGAGTGGTGTAATATAGATCGAGTGAGTGAGAGAGAATGTGGAAGTGACAGAGGGGTGGGTGAGGAGGGAGTGAGAAAGTGTAAAAAAAGAGTGAGACAAAAACAAAATTTCTAGGTGATATTTTTGGCTGCGGTGCCAAACTATTTTTAGTTCTCACCCTTCCCCCTGAATCCCTCCCACCCAGGGACAAACACTTCCCGAAATCACCCACTCCCGAAAAACCCCATCAACTAAAACTTTCGAAACGAAAAAGATTTAACTCTCAAAATGAGACGCTTAAAGCCGCAAGATTGGGATATTGGAGACAACTCTTCCTTCCACAGCTACTGCTTTGCCCTAAAATATCTTTACAAATTTCTAAAATTACCTCTCAAAAGTCGTAGATGAATTGATATTGAGACGAGTGGGTTTCCTTGTCTGTTGGATAAGGTTGTTTACAAAGTGATGCTTTGCTCGTTTAACGGTGAGTGTTCAATTTAACATTGAACTTTGAAAATAGAATATGTAAGAAGATTTAATTAATAATTATTACATTGATAATAACTTCATAAAATTTTGAGAAAAATATGAAAAGGGACCCGATAAATACATGATCGTAAATAGCACAGATTACCTAAGATGGTATGGTACCATATAGGGCTGTGATTAAAGTCGAAATTGATAGTAATTTAATTTTAAAAATTTTATTGTAGAAATAACTGTTATTCAATTTATTTAACACACACTAAAAACATACACAAAATATAAAAAAAACAAAGCAAAAATAAAAATAACATACAAATTACAAATAGGGGGGTGTGCAGGAAAACGAAACTTATCCGCAACTATGGCAAAGCCATGTATATTAGGATGAGTGAAATATGAGATAAAAAGGAAGGGGAGTTTGAAAAAGGAGAAAGAAATTGGTATGAGTAAGGGAGAAAGTCAATTAAAGAAGAAAAAAGTTATTGATAGGGATGTTAGCCGTGAGCCGTAGCACTGTAGCAGGTATCTGTTCAAACAGATTAAATAAGCAACGCTCTCCTAAGCCCTCTCTGTAAGGGTGGCCGATTGGATTGGCCAGCAAAAAATACTCTATTCTCTGCTGTAAAACACTTCCCGGTGGGTCGGGACCCACCTAAAATTGTAGGTCCACCAAACCACGGTTCAAGCGGCGAGGTGGAACTATACCCACCAATAAAGGTCACACGGATTTACTTTTTTTACTGTTATTTTTTATTGCGATCTGGTAGCGCAGTTGGTTGGAGCGCTTGTCTAAGATAAGATAAGGCTCTAGCTGGCTTCGTTTCTTGCAGCCTTGGGTTCGAATCTCATTCAGCCATGGAAGTTTCTCATCATTCACCCATTCACCTCATTACTCAAGCACAAGTCTACAGACTCATGTGGGCATCATCAGCAATAACAGCTTCATAACATTTTGAGGAGGAGACCGATAAATACTTGAGCGTGATAGCTTAGTTAAAGTACAGATGGTATTCCCATATCTGTAGTTGAAGTCAAGGTCAAAAGAATAAGTTATTGTTTTATAGATTAACCTTGGTTAAAAGGACAAATTTCAACAGAAATATGGATTGAAATAGATAAAAATAATTTAGAAATCAAAGCTTTTATAGAGACTGCAAGACATGAGAAAAAATTAAAATTGACTTTTAATTTTTTATAAAACATTATTTCAAAGAGAAAGCACAGTGTATCATAGTTCAGTGGTTGTTCAAATCTTGTTAGTTTACTCTAGAGCTTTTGAGCAAAGATAATATTTTAATTTTAAATGCAATTTCTTTCCAAGTGTATACAATATAAAATGATTACCTCCAATACAGTTTTGAACTTAAGGGATACAGTTTTACTTTAGATGGTAGATGATAATGAGAGTACTTAGTTTATTACAGTTTAAATTCCACATTAGAGTGAAATAATATATCGAAAAGAATTGGGTTTCCAATTTACAAAACGTAGAATTTCCACAAAACAATTTACAAAACGTAGAAAAATAAAGCATGGTAAACCTACCTATGGTTAAAGGAGCAAGATAGTATTGTCTTATATGCGCTATTGTCTTATATATGCGCCTCCCCGAGCAATATGGAATTATTGCTTGGGGAGGCGCATATAAGACAATACTTGCTCCATAAAACAGAAAATGGTGATAAAGACCGCACTAAATCGACCTCGGAGGTATCAACAGAACAGTTATTTAAAGACTTCCAAGTTCTCAATGTCTTGCAACTCTGTATTAAAACCTTAATTCAGTACATTTTTAAACATGGAGCATCACTTTTCTCAAATATTTGAGAAAATTATGTATTGTATTAAAGAACTCGTTTCTCACTCACAGGCATGTTATACTTCTTCAATGAATCATGTTATGTTATCAAATTGTAATATTCTATGAAGAAGAAGAAATATAATTTCAATTTCAATTACATAGTCGTTTTTTCATTCAACAATTGAATGCTCCTGAAAGAGATTTGAGCAATAAAATATTTAATTAAAAAAACCGATATTCCAATTTCAGATGCAATGTCTCTCTTTCCTAGCGCAAAAAATAGGGTAATACAGATTTGTATAGCCATTTATCTTGAAACTTGTGCCTGGGCAATGATGTCAAAGTGAAAACATCCATGTCTGAACGAGATTCGAACTTGAGACATAAAGGAACAGCAGCCAGCCAAGAGTCCTATCTAATCAGAGACAAGAGCCTCCGAGGTCGATTTCTGTATAGAGACACCTAATTTCTCATTGAATGTTGAAATTAATATAATTTAATTAATTGATTTGCTATTAGTTTTTGTAACCTTAATGAAAGTGTTTTGGAAGAATAAAATAAATTTGTGTTTGTATTACTTTTATACCAATATTTATGTATACCAAAGAGCTCCGTTCAATAAAACATTTGGGTATCTCACCCAGGCCGTTTTATATACGTTTTCAAATGTTCACCTCAATATAATATAGCCTATTGTTACGAAAGCAAACAAGCAGTTAATCACGCACTTGTTCTTATATCATTCCATTGTTTTCATGGACAGATGCAGCAGGCAATCTGATTTTCTCATTCTCTCTCGTTAGATGTCTTTGTCACTAGTAGTGGTGTATAGAGACTTCAGCCTACCCAATCACAAGCCTGCATTTCAAGGCCACCCCCCCTTAGGCCACGCCCCCCTGGCCAATGGGAGAAGACCACGCCCCTGTAGGGGGGAGTTAGTCGTCCATTTTGTAAATTTTTGAGGCACGCCATTGGCTGCACATGTTGGAGTGGGGGTCCGTTTACCCCCCTCAAGCCCCCTTGGCCTGCCCCCCTTCAAGCCCCCCTGCCCCTGTCCAAAGGAAAATGGCCGCGCGCCCACGGCCATGCGCCCACGGTCTTTTTCCTTTTTTTAGGCTTTGCCCAAACCTGTACTGCATGAATTTTTCTTTTTTTTTTTCTAGGTATTTAGCAACTGACCCTGGGGCGCCGCCCCCGACCGCGGGCCCCCCGTCCGCGTTCTTGAGTCTCTTTTGTGAGAAGTGCTTGACCTTGCCTCTGAAGAGAGGCATACAATTCAGTTTGTTCTGAACATTTGAACAAAGCACACATGATGTCTCCTCTTATAGAAGAAGAAGATGAAACTTCAAAACCACAATTGGCTTGCATCAGTTCAACAGTAAATACACTTAAGTCAATTTGCATATGCTCACTTATAACCTATTGGACTACAATTCTAGTTTTACTCTATCTAAATTATTCTGTCTTAGTTCACCATCAACAAAATTGTAGCACACCGTTTCTACAAAATACTGTAAATCTAAATAATAGTATACAATTTCGAAAAGGAGTATTTAATTCAACTTACAATAAAAAGGAAGAAGATGTAAATAATTTACTTGACAGAGATAATAACGAATCAGATTGGTTTTCTAATCATCTGTTAGACATGGAGAAAACAAAGAATAAAACACTATTCTTTATTAATGCCTGTGTTCGATCAGGTTTAAATAATATACCAAAATCGTTTGATTATCAACTTGAAAGTTGGTATTCGACTTTACTCTCGCCTTACTCACACGTATGTAATTTTTACAATTCTTATCAAATTCTTAACAATTGTGCAAGTCAAACAGAAGAAGATGTGAAGAAGCTTATAGATAGAACAAAACATGTTTGCAGAATTATCTAGGTAGGTAGATCACATGTTTTACATTCGTTTAGTGTTCTAGAGATGGTCTAGACGAAAACATGACAAAGTTAGTTTGTCAAAACAGTAAAAGGACTGTTGTAAGTAGACAGAGGAAACAAGGGATTGTAGGCAGCGGATTATTATCTAGTTTAGCTGGAATGGAGGTACAGGACATGACTTTGTTACAATTTGTACAGATTACGGTTTAACTCAAGGAAGGTACAGACGGAATTTAGATAATTTTTTAGATCCGACACAGTACAGTAAGAAAATGAATTAGTTGATGTACAACGTTCTTATTGTGCGTTTGTAATTATGAAAGGACGGCAGAGAGGAAAGAAAAAGGTCGGATTACGTCGTCGTCGTCAAAAGACAACTAGTAGAAGGAGTGATTTAACAAATAGAATTCGCGATTTGAGGAACTCAATCGTTGAAAAGTATGCTACTTTACAGGGGATGCGGAGTCAGACAGAAAAAGAAATAACAGAGAAATATGCACCAATTATTGAACCATTACGTCAATTGAAAGAATCTTCTGTTAAAATCGAAAAACAGCAGATTAAAACGGAACCAGAGGAGGAGGAGGAAGCATATTATGCTGTTAAAGAAAAGGTAGACGAATTGACGGATGATGATGATTACTCGCCGTCTGATGGAGAGACACAGTTTTCTGAGGAAGATGGTGTGGAGGGGGAGGAGGTGGAGGAGCAAGGGGAAGGCGCACTATCATTAGTCAGTTCGTTTTTTGGTAAAAAAGGCGCAATACAAAAACTGCTTGAAGATTATATAGATAAATTGCATAAGTCACAACAAACAACTGTTCCATATGGAATCAAAGTTTCACAGAATGGTAAATATTTTATGGGATATAATATACCTGTTAATTTCGATGATAAACACGTTTTTGTTGGAAATAATAAATTTAAATTAACAAAAGGTTTATTATCCTTACTATTTGAATCGATACCAGACGAAAGCAAATTAAATATGGTTGATTATCGTACCTATAAGAAAATATTGATTGCAACAGGTGCACATTTAAACAAAGAAGGAACTGTACATCGTAATAATAGCTTAAAGTCAAAGATAATTCAAAGATTGTTTCCTTCGAGTAGAACGCCAAGACGAGAAAAGGTAGGAAAAGGGCTGAATTTTTTAAAAAATGTATCAAACCATCGACAGTATGTTTATTTTGATGAACCAGATGAAATTGTAAACAGATTACAAATATTATTAGCCTCCAAAGAAGCAGGTAATAACTCACATTCTGTGGAAATAAATAGTATAATTCAAGAATTACGCGAATTACATATTATTTATTAGCAGACCGTTTTGTGCTGTCGTTACGAACGTTGTGCAGGCTGGAACCAGTTTTGCCAGAAAAGCTGGTAACCAATCCAGTAGGTTGAAGGAGTAGGAACTAGTCTGCTGGGCGAGCTACGAATAACGTAGAAAGGGGACACCCGATTACATGCTGTGGGTTGTGATTTTTGAGAGCTGCGACACGAAGCGTTCTGTCGGGCGAGCAGAATGCGAATTAGTGCGCAAAGGAGACAGGCCGAAAACATGCTGTGGGTTGCGGACAAGTGGAAAGGAAACTGGGTGACAGCAGGCGGTAGCGATTGACGTTGGGTGGGGAAGCCTATTCAGAAGACCGACGTTCAGATCGGCAAGTCAGTTCTACGGCATCTGCCGCTTGACACGGAGCAGGTCCTGTGTTCTTTTTTCTTCTCATCAACATAAATCGCGTTGATACGCCGGTCGAGCTCTTTGTTCTGCAAACAAAATATGACTCAAGGCTTCGCTCTTATTTTCTTTGTTTTATTTTTTTAAACTTGATTCTTGTCTCCTGCTGGAGATGGAAACAATTCAAAATGGATGTTTTAAACAAGGTTATTCATTTTTTTCTCTCCTAACCTTATCCCCCCACCTAAAAAAAAAAGAAAAATTCATGCAGTACAGGTTTGGGCAAAGCCTAAAAAAAGAGAAAAAGTGGAAACAATTCAAAATGGCTGTTTTCATGTAGTACAGGTTTGGGTGATGCCTACATAATCACAAAATAGACTCAAGAACGCGGACGGGGGGCCCGCGGTCGGGGGCGGCGCCCCAGGGTCAGTTGCTAAATACCTAGAAAAAAAAAAAGAAAAATTCATGCAGTACAGGTTTGGGCAAAGCCTAAAAAAAGGAAAAAGACCGTGGGCGCATGGCCGTGGGCGCGCGGCCATTTTCCTTTGGACAGGGGCAGGGGGGCTTGAAAGGGGGCAGGCCAAGGGGGCTTGAGGGGGGTAAACGGACCCCCACTCCAACATGTGCAGCCAATGGCGTGCCTCAAAAATTTACAAAATGGACGACTAACTCCCCCCTACAGGGGCGTGGTCTTCTCCCATTGGCCAGGGGGGCGTGGCCTAAGGGGGGGTGGCCTTGAAATGCAGGCTTGTGATTGGGTAGGCTGAAGTCTCTATACACCACTACTGTCACTCTTATTCTTCAAGTCTGCAACTCTCTCAATCAATTGATCTTCTCATCAATTCTACATTCTTCTCAATCGAGATCTACAAAACAATCGAGATCATGTTCCATGGCCTTCTCGAAGCATCTGGTGATTCCAGTTCTTGGAATTATGACAACTATCTCGTATATGAAGGAGCTCAAGTGAACCATTGAGTTGAGTCTTACAAAAGCTTGTGTGACAGTTAGTTTTACAAACCCGCATGACAGATTGTATTACAGATCTCGTGAGAGAGACAATCCAGTGCCAGTGGAGTAAACAGTGCTTTATTCAGTCTTTAGACAGTGTCAAGTGCAGAGACAAGTGTTTACTGTTTATGCAGCTTACTAATAGTTCAAAGACGTTGTGTTAAGTGATATTATTTGGGACTGTCAAATAACGAATTGGACTGTGTTTTGTAAGTGATTAGTGGCTCTTTTTATCATTTCTTTCTACTTTATTGTACAGTTTATTGGACTCTATTTTCTTTTGTTATTGATCAGCCTGTAATTAATTATTCATTAATTCTTGTGAATAATTACTAAAAATAAGTATTAGTTTGTCATTTGTTGATCTGTTTTTATTCATTAATTGAACTTACAAATATTTGTGTGTAAATAGACTAATTTGTGTAAATAAAGTGAAAGTGTGAACTTTGGTGTTGCCAGCCTTATTTTAGCCAGTAGAACCCGTAACAATATTATGTTTATTATACTATTCTCGCTCAACAAATTATCATTCTATTGTAATAAATGAATTAGAAAATGAACATAGCTGAAATGGACCTTCACTGCCTAGTGCCTACACCTGTTTGAAATCTTGGCTCCACGAAATTCGGCGTTCTATTTTTCTCAGCGACAAATTACTTTTTCTAGAGCTACTGTTTTTTATTGATGCTACAGACATTCATTCTCTTTTTCTCACTCACTCTCTCCTCCTTCCTCCTTTTTTTCTTCTTCTTCTTCTCCTTATTCCTCCTCCTCCTCTTCTTCTTCTTATTCATCTCCTCATTCTTCATCACCTCCTCCTTCGTCTTCTTCATCATCTCCTCCTTCTCCTTCTTCATCTTCTTACTCTTCCTCTTCCTCACCCTCTTTTTTTCCTCCTCCTTTATCTTCCTCTCCTTCTTCCTCCTCCTCTTCTCCTTCTCTTCTTTCTTCTTCTTCTTTTCTCTCCTCTTCTTCTTACTCTTCCTCACCCTCTTTTTCTTCCTCCTCCTACATGTTCTCCTTCCTTGTCTTCTTATTCTTCCCCTCTTCTTCCTCTTTTTCTTCTCCTCCTTTGTTATTCCCTTCTTCTTCCTCTACTTCATCAAATTCTTCTTCTTCTTCTTCTTCTTCTTCTTCTCCTCCTCCTCCTCCTCCTCCTGCCTTCCTCTTCTTACTATCCTCCTCTTCCCCTATTCTTATTTTTCATCGTCGTCTTCTTTTTCTTTTTCCTTGTCATCTTCTTCTTCTTCTTTCCTCTTTTCCCTTCATCTTTCGACTTCTTCTTTTTCTTCTTCGTCTGTAGTCGGCAACCGTACGTCGTCAATGGCACGCTTCTTCAGTGAGTTTTTTATAACTCGACTTCCAAAATAATAAAAGAGTCAGAAGATAAAGACAGAAATAAAATAAAAAACGAAACAAAACGGAAGTAAACGCGACAAAAGACAACTAACGAGAAACGTATGTCACTCTTGCTATGTTTCTTTAGGCCACTGTGTCTTTCATTTTTAAAATGTTTTTTAACTATCAAAACCATCCGTGCTTACATGCTATTAGGCATATGTTGTGTTCTAGAAATTTAACTGAAGTTCTAAGAAACAATAACTACTAAGGGTTTCGCACCCCTATTTTACTAGAAATTACATTTAAAATTACAATTATAATATTATAATTGCATGTATATGTGATTCTATGGAACACAGATTTAATTTCAAGAAGACTGGGGACAATAATGTTTAAAAAACAATAAATAAGGTAGGTGATGATAATATGGCCAAGCTGGTAATATGGCTAAGTAGTAATATTATAGCTAGTTTGAATGATTTTCACCAGAATGCATCAGGATACTCTCCCACCAGGTCACCTAGACTGGTAGAGTCCATTACTTGTGGGGTAGAAGCTTTTCAGAGCACGGTCGCCATTGTTTTTCTGAGCTGTTGTGGAAAAATAGACGCTGTTACTAGATTTTGAAGGTAAGTTAACAACTATTTCTTTGTGTTTTGAGCAAATGTGATTGATCTTATTATTGTTTTCAGAATAGGTTTTAATACTAGATCGATGGGTAACATTGTTGAGTAAGGAACTGTTGGTACAAATTCTTTATTTTGGTAATAATTACAACCAGCACTTGTTGGTAATATGGCCAACCCTGGCAGTTGTCAAAATTAGTAGCACCTATTTGAAATGTTGGTTATAACTAATTATTTTTTGTTTCCAGAAATGTATGCTGAGGAGCATACTGAGGAAAAAAACGTGGGATCTGGAGTCAGGAGCGATTTTAAACCAAGCAAATTAAAGACATCAGAGCTGACGTCAAACTGAAAAATAATTTACTGTACCGTACTTTTATATTGACCAAATATATTAATTAAATAGATTTAAGTACTAGTTATTCTATTTAATATCCTCATAACATATTTCTAAGGTACCTATGTTTTTTAATTTCCAATTTTTTCTAAGGGAAGTTTATTTCACAATATCATGTTGGCCATATTACAATCATATGATTTTAATATGGCCAACAGGTAAAACCTTGGAAAATATTTTTTTTATAATATTAAAAACTAGTTAAATAGGTTTATATTTATTTTTTCATCAAACAAATAGTGTACTTATTCAAGGATACATAAATAATTTTACTTAAGTTTGAAAATTGTGACCAGAAAAATTGATCAATCCTTAATATGGCCATATATTATCATCACCCACCTTATCCACTGAACATGTTAACAAGAATTACGAGAATTAAAAGCTGAAAACAAGAATTAAGTCATACATGATACAATGAACCGATATATTTTATTTAGTGAGGGCTCTGATTCATTATTGACCGAACGAAGTGAGGTCTATCCTTCAAAACGATCGGCATTTTCTCTGTCTCACGATTACGGACGAACGCCTAAACCGATTGTTATGATATTAATTTGATCCAATCTATTTCATTTTATTTAATTAATTCAATTTTTAATGAGCTACCATTTTATTAAAAAAATAATGCGAGAAGCTAGTTTTATTGCATTCTAAACATTCTACTATTTTCAAGGATAAGCTTATAAAATATTCAGGGAATTCAAGAAATTTCCGATCTCAGGCAACCCTGAAATACCTTATATAGAGAACCTTTATTATGAAATTTGCTTCAACCGTGATTTCGATTATCCGTGAGTCATGCCAGTGACCACCCCGGATACTTAGGAGTTGACTGTACTGTTTTCCGTTAAAGTATATACATTTCATCCATAGAAAAAAGCCCTTTAAATGGATTTTTTTGAAAACTGCTGGATTTGTCTTTACAGGGATTTTTTAAAAAGTTATCCTAGTATGCCCAGACAAGCGCTCCAACCAACAGCGCTACCATTTTGATAGAACCTATGTTATGTACATACCTTTACTGTAATAAATTTCTTCATTTACTTCAAAATATGCCTTCTACCACCCAAATAACTCTTAAACTACGATACTTAACGGATGGAAATTATACAGCTAATGTTGGAAAGAAACTAATAATTGACAGTCTATTTTTATTAAACCTGTGCTATGTTCATAATTTTTTTCTGTAATAAATATCTTTATTTTTATTTTTAGTCCATTTCGATTGAACCTGTCTCATGAAAATCTTTTATTGTATGATAAATTTCTTTATTTACTTCAAAATATTTAAGTTACCTGCTGAATGACTCAAAAACTAGGCTAATTATCAGATTAAAATTTTAAACCTATTGTTGCAAAGAGAACTCATTGACAAAACTATTTAATTAATGTACTGATTCAATTAAACTTAAGTTTTAATTTAAATCAATTCCAAGACAAGTGGACAAAAATAACAATTAAAATGGTCTATTACATTAAAATACACATTTATTTCTTTAATGAATTTCTTTATTTACTTCAAAATATGCCTTTTATATCTATCTGATGAATAACTCAGAAATAAAGCAACTTTTATCAGATTGAAATTCTACAGCTAATGTTGATAGAAAATAATGTAGCTATAATAATTATTAAATTAGTTCATTAGTCAATTATTGACTAATGAACTAATTTAATAATTTCAATTTAAGACAAGTCAACAAAAAATGAAATAAAATAATCTACTAACAGTTTGGACACATGTTTTCACTTCCAGTCTGAGTCATATCTGCTGTCTCCCCCCCCCCACCCAAAACCCATTTTGGATGGCCTTCAAAATTCTTATAAAAATAGCTCTATATTTGTCTGCTGTCATTCTCCCCTCATTTCTCGATTTCTCTTCCTTATTCCCACAATCTTTTATTCTCGCTTGCCTTTTGTCAGGCAATTCGTTGGATGAAACACGAAAGGACATTGAATTGGTTTCATTTTATCAAAATCATTTCATACTATGAGGATTTGTTTTTACTTGCTGAACTACTCTTTTGTCACATATTAGGTATACTATCTTGTAGTATGGGGTAACTCATCAAAGCAAAACCTGGGTGTTGAAGATTAAAAAAAAATTAGGTACCGGTACCGATATCGGGAAAAGCAAATAGAATATAGAATAATGTGTGCTTCTGTTCTGATCTCCTAACTTTACCTTGTTTGTATGTGTATGAAGTAGCCAACAAATGGCTATTGTTTTACCCATATAACTTACACATTAATTCCCAATTATTAAGAGGTAAGTCTTTGATTAAGGCTGTGCAATAGGGTTTTGGTCATATTTTTTTTTCAAAGTCTCTTTGACTGGAGATTATTAGGATACTGAAATGTAGTCTATTGCAATAAATAAAAAAAAAATTCATCAATTATTTTCTGAGATATGAGCACTTAAAGTTAATTTTTGGGGGCAACCAGTATCATGAACGGTTGTGAATAGAAAAGTATAATTTCCAGGATCAATGTAACAAATTATTGTTTTTGTAATGAGGTATTTCATTTTTCAAAATTTTCATTTTTTAAAAAAATCATTTTTTTGAAACCTTAATTACAGAAAAACTTTATTCCCGATTGAAATACAAAATATGTCATTGAAATCCCTGATATCCCTTCTAGTAATAAAGATATTATTGTAAATCCAAATTGAATCGTTGGGTAGCTACGTTGCCCCAAAGTTTTCTTGGATTCTCTTCAGTTTTACAGAGTCAACTTCCTCATGCGAATGCGCAAGCACGTTCACTCACACATATGCAAGGACTTGCTATGTTGCCAGTTTGAATCATATTCGTTCATCACTCACTCGCCCTTATCAATGCTCCCTCACGCGCAACACCGGCACTCGCCTGTCTACCGGATGGATTTTATTTGCAGTTCTTGAATAATTATTCGACAAAAATAATTGCTTTGAATGACACGTCTCCAGTAGCACTCACATTTCCTTTCCGCTATATCCCTCTCTTTCACCCTCATTATTTTTCTCGCAAACAAACATATGCCAAATTGTGTCCGAAGGAAGGAACCGAATTTTTCTTTATTTATAAGATTTTTGCGATTGTTCCATATATTGTACCTTACTCTTGTGATTTACATTATGGTTTATTGGGTAATTTACATAGTGAATGGGATTATAATAATATTGTAGGACTTCAACACAAAAATTAGGCAATGAAGAAAAAACATTTTTCATTTCAGTCTTAGATGTAAAATTTTATTAGCATCTAAGCTGTTTTACCTGCATCTGGGTGGTGTAACCATAGCGGATTTCAACTTCACATCTTGAAATAACGTCCGCGTAAATATTAATTACCTATTGCCACAGACGAACATTCAATGTCATCGTCTTTGGTAACTTGCTGTGATTATTATACAATTCATCAATCAACTTATCACATACATACCTTCACATTTTAAAATCGGTTTCAACAAAACAATATGTGAACATATTATACCGTACTATAAAATAAAATACAATTTCTTAACGAAATGATCTTAGTATAAAAGTATAAAATAAAAATGAGAAAAAAAGCAAAATAATAATTATCATTTTGTTTCCATCAATTTTAGCTTTTTTTTTTATCTTGGTGCACTTTGAAAGACACATAATTGCACTTATTTGGCGGGCCGCTTAGCGCAGTTGATTGGTGCGTCGCAACTTCAGCTTGCTGTCGTTCAGCGGTCGTGGGTTCGAATCCCGCTCCTCCATCTGGCATTTATGTGTTATCATTCACCTCATTTTCCACGCACAAGTCTCGGACTCATGTGTGCATCATCAGCTATAAAACGAATATGCACTTTTAACATTTACGATTTGTGTTTTAACATATCGATTTGTGTTACCTACTCTACATTTGTCTGACTGACTATAATTTATCTGACAATACTGACTTCTTCAGCAAATTCGTTCTCTGACTGAATAAATACACTTTATCTTAATTATTCTATAATCACCAACTACATTTTTGAATTCGTTGAGAAAACAACTACTAAATGTTTTTCCTGATATCACTTGCTTATGAAACTTGGTTACTGTCCTAATTGATTCAGGTTTGATATACAGTGATTCAGGTTTTTCTACTTATCGACAAATTGGCCAAATTTTCAAATTGAGAACTCTTCTGAAAGTAAATTCAATGATCTAAAACTTCTTACCTCTAACTTTTTATGTGTTGGAGTGAGCATTTACAAGATAAATGCAACGAAAAATTAGGTGACTTATTTTTCACAAAGGAGATAAAAATACCTGATTTTTGAAAATTGATTGTGAATGAACAATTGAACGGATATATTGTTATACATCAATCGACGTAGAATTTCATATTCTTCAATTTCAACTTTTGATAACTCAGAGAACTCTCTTTTAGAATACCTAGAGTGGATTAAAAGAACTTCCAGCTTTGTACCAATTTTTGTCCATCAAAAGAGTGGACAAAATTTGAGAGGGCTGGCTCTAGTGTCAAACGAAGGAAACAAATTTTTCTTTATAGAAAATTCTTGCGATTGTTCCATATACTGCATCTTAATCATAAAATATGATTACATTATTGGAGAGCTTACATTGTGACTGGAATTATATTATAGGACTTCTTTGATAGATAACAGAGAGCCTTTCAATAAAAACTGTAGTGAAACTGTAAAAGGTTGGGGGTTTTCAGTTTTCAAGCAAGGAATAGTAACCCCCCCCCCCCCACCATAATCGAATAGTGGGTTCAGGGACCCGGGGAAATTATTATATTTCCACATGGACTGCTTCAAATTTTGACCCTACCTTCCCTCTTTGTTTTACAATGTTTGATCTATGTGAAAAATAATTTGGAAAACTTCACTATATAGGGGGTGATACATACTCACAACACAAGAAATAACTTGATTACTCACCGTTACAATTATTCAAACACGCAAAAGACTTTTCTTTTTATAAGTGTAAAACTGTTCAATGCCATTCCAGAGAGCTTCAAAAATCTGCCATATCCAATTTTTAAGCATAGACTGAAACTTCTTTTGATGAATAATCCATTATTATATAGGTTTGAGGATTTTTATGAAAGGGCCAAGACTTTGTAGACAATTTATAGACAGCTTTAAATGACACACTGCTATAGATAGGTAGGCTAATTTTGAATGTGATTTTGTGTTTTTATCTGTTTTAACGTTCTAGCAATGTTGTATGAGACAAAAAGGAAATTAGAAAGGATATGACTGAATTAGGAGTAACCCTGGGTGAATTGAAAAATAAAAAACAAAATATTGAAAGTCATGACCCAACTAATGCTTTGCTTTGCCATTATCAACACAAGAAAGAACTCCTTACATTAATGTCATAAAACAAAAATTAGTTTTATTATTGTAGAATTCTGTACAATATTAGGTTAAAAATAAAACACTGCGCAAAACAATGTACAAACTACTCATGCCACCCGAAGTGAACAGAGGTCTCAAACTGACCAGGCTATCTAGCCGTCAGACATATCAGATTATTTTTGTGAATGAAAGCTCAGGTATTAGAATAACTGTGGCTTGGAAACTAAATTTGCTTTACTAGATTATGAGTAGTAGAACGACTCTGCCTCCCTCCCAAGAAGGCCTAGTCAGACCAGGCGAAGAGGGGAGTAGACGTGAGCCGAGAGATCTGGCAACGTTTCAGGGATATGGAAAGCTAGTTACAAACTAATCCACCAGAGTGATTCAAAACCGGACCAAACTCGATTCGACTCGATTGTAGACTCGTTTGTTTGTTGCCTTGAGTCGGGACTCGAGACTTGATCAGAGTCATGGTAGCTGGCGCACAGCCTTAATCAATTGAAACTCCTAGGAGAATGAATCACATAGATTTAATTTTGGAACATAAATTTGAAAACAATCAATACTATATAAAAATATTTTAGAATACCTCATATAAATATACTCACGTTTATCATAAATCCAGCCAACAAATGCATTTGAGTTGGTAAGGCCATTTTTCGATTAGTTCAGTAGTTTTTCAATTTTCTTATGGATAAACCAACAAAAGCCTTAGAGTTATCACCAGTTAAATAGAGTGAGTTTAAATACCGGAACTGCAAGATCAGTATAACAAAACAGGCCGTAAGTAAAATATAGCCTGTAAAAGAAATTAAGTGTTTAATTAAAAAAAGATTGTGAAACACGGATGAACAAAAATTCAAGAAAATAGTGGAAGAATTTTGGATTGAGAAGAAATAGAATAATAAATTAATCTACATCACAGAAGAAAATGTAGAAACTATAAAAGCAAAAAATAAACAAAATAAAATGAAAAAATGTAATAAATAATATTTGTGTATAATATACAACTGAGAAAAACGACCACACATAAAAATAATATTGTGTGACCTGGCTGGCTCAGATCTGGTGTCAAGAGTTATCAGGTCGCACCTGAATCAGTTCAGGGCCTCAGACTTGACTGTTTTTAGGCAGCCGGGACTGACAGCTTAACGTGTCCTCCGAAGCACGGGAGTGGCCTGAGCTCAATCTCATATCATTGCTTCATATGAAATAACGAAAAAAGAGTAATCCTATAAACTATCAATGATAGAATCATCGTTTAGACTTTAGATCATGATTCGAAAAATTAGAAATACTAAAAAGAGAATACCAGTACAAATGCAGAAATTGAATAATTTCCAAATGAATGGAAAAAAATTAATCCAGCAGTCAAAATTTGTGAAGAGAGTAGTTTTGGACTTAGTTGAATCTTCACTTCGTTTTTTTTTTTTAATAAATTATCACGGAAAAATATTTGAGAGAATCTGAGGTAAAATATTAGTTAAAATTATAGAAATGGAATGAAATCAACAAAATAAAAAGTAGTTGAAAATTGAAAAAGAAACTTACGTTGCATGCAACAGTATCAATAATTATTGTACTGTTTTAAACCGGACGATTGGTACGGTACGCTATTGCTTTTACAAGGCCAGTTCAAAACAAATTCCATTCCATTTAATTGTGGTTTTTCAACCAAATTCATCATTATTATTTCATTCCAATGGTTCAGAAGAGTCCACTTTGATCATAATACATATTACAAGGGAGAACTACCAGCACAGGTCTCCCAAACAAGTAGAAACTTAGCTGAAAAAAATAAAGCCCCAACAAAAGCATTTTGTAACAATTTACGAGAAATGTGTCCCTTCTAAACAAAACTTGAGGAAAAACATCTGGGACTTGATGATGATCTGTAAGAAAGGGTTTCTAACTTAATTCGGGTTAAACACTATCAAATCATGCACAAACCAGTCCACCACTTACACCAAATTCAAGTGCATGGAATTTTTCAATACTTATATAAAGTCTTGCGTATAACTATCTAGTGCATGCCTTAGTTCTTACTTCATAAACCAACTATTTTACACGAAATGCAAGTTATTTGATGAAAACAATAAATTCAATATTTCTAATGAAAGACTTGCATATACTGTATTAGGTACAAGCCATAGCTTTTACTTTCTTACCCGTCAAAATATAGAGTACCAGAATTTTTTCAATTCTTTCTGCTTCTGTGCACATTAATCTGAGAACTGTGCGTGGGTAATGAGGTGAATGATGAATTATGTATCAAACTATTCCATGCTGAATAACGGGAATCCGACCCCGGACCACAGGAGTAGCTTTCAGCCAGTCTTCACAGAGACAACACTAGCTTATGGCTAAGGGCAGTTTAGACCAATGTAAATTCTACCTAGACGAGCTGTGAGAGCAGTTCCATCACTTTAGCGACTCGTCTAGCAAGGTTACACCCTGCTCTAGGCTAAACATCTCAAAAACAAAGCGTTCACTTACCTGGTGTGGTTCGGAGCCCTTCTAAAACTGTAGGTGCACAATAATTCATAACATCATTCACCTCATAACCCACACACAAGTCTCGGATTCATGTGAAAGAAGAAGCAAGAGAAAAGCGAATCTATGGAGTTAATGCTAGGATACAGGGAAGTGATAGCCGTGAGCCGTAACAGGTATCTGCTCATTAAGATTAGATGAGCAACGCTCTCCTGGGCCCTATCTGTGAGAGGATTGGATTGGTCCGCAAAAAAAGACTGTTCTCTGCTGTAAAATCACTTCCTGGTGGTTCGGAAGCCACCTAAAATATTGAAGGTTTACCATGTTTCCAAAAACATGGCTCAAGCGGCGTGGTGGAACTACCCGTAAGTGTCTTCCCACCAATATAAGTCAAACACATTTACTTCTTTAATATTAGAGCAGTACAGACTGCACTAACTGTAGAATTAACTTAGACAAGCTTCGATAGCAATTTATCACTCGCAGCTAGTCTATCTAGATTAAATACTACTCTAGGCTATCGATTTAAGCAATTATTGTCGGTCTAGCTTTCGATGTTTGGATTGACTTTTTCAGCTACAACTCTTTGAATAATTTATTCCTCAAAACACTATAAAACCACATCTTTAAATCACTTGCAGCTAGTCTACCTAGATTAAATACTGCTCTAGGCTATCTATTTAAGCAATTATTGTCGGTCTAGCTTTCGATGTTTGGACTGCCTTTACTCAGCAACAACTTTTTGAATGATTTATTCCCCTTAACACTATAAAACAACAACTTTAAATCACTCACAGCTAGTCTATCTAGATTAAATACTGCTCTAGGCTATCGATTTAAGCAATTATTGTCGGTCTAGCTTTCGATGTTTGGACTGCCTTTAATCAGCAACAACTCTTTGAATAATTTATTTCTCAAAACACTATAAAACCACATCTTTAAATCACTTGCAGCTAGTCTACCTAGATTAAATACTGCTCTAGGCTATCGATTTCAGCAATTATTGTTGGTCTAGGTTTCGATGTTTGGACGATCTTTACTTCTCAACAACTTTTTTAGTATTTATTTTTTACTCAGATCATTCAATTACTTCAGATCTATTCCCCACATGTAAGATTCTCAATACGTATCATGCAACACAAACAAAACTACATTTCAATTTTTCATAAATTTTATTAATTTAATTGTATATATAAGATTTTTAAATACTTAAACTTTGTGAAATTAATGATGAATAATTGGTGATCGCCACTTTTATTTAATCATCAGAAACCGATGTGAAAAGGAAGTCTGAAGAGTCTGGGAGAGGAAATTGGAAAGAAAAAGGAATTCGATAAAGGAAAGGAGGAAGAGAGACAGAAATAAAAATATACTGCCCTAAATAAAGATGTTAATAATAATAATTGTCCAAAAGACAACAAACTAAAGAACAGTATTTAACTATTTTTCGTATTATTAAAAGTTGATGAATCAATCAGCAATTACTTCACCTTAAGAAACCAACAAAGAATCAACATCACTACACGGTACGATAATGATGTCAAAAATGATACTAATAATAAATAATATTATTTTACAATAACAAATAGTTTCACTCGCAAATGAAACACATTATAAAAATGGCGGATATCAATGGAAAAAATGTGATTGTATTTTCATCCTTAACACATACTGTGTTGAAACGCTTTTGTACTAAACAAATTCGTTACTGTAGTATTTCAGGTACAGAAATACCACAAAAAATATCAAAAGGAACGCCTATTTAGAGTAGAAGATTGAAAAAATCCACTACTTTACTTCGTTTACTTTACATTTACTTTCAATTCACTTTTTCTTCAAAACTGACGTTTCTACAGTTTTTCATTTATTTTAGATACGAACTGTGAAAGAAAATTAGTAGAAAACAAAAAACCTACTTAAAAAATAGCTAAAAAAGTATTGTTCAACTAGCTGATAATTATCATTGACAGTATCAATAAACAAAAAACAATAACAGTTTGTTATACAACTATACTGATAGAAAAAAATAAACAATAATATATAATTATATAAAAAACGATTATATATTATTTTTTAGTTATTTATCGTTATGAAAGGGAGTCTTAGTAGTCGGTTTGCAGTTTCCAGATTTATTCGAGGAGGAATAATGATAATAATAAATAAGATCTCTCAACTCTTCATAAAATTTCGTGGAGATACGGAATTCAAGTCCGTTTCATCACAATTTCCCTTTTCACTTTCTTTTACGTACCTACTGCTTTTATCACGCACGCTGTTTACATCATATTATCTTCAAAATGCGTCATTTTTCAGATTTTTATCACACTGTTTACTTTTTCTTGTTCTGATAATATCATCCTCCTTTGCCACTCAATAAGACCCGATCTGCCAATTAATATTTTCATTATGCACAACATAGAGAAAACATACAGAGAATTAAAAGACAACGAATGATGATGATGACGTGGTTGATGAGAGCAAATTAATGCAGGGGTAAGGGGCAGTGAGAGGGGGTAAATTTCAGCCCCCCTCCCCCTACCAGAGCAGGCCCCCCCTATCATCACGAAAAGTGCTTCAGTTGTCTCCCCACCAGTCAGTGTTCGAGGAGGAATTGTTACCCCCTCCACCGTTGCCGTAAGATCCTCCATAGCCTCCTCCTCCACCTCCATAGAAACCTGAAACAACATAAAGTACAAAAAATCAATAAACTATATTCAATAAATAACTAATATAGGGGAATATAACACAAATCACACAAATTCACCAAGGCACAAAAAGTAATTGGAGATTGACAATTGGAGTTAGGGACTTCAAACGAAGATGATAAAATACTTGTGTATTGCTCTTGTATGTTGCTTTTTATGTATTCACGGTTTTTGGTTCTTGATTTTGAAACTTATTTTTGCTTATTGCTCCTCCCACTAGTGGGCGTGACTTGTTAGGACCTTCAGCCAATCACAGACCTTCAAAGAAGGTCAGCCTATAAAAGGCACTTTTACCCTCAGACATTAGTACCATTCTGTGTTTAGTATAAATTAATCTACTCTGTAATTTTGTTTTTAGTTTGTTTGAGATTGATAATGGTGTAACAGCCGAAACTAGTTTCTCACGGTTTTTAATAAATGTGGTTGTGACAACTTCAACTCTTATTATTCATCAATATTTTAATTTTCCAAACAGTTGAATTTTTCAAGGGACAAAATATTATTTGGAACATAATTATTATAACTGTAATTGGAAACATATTCAACGGTACTACTGAAACTTACCACCGGTTGCGCAAATGTCCTATCATTATGATGGTTCATCATTCGTAACACTTTTATACCAGGCTACTATCCATCACATCATTCAGTATAAAAGTGAACCACTTCTTTGTATAAAAGTGTTCTGTTATTCGAGCAATGATACCTACATTCAAATGCAGCAAGAGTCAACTAAAAATTTAAAGATCAGATGAGCATGAAAATATAGAATATACATTAGTTAAATAATTAAATCATATTATTATATGGTTTAGAAAGTAAATTAGCATTTAGATTCATAAAATAGATGCATTAGTGACAAGTGGATTGTTTTCTGCTATGTTGAGTTATAAGAAGATGGCGCATGTGCGTGAATGATGGTGCCACTTTTATACATTTTATAGTAGGTAATATGTGCTCCAATATTCAAGATATATGGATCATAAGAATGCTAGCATGTATGCAGGTACATATATGCTTTCACATAGTAGCTTTGTATAAAGTGGAACAGATAATGAACTATCTTAATTATAGGACGTTTGTGCAACAGGGGTTTAGTTTGATTAATGATTATCTATCTGTTCACTGACCAGAATTGCCAGAGTTGCCGCCTCCGTAGCTGCTGTAGCCGCCGCCTCCCGACTGGCGACCCCCGGACTGACGGCCACCGCCACCACCTCCGCCGCCACCGCCGCCTCCCGCCTGACGGTAATCGCGCGAGCCAAAGCTGCTGCCAAAACGACCGCTGCTACACACACACAAAAAAAAGAAGGGAGTTAGAAGGAAAATAAGAAATAAATTTGAAAATTTTTAAATAGATACATTTAAAAATGAAATAAAAAATAAATTAATAGATTGCATTCACTATAGCAATGTACACTATAAGCATTTAAAAAATTGAAATATGTAAAATAAATAGATTAAATTTAATTTAGGAATGTAAAAATATTGTATTTCATTGGAGTATGAAAACCGGTCGACTTGAAACACAGTCCTCTCTTCGTTCGGTCAATTATTATTTAATTCGTCGGGTCTTTGGATACTCCGTTGTATCGGTTTATTATTTTGTAAATTATTTATTCATTTATTTGATTCCTGGATTTCTTGTTCCATGACGAACTGCGTTGTTAATATCAACTTTTTTTGTGAATTCAACGACTTACAGTCAATTTTTATTTAAGAATAAGAAATATTTTACTCAGTTAATTTATTTGATTGACTGATTCGTACCTGGATGGGAATTTGCTGCTACCGCGTTTGCTGCTATAGGGATGCTTCATGTCGGCAGCCAAATTCTCCAACCAACTGGGAATCTCCTGTTTCGAGTCGCTTAGCAGCTCAACAAGATCCTTCACCAGATTTCTATTCTTCTCGTTGAAAAACGATGTTGCCAATCCTACAAATTAAAAAGAAGTCAACATTAAAATAAATAATTTCGAACGTTTGTCAAGCAAGATATTCAGACATCGATATTTTAGATAAGAAATATTAGTTTCCAGAGAGTAATCTCAGCTATTCGGAATAACGAAGCTCTAAAGACACTTCTGTTCAGCAGAAAACATTCATTGATAGTAATTTCATTCATCCAAGTCTAAGGCTACATTATGAAGTAGATAAAAGAGGTTAGAAAGGGGTGTCAATACATCTTACTTTATCCCACGTCTTATCAAAGCAGTGTCAAAATCAAGCTATTTTAACTGCTAACAACAATCACGCATTGAAGGTTGTGCTAAATTTTGGTCAAGTTATTGGATTCATTGGTAGTTAAATTAATTTAATTTATTGGTAGTCTGGGATAAAATATTGCATGCAAAAATTGTATTATGAATACCTTTAAGCAACTAATGAAATGTTTAGAACACGAGCGAAGCAACCTGACAGGCTTAAAAGCACTCATAATACAATCGCTGCATAAGCTACTACACTAACTTCTTACTACAGCCTGTTGACTTCATATTTATGATGCAGGCCTTCCCCAAAGTCTTCCAAACATGTCTGTGTCTAGTGCCTAATTCAGCATTTTCATTTGGAAAAATATATAGACTAAATTTTGTTTCCTGTAAAATCTAAATTAAAATATAATTGTAATAATAAAATCGTTGCATGAACTACTATTATAACGTATATTGACATATTTTTTGTGTTAAGGAAGCAAGTAACTAGATTGCTCTAGGAGAGCAATAAATGGGTTTGGGACTTGAACAATAATTACGGTTCATATAATTTCATTAATGGATAGCTTCAAATCTATTGGTAAAGTTTTTGATATATTATATAATAGGTGTTGCTTTCCAAAAGTCTCTATTGAATGATGGCTTAGACGCAGGAAGTAGCTCAGAGGTGTGCTAGATAGTACGCGCACTCACCTTTGCAGCTAGCCCCTGTGTAAAGGTGGAGTGATCTGTCAAGCTTAAAGCTTCAGAATTTCTTTCGGTGGGTAAGGCATACTAATGCAGTTCTATTAGCTCAATGAGGAAAGCAATTACAAACTACCTCACTCCTCGATTGTGTAGAACGCTCTTCGGAATAAAACATAACTTTGAGGTCCAAAGAGTTACCTACAGTCGAAATCGGCTATGGTACCATATAAATACATATAATAGGTATATTTTCTATCTATCCTGGAAATGTGTTATGTATTTTATAAATCTAAAATGTCGATTATGAATTTTTATGTATTTTATACATTTAAAATGTCGATTATGAAAAATTCAAATTCAATTCAACTCAATTCTACCCGCTACTCACACATATTATACGTTGTCATTTTTTAAAAATGAATTATAACTATTATTATTATTATTTTTGTTGTTATTATTATTATTATTATTATTATTATTAATATTCATCCACTGACCTCCTTTAAAGGGGTATATAGTTTTGTCAACAAATTTAAGTCATTAAAATAAAACGCTGTCATCTGTTTTACATGTCATTATGAGCGTGAAATTCTTCATTTGAGTATGCACATATATTTAACAATTCTTCCTTTATTTTAATTCTAAATTTATCACCTGTGATTGCCTTTAAACGCGCTGGTAGAGAATTATATAGATGGATCCCTGCACTTTTTACTACTCTTTCATACAATGTTGTTCGATGTAAGTCGTCTTGTAAGTCTTGTCTGTGCCTGGTTCTATAACTGCGAAAGAATTCACCTGTTTTGAATTTATCCTTATTTTTTTTTCAATAAAGCAGATAGCTTCAAAAATATACAGGCTTGGAAGTAAGTGTATCCTTAATTTCTTAAAATATGGTCTACAACTTGTGCGAATGGATTCCCCTATCATTACTCGTAATGCCCACTTTTGAATTAGAAATATCTCAATCACCTGACATGAATTGCCCCAGAAAACAATGCCATAAGCAAGAAGAGAATGGAACAGTGCAAAATAAACGCTCTTAAGAGTTCTTGAGTCTAATATAGTTCTCAAGTTTCTAAGGAGAAAGACTACTAGATGAGTTTGTTTTTCAAGTATTCTAGGTGACGTCTCCTGAATAACTCTTAATTTAAATATGAAATTGGGAAATTCAATATCAAATTACGCATGTACACTACACTTACCGAGATTTCCCATTCGTCCGGTACGTCCGATACGGTGAATATACTCCTCAATGTCGCTGGGCAGGTCGAAGTTTATGACATGCGTGACATGGGGAATGTCGAGGCCACGCGCCGCGACGGCCGTCGCCACCAGAATGGGCGTCTCCTTCGACTTGAAGCGATAGAGCGCCTCTTCGCGCTCCTTCTGCGTCCGGTCGCCGTGAATTGACGTCACCGGGTAGTGCGCCTCGTGCAGAAAGTCATCCAGCGAATCGGCGCCTCGTTTCGTCTCCACAAACACCAGCGTCAGAGAAGGATTGTCTAAACATCACAAAACAAAACACAACAAAATTAGACAGTTTTTACAACATGAAATTTCATTTTTTCATTTCCACTACACAACCATACAATAATATTTTAATAGTTCCAAAGGTTACAAAACCTGTTTGGTTGAGAAATGAATTATAAACAAAAAATTAAATTAAAACTACAGAAGCAAAGACATATATTATGTCAATTTACATATTGTCATAAAAATTTAAAAATTCAGAGAAAGCTAACCTAACCGGCCTATAACTTGGACATAATACTATTGACAGATCAAAATAAATATGTTACTCAAAATACTAAATACTTGATTGATACTCCTGAGTTGAGTGATGTTCCTGTGATACCTTTCCACATCATCTTGTTGGACAAGGTGACCATGCACTAATTTGAAAAATTTTGTATTTTGCTTACATCCTCCGGAAGCAGATTCGAAAAACGAAAAGAATATTTTAAATATATTCATATTCAGAGGCCTAGGGACAATCATATAGGTGGGCTATTGATTTACATGCTGCTCAGTTAAGGACCCGACCTGGCCTTATTGAGATCGTGCCGTAGTTCGTTCGCCCGTCTGTGCCCTAGCGTTTCAAAGGAAGATTCCAGACTCTTCAGCCTTGGTATATAGCTTGCTCATAGGCCAAGTGAGATCGCTAATGATTTTGGAGTTATAAACATAATTATAGAATATAAATAGATGTAAAACAGATTTCCACCACAGGCTCTAGGTTAGTTTAGGCTAGTGAAATTCGAAATAATGGACAGCTAGTTCATTCCTGAATACCAAAAAATAATAATAATAATTGAAGAATATCATGAGAGGCTGCTGCTTAGCTTATTTATCCACTTCATTTTCAAAGTGCAAACGTTGACGTTTTAATTTTTGATTGTGTTGAAATCTTTTCTTAAATTATTTTAAATCGTCGAATTAAAAAAAAAACAAGAAAGAAAATATTGATGATAGATGATGAGATCTGTTGAACAAGGAGAAAAGGAAACAAAACACTCTTCCAAGAACGATCGATGTGCATTTTTTGAGAATTGGATAGTATATGATGTTTATAGAAATCGAAGCAGTTATATGTATAAGCTTTCAGCACAACTGATAACAATTATTTATGTAAATTGGTCGGGTCTTTGGATACTCCGTTGTATCGGTTTATTAATCTTATAAAGTAAGAGCAATTCAAGTAGTATAATAATGATGAAATGATAGTGTTGACTACCACCACCACCACTTCTATTACTTTTGTCGTCGAATGCGGCTGAGAGCAGATCGAGCAGGAAGGAGCGCTTGTCTGACTCGGGCACGTAGACGATCTTCTGGGTGATGTTCTCCGAGGTGGAGCCCACACGGCCCACCGCCAGAAATATGTAGTTTTTCAAAAAGTCACATGCCAATAACTGCAAATGCACAACAGAGAATACAATGGATTAGATACACGAACAGCAATGAGTAATGTATTTAATTATATTTGCGAAGAATGGAGAAAAAACGAAAACCAGAAGAAGACAGAAGGAGGAGGAAAAAAGAAGAACAAGAAAAATAAGAAGAAGCAAGGGGACAGAAGAAGTAGAGCCGATCCTGCTCACCGCCAAGAATATCTGGTTTTTCCAAGTCACAAGCCAATTACTGCAAATGTACAACACAAATACAAGAAATCATATAGACTACCTCAGCTCAGAATTTATAGGTTTAAAAGCGTCACATTAATATTGTACAGTAATATGTAATCTATAATTTATTATAATTGCGGATGAAGAAAAATAAGACGAGAACAAGGAGGAGAAAAAGACAAAAAAGGAGGAGGGGTGGAGAAGAAGAGAAACAAAACGAAGTAGAGGAAGAAAAACTTCTTCTCTTCCTTCTTATCCACCATCTTCTTCTTATTTTGCTATCCATTTTTTCGTATTTTCTTCTACACTTTTCTATCTTCTTCTTCTTACTCATCATTTCTCTTCATCTCCTCCTTCTCCTTCTCCTTTTTCAATCCCACCTTACTCTACTTCAGCGTTAGAGTATTGTTATGAAACGCCAGAAGGAAGAGAGAAATATTTTCTGCACTGTGTCAATAATGCTTCCGTTTAAAGCGATAACAGGTACGTTTTGTTTACTACCCCTGTTCTCCCCTTGCCTTGCAGTCACCGAGAATAGTTGTGGTCAACTATTATCAGTGCAAATTGATTATTATTAAAAAAAAATTCTGAGGATAAAGCCCACATAGGTCTGAAATCTGTGCGTGGGTAATGAATTGGATGATGGTGATTGATGAGTTGGACCTACAGTTAAAGTGGGTTCCGAACTACCGGGAAGTGATTATATAGCAGAGAATATTTTTTTTGCTGGCCTATCAAATCGGTCACCCTTACAATGAGCGCCCACGAGTTTCGTAGCTTATCTCTGATTGAACAGATACCTGCTACGGCACTCGGCTATCACTTTCCAAATAATCAGAATAATCTCGAAAGGTAAAGAATTCTCTAGCGCCTCCTGGAATGTGATAAAAACTGATATAAGCGGATGCTCTTGTAAACAAGCATTCAGTAATAATTGTTCAAACTTCGTAACGAGTGGCAGTTCAAGTTTCCATTAATACGGACCGTGTAATTCAGTGAGCGTTACTACGGACTGCGTAATCCAGTGAGCGTTATACGAACGTTCATGTGATACGTAGTGTGTAGTAGTTTATGCAACGATTTTATTTTGACCCTTATTAAGGCACGAGTTAGATGTAAGTTATAACACGAGCGAATGCGAGTGTTATAAATATCTCACGAGTGCTTTAATGGCCAAATAGAATCGTTGCATACACTATTTTATCTACGACCACTAGTATACATTTAATTAAAACAATTTCATTTTACCTGTGACTGTCAGAGATACCTAACCTCTCATCTCAAATACGAGAAGTTATAGTAGATTGTTAGGTTAGCAGCTTAGTTAGCAGTTTGATCAAATCAGCTGATAGTTTCACAATATTGAATTACGATATTGATTCCATCAAAAATGCTTCTGATTGGTCCAGAACCCGTGTTATAATGTAGAACCTGTACTATAATGAGCTCATTATGCAACGGGTTTCAAAAAGTATTTCGAAAAGACAGCTGTTTTGGCATCAATTGTGAAACTGTAATGTATACATTATGACATGGTCGTAGATAAAGTGATAAACGCAACATATTGTGACTACATTATTGAGATTTCCTTTACAGTTTATACAAGTGTACAAATATTCATTCCTATTTTTGTAATACGCTGACACACCTGTGCTCAAATGTTTTAACTGTACTTTTTTTAGACGTTTCTTTCTGAATCATTAAACAGTTGTTTGTTAAATACTTGATCGGTCTATCAACAGTTAGTGATTAGTTTCTGTATAGTAATACAGCAAATTCATTACTAGCAGAATATTATTGATTTATTCGTTTCTGATTGATTTATTTTGTGTGACAACTGATTAGTGCGAGTTGTAAGTAATTTGTTTAAATAAAGTGCGAGTGTTAATTAAAGTGTTGCCAGCATTGTTTTAGAGACAGAAACCGTAACATTATCGTCGACATATACTCTAGCAAGTATTATTAGAATAGAATGGAATTTATTGCTATTTTCATACAAAAAAAATTCTCTTATAAAAAGATTACAATTCATACAGTATATAATAGCCAAATTACATCATAAAAACAGTATGAATACCTATTTGAAATTTTCATACTATCTTTCCTAGGCCCTCACCAAAAAAGTAAAAAGCTTGTAATGTAGAAGGGAGTTTGTGACTTTTTAAATGCGCTTTATATCAGAACAGGAATTTGACAATACAGATATTTAACCAAACAAGAGTAAAATCTATTTAAAGGAGTACATATTATTACAATGGAATATATTCAAAAGCTGAAGACAAATATTGGAGTTACATCATTAAATGTAATCATTAAATGATTTAATAGTCCATTATGGATTATTATTATTTGTCCACTCACAAATCATTTAGACAGTGCCTTCGATTGTTTTATCAAAGAGACTAGTTCAAAGTGGACACAATTTTAATTATAAATAGCAAGATTTATAGTGCAGGCAGGTAATGGAAAAGTACATACTGTAATCAATTCCTATAATATTATTGTGTTAAAATTTATATTTTCACAATTTCGTATTATAATAAAGATTCATTCATTTAAAATAACAATAGAAAACTAGACGTGTTTTTTAGGTATCAATTTTGTTATTATTTTGCTTTAAATATTCAATTGTATCTTTCAAACCAATAGCCTATACTAACATTTATTTTAATATACTAACATTTGTATAATGAGCAGAACAGATATGTTTTTTCAGGTTTCTTGTAGTATACATGTTATTTTTTAATTCAATGTCTTATATGATATTGGCATTTTAGAGATGCACCATCCCTCAGCACAAGCTTTGTTTAAAGAGGGATATAACAATAAAATTATTTCATTTATGATGTTTTATGTAGATATTAATTATTATAAGAAGTGATGTGATTTTAGTTTGAATATATGAATGTTTTATTATGTATTGTTGACAATAAATAAATTGAATTGAATTAAAATAAACATTATTTCCTACACAATCAGTAATTTCGAACATTAAAACTTTACAACTCTGCCATTTATGAAATAATATCAATTTATTTACAGAAACAACTACAAAATATTATTGATTTAGTCCAGTTGCACCAACCTGTATCTCCTTGGGAAATGTGGCCGAGAACATGAGCGTCTGTCGTTCTCCGGTAGGCGGCATGTAGTCGCCCTGCACGATGCGCCTAATCTGGGGCTCGAAACCCATGTCCAACATCCTATCTGCCTCGTCGAGCACCAGGAAGTGGCAGTTGTCGAGGCCGATCTTGCCTCGTTCGAGCATGTCCACCAGTCGACCCGGTGTGGCCACCAACAGGTGACAGCCGCGGTCTAGGTCACGCATCTGATCCACCACTGAGGCGCCACCGTAACTGCAACATTACAGACGATTTTATATTTATTAATTAATGACAAAAATAAAAGGACAATAAAAATAGTAAAACAATTCAAGTACTTTAGAGAATTTTTCTATTTATTTTGTAGATTACGTCTTACGTGCCACAATTACTGGTAAATGTGACCAAAAAATTCCTGTGCTGTCAATTGAGAATTATGAATCACAATTGTGGAGGAATTTAATTTCATTATTTCGTTATTTATTTCATTTTTGAAGGCGATTATCAACCAATCAATTTCTTCATTCAAGACATACAAGTCTTTAAGGAAATTATCAATCAATCAATTTATTTATTCAAGGCATACACAAAATGTAAATGAATGCGTCAGTTGAATATTAAAAATTTACAAATTAATATTATCATTATTTGCGAAGAAAGCAGTTATGGGCTATGATCATCTTTGATTGGATGTAATTTTCACGGATAAATAAATAAATATTGCTATTAAAATGCATGCGATAATTAAGCTGCATCTTTGAGCCGTACCCAAACAACATGCCATATGTCAAAACATCCATAAATTACAAAAAAACAAGCACCGTCGAAACTACAAAATAATTACAAGCCACTCAATTATTCATCTATTGATTAATGACAAAAATAGCAGGATAATAAAGATGGTTAACCATGGAGGTATAAGAAAGTGGAGGGAGCATAGGTATACCGCCCGTGTTAAAAAAGAGCAAACGAAATGGAAGCGAATCTGATGCCATAGACGGCAATTTCATTACGAAATCTCAAAACTTCTCGCTAGCTAGGAGAGAAAAAACAACTAACTTGCAAATAGCTAATTTAGAAAAGGGTGGAAGGGCAACTTATTTATAGCTTATCCTAGAAGGTGGTCACAAAAAACGGCCGGTTTTATACAGATTTAGATAAAACTTCCAAAAAGTATCGCAAATAATAAATAATAATCATGTACCTACTTCAAAAAAGTAAAAAATAATAATATGAGTTCAAAAAAGATTCACAGCTAATCTAGCCTACTTAAACCTATTCAAGTGTCTACAATTCAAAACTTGGAAAGGCAAACTTTGAGATTTACATATAGGCCTGTATGCTGGAATATGATTTTCATAAAATGTGTTCATGATTCACAAGCATAAATTATTCAAATTAATTTCCTTGATTGTCAGCTTATCAAGTTTCAGCTCCAAACAAGGTTTATAGATATTCTAATCACATAAAAAATGACACCTATCGTTGCCCTGTTAAATACACAAAAAACCAGTTATTATAATAATCTACGATAAATATGTATCTACATAATCAGGCTAACGGTGGCTGCCATTTTAAATGAAATTAGTCTACCTATAGGAACCTATTTAAAGGCATGTTTCAATGAGAAGGTGCTGATCACATGTATTCACTGATAACTCGAAATACTATGGAATCTAATGTAAATTAATATGATGAATTTCCTATGAATAGAAAGTACATAGATATAATAAAGAGGTATAAAGTTTGGAAGAATATATGTTCAAAATTTAAAGTTGATTGGTCAAAGCGTACGAAAGTTACGCTTTGCGTACGAACAGATATACCCACAGATAGCCGCGTGCCTCAGACAAGTCAAAAGTCTCGCTATGCTGCTATGCTCGTTCAATTATAATAAATAACATAACTTGGTAAAATAGTACTTGGAAATACTTACGCAACGGATGGACGCAATCGAGAGCGATAGGCGAATTTCTTTGATTCCTCGTAGATCTGTGTGGCCAGTTCACGGGTGGGAGCGAGCACCAAGCCCAGCGGGTGCTGCTTACGACGCCCGTATGACTGCAATTCACAAAATGAATCCATCATGTCACAGCTATGCAAATATCTACTTTTGGTACTTACGTATTTAACAAGCTTAACGTAACCTCGCTAGGATGTGAATTCCTAGATTTCGAATTCAATAATGTAATGCTCTTTTCGATTAACGGGACGTAACGATCTAGCGAGGTTAGGTTAACCTTGTTAATAGTGGCCTCCATAAGTACCATACTTTTTCACAAAGATTGACTTATCCTACATAATAAACGGCTAATTGGTGTTATCTGTCGACACACCTTGAGATAAAGAAATTGAACTAGCTGCATTATTGACATGCGAGTTGTAAAATGGTATCTCTTCAGTCTAATATAGCGAAAATATTTGAAAAGATAATAAATAATCAGTTATGTAATTTCCATAAGAAAAATGAAATATTAGTCAATGAACAGTATGGGTTTAGTAAGGGCCTTGGCACTGAAGTAGCTATTTCTGAGTTTGGTGATGGGATCACAAAGGTCTTGGATGAAGGTCATCATTCGGCTGGTTTATTTTGTGATCTATTCAAGGCTTTCGACTGCATCAATTATACACTACTCCTCAATAAACTCAAAGACTACAATATAAGTGAGGAGAGCCTGAAATTATTTGTATCATATCTGAGAAACCGTAAACAAAGAACAGTCTTGTATAAAAATAATGTTAAATAGTATTCTAAATGGAAAGGAATCAGATTATGGGTACCCCAGGTCTATTTTGGGGCCGGTTCTGTTTACCTTATACATAAACGGTTCAACTGTAGAAATACCCACTAAAATAGTTCTTTATGCTGATGACACAACTGCTATTATTAAGGGAGATAACATATCGGATCTATTTAACTCTACAAATGATCTCGCCTCTAAAATAAAAACCTGGTTTTCAAATAATGGACTATTACTAAATGCAGATAAAACTAGAGAAATACATTTCCAAACACTTAGAAGAGAGAATAATGAGGATCGTCAAAGGATGTCTGTCACTGCTTAAAAAAGCTACTTCCCAAAAATTCCTTGGCATATACGGTGATCCTTTTTTTTTTTAATGGGAAACTCAGATAGAGAAACTTGCAGCAAAACTCACATCAATAAATTATGTTTTCAGCATTTTGACAAACGCAATATCTTTCAATGTTTGCAAAATAGTTTTTTTGCGTATGTACACTCTATTCTCAAGTATGACATAGCAGTCTGGGGAAATTCAATTCACATTAACAAAATATTAATCCTTCAAAAAAGGATAGTTAGGACTACGCTTCAGGTGAGCAGAAGAGCTAGAGTGCCCGAGAAAGTACTTCCTACATGGAATCGGGGAAGCGAACTTCCACCACCACAGATGCTCTGTATATGTGTGAATGAGTGGTGAGACTGATCTGCGCACAGCTGAATGCGCAATGTCACTTTCTCTGTCATCGTTGTGATGAACAGAACGACTCTCAGCTCACAAGACCAGCCTGTTAGCAAGATATGCTGGTGGTGAGCGCTGAGAATAAGAGAGAGAGAGTCCAGCGAAGGGGAGTAAATTCTGCTATGTGGTGGGAGTGAATTGTAAGGGATAGAGCATCGGACCTCTCTCTCTCTGTCATCTCGGGCTGTGATGGAAGTATTTTCTCGGGGAATTTAGTTGCCGATCTCTTTTCAAAAAATTGGGAATATTAACTATTACCAGTCTTCATATAACTTACTAGAAATGCAATAACTGTGCATGAAAAAAAAATAAAAACCTCTATGAAAACTTTTTGTTCTCTCATAATTACAGTACACGCGGCATGCAACAGTACAGATACCCGATACATAGAGTACATTTGTATGAGAGAAGTCCACAATATGCTGGAATCAAATTATATAACAAACTTCTTGCATCTGTTAAAACCTTAGAGCTAAACACATTCAAAGAACTAATTAAAGCATTTCTAATAAATAAGTCTTATTACGAAGTTGAAGAGCATCTTCAAGACTCATTGACCAACATCTAAGAAAAATGTATAAGTTTATGGAATAGATATGTGATTTCTGTGACTTAGTAAGAAACTAAATTGTATAGGCTAATAAATTTCTGATGAGACATCTGCCTCAACAGTTTTTCTGTAATTTTGGTGCTTTATGTCAATAAAGATTTATTTATTTATCTGCTAGAATGCTGCAGAGTAGCACACTGACCCTAGCATTGGGATTGACGTTGAACCCATGCGGTCCGCGCTCGAACATCTGATTGAGAATGGGCACGAGGAAGGCGGCCGTCTTGCCGGAGCCGGTCTGCGCACACGCCATAACATCTCTGCCCGCCATTATAATCGGAATCGCGTACTTCTGCACCGGCGTCGGCTTGTCGTAGCGCGCTAGCTTTATGTTGTTCGAAATTATCTCAGTCATCTTGATGTCCTCAAACTGCAACACACAAATCAAAAACACTGATTTATCCACTTTTTACTAGTCGGATGATGCACAAATAAGTCTTGAGATTGAGCGTGGTTAGATAAAGAGGTTAATTGGTGAATGATGAGAAGCATGCGTGGTTGAACTCAAGACTGCAGGAAACTAAGCCAGCTAGTCCTGTCTAGTCATAGACAAGCGCTCCAACCAACCGCACTCCCAGAGCCGCCAATCGATACATTTGAATTAAATTTCTTCATTTCAAAAAAAAAAAAAAAAAAAAAAAAAAAAAAACAATAGAAAAAACCCAGGTGTATCAAACAAAAATCATAAAATATAATAAATTTAAATTATATCAATAGGTAATCTATCTGCGACTAAGTCATAAAGTAGAGTATATGAAGAATTACTAACATGAAGAATGAGAAAATTAATTGAAATCCCATTCCTCAACTTTTTTTCTCATACAAAACACAACTCCAAGAGGTTAGAAAGTGATGTCAGGCTGAAACGAAGTCAAGTGCGAAATTTCATGCGTGTACAGTAAACATGTTCCCAAACGAGTTAAAGTACGATATTTCTCGTCATACTCGTCTAAACAAATTACTAATATAATTTTTTTTTTATTTTATAATTTCTTCCTGGTGACTTTTCAAGAGTATAGAAATTGTCAAAGAATGAAAAAAAATCACACACACATGTATTATATGAAACATTACACGATCAACGTTCTGTTATATTTTCATCCATAAATACTTGCACACTGTAGTAGACACAGTCTTAAATATTCTTTCAATTTTTTCTTAAAAATATCCTTGTTCTTAATCTCTTTCACAGATGACGGCAGTTTACTCATTAATTTTAGACCCATGTATGTAGGTTTCTTCTCATACTGGGCTGTCCTATGGTACCTAGAAGCATATTTATATTTATTTCGGGTGTCATACTTATGCGTGTCACAATTTCTTATAAATTCTTTGTCTCTAGTGTACATAATCACTTCAAATAGTATGTACAGGGCAGGCACAGTTAGAAGTCCTAAATCTTTAAAATATCCTCTGCAGGACTCTAGTGGCTTTAGACCTTTTATTGCTCTCACAGCTCTTTTGTATCCTGAAAATTCTCTCTAAATTTTGGAGGCTGGAGCTTCCCCAAACCAATATTGCATAACGAACATGCGACATAATGAGGGCATGGTATACTGCAGTTGTCAATTTATCATTGCCGGTACTCAACCTTGACATCTGTTTAAATGCAAATACTCCTGATGAAATTTTACTGCACAGCTGATCAATATAGTAATCCCAAGACAAGTTTTGATCCAGCAGGACACCCAGAAACTTCACACACAGAGGCTGCTCAACACTTACTCCATTTATTTCAACGTTATAAAAAATAAGGAAAACAATCTTCTATTTATTTTAAAGCAAAATAAAAACTCTGAAACTAATGAATGGTATGGTGAGTCATGGGAGAATTTTAAAAACGATCATACAATGAAAAAACAAAGAATACATTGATTTATTTATTCATAACCGAGCATACTGTAATGAATCAGTTGTTTACTGCATTCTGCAATCAGCTGTTTACCGGTTGAAATCCATAGGTGGTAAATTGTTGATATTGTAGCGTAATGATGAAAATAAATTACAGTTGTTTTTTGATGTATCAGCGTGTAAACAATTCAGTTGTAGGAAAAAGAGTATTTGAAAAGTGCATTCAAAGTGGTACTGACCGAATCGATGTGAGGGGGAACATCGCTGCCGGTAGCGTCGACCGGAATGCCTTCGTACTTGTTGAAGTTGATGCCCGTGTTGTCCGAGTGGAACAGCTGCGACTCGGTCTTCTCATCGCGCGGCAATATCTGCAGCCACTCGTTGTCACTGCTGCCCCCTCCACCGCCACCACTGCCGCCCCCGCTACTCTCCTGCCAACGGTCGTTGTTGGCAGGCAAAGGATCCCTCTGCCCCCCGCCCCCGCCACGCCCGCCCCATGATTGGTTACGGTCACGGTCCCGGTCCCTGCACACAAACAAATTTACAATTATAATTCAAAATAAAATTTATTCAAAGTACATTAAAAAAAATTAATTCAGTTCACCAAGGTGTCTTTTATCAGTCAAACATTTAAAATAATTTGTAGGTGAGATCAATTGCCAATATTCAGCCAGGTATACAACTAACATGACATTGCTGTCAATGTACTACGGTTTGCAGATGATCAAGTAATCTGTGAAGTTCCCACAACGAAATAATTGATGAACAATCTAATATCAAAACTGACCCCGTATTTCTATTAAAATTTTTCACTCACTTCTATTGGAGGGACGATGCTTCTCTTTAGAAGCAAAAATATTGAGTAAAAATCATAATTTATATAGAAATACAGTGTCAGTTTTAATAAGATTGATCAAGTAATACTGCAAGAATATGAATACGATCTACAAAGAGCATCGCCTAAACTCAATCTCCGTCATGGCGAGTACAATATGAAAATCTCAAACAAAACACAAGCAATGGCATTTTTAGGAATGTAACCAATAACATAAAAAATAGTTCTCAAGAGTCTGGGAACAGTTATATAATTTCAAGTACTTAGAATGTGATATGAAGATCAAGACTTAATTACCATAACTATTAAGCCATATCTATAAGTAATTCCTTGTATGGGGAGGGATCTATTATAATCATGAAGATCCACTCATAAGAGCTCAGAACCTTTTATTGTGAATAATTAACTTTAAACCAAGATTCTTTCCAACTGAGCAATTCTTTCAGGAGTTTAACGTTCTAAGCGTGCGGCATGCAACTATACAAATCAAGCATATGATTCTCATTTTCATCAAAATATATCCTAGATAACCAGAAATGTAGATCATTCTTACAACACAAGAGCTAGAAATAGGGAGCTGTATATTGTAAGAAGAACTACAACCTTTGGTCAGAAATCTGTATTGTATACAGGCTGTAAAAATTTTAATATACCGTCAACTAACAAGAGAATCAATTTTTTTATTATTTGTTTTGTAAATACTTTTACCATTATTTCATATTTATGTTTTTGTGTTTATATTTTATATTATATACGTTATATTCTTCGTTTATGATTTAGATCGGATTAATTCTAATTTTGGCACATAGTTTCTATAGTTGGATGCTTTAATCGATTAGCAAAGAGACTAACTAATTGAATTTAATTTATACTCAAGTAAACATACCGGCCGCCACCGCGATATCCGCGACTATCGCCCCAATTGTCCCGGTCGCCGCCCCTCTCCCCGCCCCTATCGCGGTCCCTGTCTCCATTGAAGTTATCGTAGTCAAGGCCGTTGCGCCTATTGCCGCCTCCTCGACCCCCGTAATCGTTGCCACGGTTGTTCTGGTTACCTAAAAAAAGGATAAAAAACAATCAATATAATTATTTTATCTACGACCATGTCATAATGTATACATTTCAGTTTCACAATGCTTTTTGAAACCCGTTGCATAATGAGCTCATTATAGTACAGGTTCTACATTATAACACGGGTTCTGGACCAATCAGAAGCATTTTTTATGGAATCAATATCGTAATTCAATATTGTGAAACTATCAGCTGATTTGATCAAACTGCTACACCAGCTGCTTTAACCTAACAATCTACTATAACTTCTCGTATTTGAGATGAGAGGTTAGGTATCTCTGACAGTCACAGGTAAAATGAAATTGTTTTAATTAAATGTATACTAGTGGTCGTAGATAAAATAGTGTATGCAACGATTTTATTTGGCCATTAAAGCACTCGTGAGATATTTATAACACTCGCATTCGCTCGTGTTATAACTTACATCTAACTCGTGCCTTAATAAGGGTCAAAATAAAATTGTTGCATAAACTACTATTAGAATAACAAGAATGAAAACTAAAAAGTGACGAAATAAAAACAGGAACAGTGACACAACAGGGGTTAAAATGCAGATTTATTATACATTGTTTTGCATTCTACAGAGATGGAATAATATTATTAATGCTTTTAGTAACTGGTAAAATGTATTGTTGCTGAAAAATTAATTTTATAAAACTTTTTTACATCAATACAATAAATTGATATCCATAATTTGTAGCCTGTTCCAAAAGTAATATTATTAGTACGTGTAATTGTAGTTACTGTCAAAATTGTCGTCATTGTAAAACGTACTTACAAGAAGAATTACAAGAAGAAGAAGAAGAAGAATTACAAGAAGAAGAAGAAGAAGAATTACAAGAAGAAGAAGAAGAAGAATTACAAGAAGAAGAAGAAGAATTACAAGAAGAAGAAGAAGAAGAAGAAGAAGAAGAAGAAGAAGAAGAAGAAGAAGAAGAAGAAGAAGAAGAAGAAGAAGAAGAAGAAGAAGAAGAAGAAGAAGAAGAAATAGTAGTACAATGAGGATAAATAGGAAGAGAAGCAGAAAAAGAAATAAAGAGAAGGAAAAATAGAGAAAGTAGGAGAAAAAAGGGAAGAAGTGGTTTAAGACAAAAATGATTATCAAATTAAATTTGTAATTGGCTCTTCATGTTCTAGATGACGGTCAACCAGGTCGTCAACAAATAAATAACCGATAGAAATTTATGTAAAAGGCATCGTTAGTGTAGGCAAAATCACCTCTGAACTAATCGCTCCAATTTCTCGTTGCCACTTTGAATTAAAACCATCTGATTTTATATAAAGCTTCGAGGGTCCACCAAGGACACCTACAGAAGATAAGTCTATAACTTAGTTCATGCCAACAGATTAGGCGATTGTAGAAATTTTTGTGTTGCCGGATATGGGACCATGCCAGCAGCTGATAGCAGAGAATCACCAACCTCAATGCACGAATTGACTAAATCATTCGTACCTTGTTCCCTAGTCTGCAAGTCTGACAAGGCTAGCAGTCGGTTGGTTCGTTAACGCAGTCAGATGTTGTTTTTGCCACAACACAATTTATTCCAAAAGCATAATTTCATGGCGAAGAGCGGGGGTTCCCAAGCGGTGGTACGCGGGAAGATTTCAGGCGGTACGCGTCACGTAGCCTCAAACAAGCTTCACATTAATCATAATACACATTGATCTTTGTTGATTTCTATGTTTTTTTTTTGCTAATTGTAGCAATCGTATGACATGTTTTTCTGTAGATATGAGAAATTGACTGTAATGTGCATAACTGTTTTATTTTTCTTTCAATGTTATTGAAAATCAATGGAAAAGTGAATGGATAATTAAATATAAATTTTCATTACTTCTTTAATAAAAATAAAATGGATAATGGACATGTTTCTGATAGAAAATGTGTTTCTAAAAAATTAGGATCAGAGGGGCTTTCTTTCAATCTACACCCCTTAAGACTGGTGTTGGTGGTACGCCACAATCTTCAAAAACCTTCAGGTGGTACACAGTTCCTAGAACGTTGGGAACCCCTGGTGTACACTTACAAATAAAGATAGTTCATTTAAAAACGTAATAAAGAAGAATTCAATTTCCAATAAAAATTTCAAAAACGAAAAATGATTTACCGTAGCCAGATCCTCCACGACGTCCGTAGTCTCTTTCCCCCCTATCCCTATCTCTGTCGCCGCGGCTGTCGTTGTAGTTGTTGGAAGACTGAGAGCCAACGCCGCCTCCTCGCGAGTTGCTATCACCTAAACAACAAACACAAGTATTAAAACATTAAAAAGTTAATATTTAACTAATAAGATTAGTGGCATCCCGACACATACCGCCTTCATATACTGGGAGCTACCACTTAAAAATTTTCAATTCAAGAGTAGCACGACGGCCCTATAATGGTCTAAGTTCATACGAATTCTTTTTGAATTTTACTACAAGGTAGTGAGAGGTCTGAGGGATGATTTGACTGGGTGTGAGATGAGCGAGGTATAGTAAAACCAGATGGAAGTTACTATTACTGAAACTGCAAACCTAAATTTAGCAAGAATTTTTGTTACGTGCTTAAAACAGTTGATGTGTTGTGTTTCATTGTATACTAATTGCATCAGTTTGTTGAAGTTAATGTTTTTTATTGTTGTATTTATATGTTGGATTTATTGAAACTCTACGAATGTATAATGTAAATCGCAACTCTTTGTGTAGATGGATCACCTCGAGAATGGCATTGGCCCCCATAAGAATACATTCAAGCTGACGCTGTTCTCGTGATGATCTACCTACATAGGAAATGACAAAAAGTTTCATTATCATACCGGCAATGTTAGATTAAACAACGTTAGGTACTTTCAACTCAAGAGTATGGAGGTACATATTTACTTGAATATGGATTTTTCCTATGAATTTTGGCAAGCATATTCTACAACTATTTATTATAAGCATATAGCACTAGAATAATAAATTTCTAGAGAGAATAGAAAAATATGAATTTTCTAATAGTGCAGGTTAGAGGTTAAAGATTGAAGGGGAGTTAAAGAGGATTTGAACGAACTGGAAATAACCCTGGACAATTTGAGAAACAAAGCCGAAAATCTAATGAAGATTATAGAAATAAAAACAAGATTCAAACAAAAAACAGACAAATGACAGACATGGTATTTACAGATAGAGAACAACAGAGATCAGAACGAATGAAAAACATTTTTCACTCCTTAAACATCCCTAGAAACTAGTTAATTATTTTGTTTCGGCCCTTGAAATCCTTACAGGAAAAAAATAGTTACATCGACGGAGAAAGAAAATTCTAGAGAATAATTACCGACTATAGAAAAATTGAGAATTTTAACGTCTAAATCAGTTGAACAAATTATTCAATTATTTGTACAGCTCAGTTATTATATTATTGAACTATTGATCACCGCATTATTATTAAATTAGTATTTGTTTTTTAATGGGCTCTACCAAGCCACAAACAGTTGGCCGAATATTGTGTCATACAATAATAAATTGCATCGTAGTTTCATAGTGATGACTTGTTTTGACGGTATCTTTTGGTCAATAAATGATTATCTTATATAACTATTAATCGCTGATTATTAAATTAGTATTTGAATTCTAATGGGCTCTACCGAACCTTAACGGGTTAAGTGAAAGAAAGAGCTCTTGTGTCTCAATTTCTTCCACAGCCTTTTGTAGCGATAAAAAAGGACAATTATCAATAAATTAATCAAAAAGGTAGCCTAATATTGTGTTGTACAATAAGTGCATCATAGTTTTCATTGTGATGACAAATATTGGTGGTATCTTTTGGTCAATCTTCTATATAATAAGAGTGAGTAGGTGTGTGTGTTTTGTCTTACGGATTTCACAACGGCAACGATTTGGAACACTAACCTTGGCACATAGCTTCCTCCAAACTCAATTCAGTGCACCTAGAAGCCCGATTTTTTTTCTTCCAGACTTTTCAAAATTAACGTTCAAATTTTACTTATGGGCAGTACTGGTCCTGTTTGTAACGGTGACCGATAAGATCGGGCAGCAAAAAAGACACTGTTCTCTGCTGTAAAATCACTTACCGGTGGTTCGGAACCCACCTAAAACTGTAGGTCCAACTCATCAATCAATCATCAATCACTACTGTTTAGATGCAGGAAGCTCATAGAAAGCTTGTTACTATGATGCAAAAAGCTCACAAGACAAAGCAACACATTTGTTCCATATCATTATTGCTGCCCCTAATTCCCATTTTGGAATTAAATTGGCATTGGGGTTGAAATCCATACAACAAATCTTCAATTTAAACATCCCGTTGCAAAGCACGGGTAAACCAGTAGTAAATAAATAAGATGAGACATATCTGCTTCCGATATAATAGGTTATGATAAAAGAATGGCAGAGTAGGCGAAACATCCGGCTGATAACAGCAGTGTTGTCAAACTGAAAATGAAACTCCTATCATTAGTATTGGTGATAGTAATATTGTGGTAAATATCCTTAACAAATAATACAGATGCTGTCAACCACTAAATTAAAATTAATTTCAATTTATTTAGTGGTTAAGACACCTGTATTCGTTTTGAAAATGAAACTCATCTTTCACGCAATGAATCAAGCGCAACTCTATTTTGGCGAAATTGCTTTATCTTGAGACACACTCATGCAAAAAAAGGGTATATCAAACTTGTTGGAAATACCAGCGCTCCAAGTTTGTTGTTATATATCCCCACTTTACAACAATACATTAACACAACAATATTGTAAAATATCCAACAATAAAATAACACAATAATATTCTAGTACATTTAAAGGTTACAAAACCTGTTTGGTTGGGAAATGAGAACTAAAAACAACAATCTAGTTAAAAAATAAATTAAAAAAAGAATAACTTAGTCAAACTACAGAAAAATACTTCATTGCCATAAAACTTTTAAAACTCAAAAAGAAGCCTACGATTGCCGGCCTATAACTTAAATATATCGACGAATTGGAATAAATAAATTTGCAAGTTGAAAATTTTATAAGAACCTAAGGGTTAATGACAGTTAATGTACTGTATTTGTATAGACATTTCAAGAGTTCCTCGAGTCACATTTATGCAAGGAGGTACATTTATAAATACTGCCCTATATTTTTTTGGAGGATGAAGCCCACATAGGTCTGAGATCTGTAAGTGGGTAATGAGTTGGATGATGGTGATTGATGAGTTGGACCTACAGTTTTAGGTGGGTTCCGAACCATCGGGAAGTGATTTTACAGCAGAGAAGTGTCATTTTTTCCAATTATGCTTCATTTCATTTTTCAACATTTAGAAAGAAGAAAATGAATTCAACTCAATAATTATATACTTAACTTACATAATACTCTTGTGTCAAGTAATGTTCATGTAGTACCTTTCCACATCATGATTGTTACAAATGATAAATCACTCCAGCTTCAGTGAGTAAAATCATAATTGTTGTTTAATAGTTTTTAAATACTTTGTTGACTGCACAGAACATAGAATACCGCAGTTATAAGATCATGAACTGCATAAGATAATAAATTTTAATCACTTGAACCCAAAGCAGATTGGGGCATAAATAACAGGCAAACAAGGCTCAAAGCTTTGCCCTTTGCTGTTTAATCACCTAGCTTACGGTATTTTAACACAGCGGGTCTTTAAAACATCAGAGCCAAACTATTATCAAGTTGATTAAAGTAAACAACATACCTAAAAGAAGTCTGGCTTGCAGCTGCCAAAACAATTAATTAAAGCATAAAGCGAATAATGCCCCGTTTATCAGTCGTTCAGTAGTTATTGATTCAATAGTGGCCCTAAGGCTTGTTTCACACATCCGAAAGTCAGGTAACCGTTGTTACTTACCAGACGTAATTACATTGTAATACATGATTTCAAAATCGGGTAAGTGTGAAGCGCTCCGCATGACACACTGTCCCTACAGCTGTGTAAACAACACTGGTTAGCCGACTGTCGGGTACATGTGAAACAAGGCTTATGGCCGCTATTGAATCAATGAATGATTCATCACTGAACGACGGTGAAACCGAATATAAAAATCATAATTAACTAGAAATACATTGCCAGTTTCAATAATGGATTATTCATAACAGTTTTCGTCATAGAAAAGATAAGAGAAAGGCATATTCAAAATATTTATTTTTAAAATGACTACGGTACGCAAGCGAGAAGTTACTTACTGGACGGCTTGTTCCGTTGATGCGGTGGCACGTACAGAGCTTTCGGCTCGCTACGAGTGCTCTGCAAGTCCAGACCAGCAAACTGCACAAAAAAGTTAGAAAATAAAATAAACAACAGTTAAATTAAAAGAAATACACAACCATTATTATAATAAATACCATGAAGCTAACGGGAAATAACTTACCCAGGTCCACCCTTGGCCACCTTACTGTCCTGTCCCGAGGGGGACAAATCCGCGAACTGGGGAACTTCTTTCGTAACAATTCGCACAAGCAGGTGACAAGGAAAGGTTACCCTCTCTTAAAGCAAATTTGTTGCCTCTCATTCCAACGGGGTATAACACTTGATTTTAAACTCTTTAATTACTTGTACAGTATTTCAATATCGTGAAGAATTATGTATATTTATCAAGATTATCGTAGGATTATCTTGAGGAAATAACAATTCTTTTATTTAAGAAAAACTAGTACTTCACGAAAGCATTGCTTTAAGAAGGTTCTGCTGAATTAAGACATTATCTACCCGTCTAGCTGAATGTTACTTTTATTGAATTGGAAATAGACGATTGAATAAATTAGTAATTTATATTTAAGAGAGAAATCGAAAACTACATGCTCATAATATAAGACTACATCTAAAACTACAAATAAATGCAATTTTGATATGACAGTTTATTGATCGATGGAAATTACCCTACCCAACTGTAACATTTACAATGTTAATATAGAGTAAGTGATGCTAAATTTAAAGAAAGGTTATATAATGGTAAGTGTGCTCACATATAATTTGAAATTATTTTTTCTATAATCTGTTTTCCTGTGATTAATATTCATGTGATTAAAATATCTAATGTATTTTAAATATTTAGGGCGCTATGTGCTCGATATTTTCAGGAAGCAACTTGTACAATTTTGGTGCTAAGTGGTTGAAGTGTCAATCCATCAATATTAATTTTGACCAGAGGCGATCTCGGTATTACCCAAGCTAACAAGTGTTTCAAACCACTTGGGCTGAAGGCAGCCGTAAGATCTAAAGGTGTTTAACATAAATGGAGGCAGCGAATGTTATTTATCTCAAATCGATATTTTAGCAATTTTTTTTAGGATTAAGCCCACATAGGTATGAGACCTGTGCGTGGGTAATGAGTTGGATGATTGTGATTGATGAGTTGGACCTACAGTTTTAGGTGGGTTCCGAACCACCGGGAAGTGATTTTACAGCAGAGAACAGTGTCTTTTTTGCTGGCCAATCTAATCGGTCACCGTTACGAACAGGACCTACGAGAACGCAGCTTATCTATCTGATTGAACAGATACCTGCTTCGGCTCGCGGCTATCTTTAATTCAAGGTCAAATATACGAGTCAATTGAAATGTACTAGACGAGTATAAGGTTATGCAATAAACTATAATTACTCTAGTAAACTATTAAGCCGTAGAATTTAATATGAAATTGAATGAATTAATTATCAGCATACTTTCAAGTGCAATGTTAGGTATAGATCTAAACAGGTAGCTTACTTTGATATAATTGCTGCAGAATTTATTTGATATAATTACTGCAGAATTTATTTGATATAATTACTGCAGAATTTATTACTAGGAAAAGAATATGACTCATAAATAGTATGCGCTTATATGACACATACATATTGTTGCGAATGGAGTAATTCAAACCAAACAAGCAGACCATTGCATAAAACAGAAATAAATAAGCTGTTTTTCACAAAAGATGAAAATCAGAGTTTTAGGCTATATAGTTCAAGATTGTGATATAGTTCAAGTTGTTCAAATAATGACTTTTTTCACAAAATATTAGATATGAGAGTCTAATGTACCTCAATTAGCCTACAACAATCATTAGTTTGATGGCAGCGGAGATTTAGGAATCTAAAATAACTCATTCTTTTTTGACTATCAAAGAATAAGGGAGACTATAATAATATAATAAGGATTGTAATAATAACTGTAAACAGTAATTAAATAATGAACTAATATTCATTTTATAAGTAGGGTACAGAAAATCGTTGAAATCTTGTAATGAAGATTGATGAGTGTCTCATACGTGCAACGTAATAAAAGGCGATCAACAAAATTCTCATTAGCCTAGGTTAGAACCTAAACTGACCTTAACCTTGACGGAGAAGAACACAGGAGTCAACTTAAATTATGCAAAAAATGACAGAAATTCAATAAAGATTCAGAATGTGAAGAGATATCTTGAAAAACTCAAACAAGTTTAAAGCGATTAAGTTCGAGAACGTGCTAACTAAAAGTAACCTTGTCATGAAGTAGGCCAAATGTCAAAAGTAATGAGTAATATTACAGAAATTGTTATTCAATTTACATTGTTATCATAATTTTGGAGAAAATCAAATAAAATGAAACTATTATTCAATTTCATCAGAAGAACCGTAACCTAGATCTCATACATTCATAAATTTCAGAGGAGAAAGTTTAGATCATTCATTTCGTACTCAGTTGCAATTCACTGTATAATTGACGCATAATATGAAACAAGATCTAAAGAAGACAAGAAATTTCACAATTCAATTTCTGATAACAAGAGTAGAAATAAAATGATGAGAATAGACAAATTTGAATAATACGGGATGAGGTGATGAGAGCCGAGATGAGAATTAGAGAGTAGATGAGAGGATTTTAGAGGAATAAATATTGGATTTGATGAATAAGAATGAATTGTTCATGAAAAAGACAATTTCAAGTTTGGAAGCAAGTAGAATACAATGTACGAATTCACATGATGAAAACTTTGGGCCATGGTAGTCCGAACATTTCCCCTTATGTTTTTGAACAGAAACTCCAAGTAAAAATTAGAAATTTATAACTATAAATACCTGCTGCTCTAGACCTGATCCATTTTGGTTGGGTACATTACTCATATTATCTCCAATCAAGACGTTTATTTAAGAAACTCCCCTGTGAAGCGTCGTTTACGAATAAACTTAGACAAAGAGCATCAATGTAATGAAGGTGTTCGTGTTGGTGATGGTGGATGTATTTGACAAACGCGATTGGAGTATCGAACATGGACTTCGACAATCATATGGTTTTTGCAGCTTTTTGATATTATGTTGGAATAAATTTAAAGGAATATTTAGTGAATTCTAAATATAATACAATTCCACAAGAAATTGAACTGAAGTTTCCATATCAAATTTGAAACTTTGTCATACATAGATCAGCTTCAGGCATTGAAGGTTAACGGAGAATGGTTCCACGTTTGAAGGTGAATCAGAATGAAGTGATCAGAACAAATATTTAGGAAAAAATGAATCTGGAAAATTGAAAATTCCAATATCCGATAAATGAGAGAAATTTAACAGGAATAATAATTGTCATATGTTTTAACTATCAATGTCAATGACCTGAGGACTTGCTGGGTCTATGAAATGCAGATGGCATTGACTTGAAATGGCAACAAACACGCGCGACATTTGAACTTCACTACTATGCTGCTATAGTATACAAACATTATACTGAAGCTATAATAATAGCAATCAATTTTACTCGTTAAGAACATAAATGAGGACTATGAAAATATAAGATTATTATTTGATATTACACATATTAAATCAAACGAAATTATGTTAAATCATTTTTTGTGAGGGAGAGGGTGAATTCTCTCCTGTAAAATTATTTCTCGATGGTTCGGAACCTTCCTAAAATTCAACACATATCAATCACCATCACCAGCTCATTAACCAAGCACAGCTCTTTTGATCTACTTTTCATCTACTTTGAACCGTATGTTGAAACTTGTTTTTTTTATTTCAAAGGGTTTCGTGTCGTCTAGATAAAAATTATTATTATTGATGAAAATACTGTTTATTTTCATTGAGAAGTAAATTGTTATTAAGGATATTTTTTGATGAAATTTAAGTGATAAAATCAGAAAATATCTAGCCTTTACGGCTTTTGAACGTCCATGTTCTATTATAGAGGGTGAAACTAGTAGAAGTTTTATTCTCGTACATTCTTTTCAAAAATTCAATACCTAGGAAAGACGTAGGCCTACCTTTAATTTGAATTTATTGCAATCTTGCAAACTGCAAAGCTCTTATAATCTCTCTTCGTAAATATCATCAAATCAGATATTGAAATGACATTATTCATAGACAAGTTTCAGATGAAGAACTTCAAAAAGCTTGAGGAATGTGAAATAATTAAGTTCTTGATGAATTGATATCAGTAATTAAAAGTCGAAAATAACACAAAAAAGAGATAATAGCATTAAGGTAACTTGATTAATAGTCACAAAGGTCTTGAAAAATTTGGCCAAAAGCAAAGTGAACAATCTTATCACTTTCACTGAGATATGTCACCCTTCATTGAGGTATTCCATTTTACTGTATTCATGGTACAGAAAGGATTCACGTAAACGTTTCTAAATAAGTGAAAGAAGTATATTCACAATGGAATTTGTTATCCATTATTTTTCTGCGATAAAAAATCCAATGTGGCTTCACCAATCATTAAATAATAAAATGAAGAAAAATGATTTCGAATTAATTATTGGAAGAATCGAATAGACAAGCTAAAAACATGAGTAAATCACCAATTCAATCAAAGGTAGAAATAAATTCAATCGAAACAATGCATTGGTTTGAAAATAGATTAACTCTTCATATTTATTTAGATGACTCATGATCTTCACAAGAGTTTACGTTTTGTGCACAAGCATAAATTAAAAAATAGCCTTGAGATCTATTCACATATTTTTCAAATATATATACAAAGTAGAAGCAATCAATCCAAACTCAGACTGAACACACTGCAGGATAACCCTTCATATTTCATACTTTAAATCACACACAGTCAAAAGTATAAAATTGAGTTTTTATTTGAAATTATAGAGTTTTTGAGTGTACTTTTAGAGAAATGTCAACAGTCTTATTACTGCATCCATATTCAAGCATAGAAATAAATGCATACAGTATATTCATATGCAAGTACAGAAATTTAGTCAGGCAACTTGAACCACAGACTCTGATATAATATTATAAAAGTAGTAATAATTTATTGAAATTCCCAGGAATAATTTCGAGTATTCGCATTCACTTCACATACTTATATGAAACGAATTCCATATTTTTATTCCATGGATGTATTTTTCATATAATAGTACTGTATTAGCAAAATATTCTATTTCATATGAGCTTATAAATATTTTATCTTGAAGCCATGCTCCGCATGTAATTATTAAATAAATAAAGTGAAAAATGAACTCATATATTTTTCTATTCATTAATTACAAATAAGTCCATGGTATTTTCTCAAATGCAAAGAATCACTTGAATAATTGATTATTAATCAATCAATATAAAGTAATTTAAGCTTAAAATGCTCAAAGATGAGAGTATTTAAATTTAATGTTTCTTTATTTTTTGTTTCCGAGAGAAATCTCCAAAAAGTAGTTATGCATCCTAGATCCTATCAATATCATTAACTAAGTTACATTTATTAAGTTTTGATCTCCTATGACTTGAATTATAAAATTCTATGAAAATGTTTATCCTCTCTGATCAGTCAGAAGAAACCTTTCATTTTACAGTTGCACTGTACATGAAACAACAAAAGTGACTAAATTATCAGTAATTTCAAATTCTTTCTGAGTTTTAAAAATTCTCGATAATAAATGCAATTAATAGGCTATTTTTTCATCTTATTTTACAAAAAAAATTTACTATTCATAATCTGTAGAAACATCTTAGACGAGTCTTTACATTATACAACTTTGAAAGAAGGCGTGTGATGGTCTCTCAGTTATCTGTCTATTACAGTGATAATAAAACTTCGTATATTTAAGGACCGTATCAACTAAAAAATAGAAGTGTCCTAAGTCGTCAAATAAAAAGCCTGAAGTTTTTAGAACTGGTAATTGCCTTTCGTGATCCATAAGCATAATTGAAAAATTTTTCAATTTTTTACAAATTTAAGCTAAGCAGTTACTGCTCCAACCTTTTTGAAAACAAATTTTTAAAGAATTATTTTCCCCTATTTTATAGATCGAAAACACAAACAGATCCAATTGCATCTCATAAAATCCAACTTACAACTCTTTCTTAAAATAAGTTCAATACCGAAATTTAATCTTGCAATTTTACAATTCAAATATTTGAATGAATCCAAACTCGTTCTCGTAGGTCCTGTTTGTAACGGTGACCGATTAGATTGGCCAGCAAAAAAGACACTGTTCTCTGCTGAAAATCACTTCCCAGTGGTTCGGAACCCACATAAAACTGTAGGTCCAACTCATAAATCACCATCATCCAACTCATTACCCACGCACAGGTCTCAGACCTATGTGGGCTTCATCCTCAAAAAAAAACTTATTTTGGTTTTCTTGGTAAGAACACAAGTTCAACTTGATACTAGCACGCAGCACGCTTCACCTGTCATTCATTCAAAACCTTACCAAATACAAGTCATCTTTTGCAATTCTATGGTCTTCCTTACTGAGAACACAACTTTAGTGCTTAACATTAGCACTTTTTACTAGTCTTTCATTCAAAATTGTACAAAGTACAAGTCATCTTTCTGCAACTCTATGGTCGTTCTTAGTAAGAAAAACAATTTTGGGTTGACACTAGCACATCACACAAGTCTTTCATTCAAAATTTTACAGTTTTTGCAGTTCTATCGTTTTCCTCAGTAACAAAACTATAATTTTGGTTTAACACTAGCAGTTTAAACAAATACTTCATTAAAAATTCCACAAAATACATGCAATCTTTCTGCAATTCTATCGCTTATTACCTTAGTAAAAGAACAAATTCAACATAAAATTAACACTTTTCACAAACACTTAATTCAAACTTTCATTAAATACAAGTAATTTTTACTGGAAGTTATAGTTTTTTTTTAGAACACAAAGCATAGGCCTACCAAAAGCACTTTCCAAATTCTCAACACTGTTTAGAACTTGAGAACGTTTCCTTTAGTTTCTGAAAGTGAGTTTTTGTTTTATTTTTTCAGATAAACTTTTGCGACACTTTTTGGTACCTATTTCGAAAGTGAATAAATATTTTTTCTTCAAGTACTTCACATTCCTGACATTTTCACGGTGTTTTAAAATGGAGCAATTGTCTTTTATTCAAAGAACTTTACATTCGCAACATCTTTTGGGTATTTTGAAAGTGGGTAAATGTTTTTATTCCAATAACTTCACATTTTCGACATTTCTACGCCACTTTGAAAGTTGGTCAAGGTTTTTTAACTCTGAATTCCTGTCCTTTTTCTGTTTTTTGAAAGTAAGTAAATGCTTTTTCTTCAAAGAACTTTACATTCACGACATTTTTTCGGCCGAATTCTGGTGGCTACCCGCACGGCTTCAATGAAAACATTTTCTAAACCTTCTTTGGTCATTGCAGAACATTCTAGAAGCTTGACAGCTTTTATTTTGCGTCTCATCTTTTTTCCTTCGGCTGTGGAAACTGAGTCTTGGTCCATAGCTCTTAGATCAGTCTTTGTTGCTGGAAATTGGAAATAAAAATAATACGTAAATATTTAGTTAAATATAATACAAATACATGATTTAGTTCCTCATATATTCTCTTAAAACTGTTTTTCTCAGTACCAACTTTCAATGTTTAACTCCTATCCTATGAAGTTCCTTCTTTCATTCACTTATTATTTTCTGTGATGCTTTCCATTACGAAATAATTGATGAAAAATCTGTATCACAAAACTGACACTGTATTTCTATTTAAATTATGATTTATTCTCACTTATACTGAAGGGATGCTTCAGGCATCAGCCTGATGAAGCTTCTCTTTAGAAGTGAAATGCATCCCTACAGTTTAAGTGAGTAGAAATCATAATTTAAATAGAAATACAGTGTCAGTTTTGATATTACCTTATTATTTCGTTACCTTTACATTCTTTATCGCGTCATATCGTCTTATCCAATTAATATTCATATAAAATTGCATTATTTGTTTTACTTTTTGTGGATTTTGGATGAGAATATTAGTTCATATCATTGGTTCATGGAGTACTCTGTAATATTTTAACTGTAGATGAATAAATAAATAATTATATTATAATATTATTAGAAGTATATAGCCATTTTTGATGTGTATAGGTTGAATCAATTAAATTTGTCCTGGGCTGGGAAAGTCACATTGAATCTGTCATAAAAAAGGTGTCCAGAGGTATTTTCATGTAAAGAAAGCTTAGATTGTGTATTACTCAGTCTGCACTAATCACTGTCTACTTTGGGCATGTATTTAGTCACTACTTGTCCCATGGTATAATTTTTTCGGACAATCATCACTGTGCAAGGAAGCTCCTAGTTTTGAAAAAGAGGGCAGTTAGGTAAATTTGTGGTGTTCAACCTCCAGATCAATGTAGGCATTTCTTAAGTTGGATTTGCAACCTGCACACTCTTTATATGCTTTAAGCGGCTTAGTGTGTATTATGAGAAGAGGCATTTGAATGACTTTGCCTCAGGTAGAAACATGTATAATTATTATGCTACAAGATAACTTGCATATTTAGTTTAGGACTCTAGAAAGTTTTGAAATGATTGCGCTAAAATTTTACAATGTCTTACCAAAGTTTACTGAACAATTAAACAAAAAAACATTGAAAGGATTTTTAGTAACTAATACTATTTATTATAGTCAGACGATTCTCTGGACTTGAGCTTCAACGATTGGCATATTCAAAATCTGTGATAATCTGTGATTTGTAGAACTATTGAAAACTATTTATTACTTGGCCATGCCAATGCAAAAATTGTTATTTGTTTGATGGACACTAAATAATTCTTATTATTTTCCTTTTTATTGCTCTTTTTCTTCTTCTTTTCTTTATTATTATAGCTTTGTTTGTTGTTATATGTTATATTGAATGAAATAGGTGATTGTACACTTACTAATAAACTTCCACTCAATCCTACAATCCTAAATTACACTATACACTTACACTCTTGTGAATACTACATACTCGGAATCTATTGATTAATTACGATGTTTATAGATGGAGTTTATCAATTGATAGGTCTTATTTATGAAGGAAAAACACTGGATAAGAAAATAAAAATTCAAAATTAATAAACATTTTAATTTTCATATGTTATAGCTACTTCTGTTGAATGCTATAGTTAAATTTTTTGCATATATTAGGCTGTATACTTGTATATTACCTAGATAGCATTGCTGTAAGAAAAAAGTTGATTATTTATTTATAGAAGAAGATAAAACTTTAAATCAGAACTTGCTTATGTTATAGTTACTATTGTTAAGGCCCTGAACTTACTCAAGGTGACCTGAAAACTATGACACAAGACTTGAACCAGCCAGGTCACACAATATAATTTTTACTATTGTTGAACGCTATAGTTATGTTCATATTAGGATATTTACTTGTATGGCATTGCTGTAAGCAAATAAATTGATTATTTATTCAAATAAATAGATTATTTTACTGACCTACTAAAATAACAGGAACGTCGGGACAGTGGTGCTTTACCTCTGGATGCCATTTACTTAGAATGTTGTCAAACGAACTTCTACTGGCCACTGAGTAGCACATCAGAAAACAGTCAGTCTGAAAGAAAAAAATACAAAATAATAGATATGTGCACAATAAAAACATACAATTACAAAAAGAGAAAGTACTTCTAAGAATCTCCAGAGCTCATGCATGTATAGAACCATAGCCGATTTCGACTGTAGGTGACTCTCCAGTACTCAACATCATGTTTTGGTTCAAAGAGCTCCGCAAACGAGGAGTAAGGTAGGATACGACTACTTCCCTCACTGAGCTAACGTAGTATTTATGCCAAGCTCACCGAAACAAATTCTGAAGCTCTCAAACAGTCCACTCCCACCTTTACACAGAGTGAGTGTGTATACTATCCAGTGCACCAGAGCTACATCCTGTGTCCAAGCCATCATTCGACACGGACGTTTGGAAAGCAAGACAGTTGATGTAGCATTTTCAGAACGGTATCTAAAGCCTTTATGATACAGAGCCACTTCAGTCGCGGTCGTAAGCCACAATTACATCATCTGACCGAGCTCAGCAACGTCTAAGTAGGCGAAGGCATTAACATGTTTAGAACCATCAGCTGATTGTTTAATCAAATTTAACCGGCTGGTGTAATTTATCCTTAATTTATTGTGGGCCGCGACCGCGACTGAAGTGGCTCTGCATATAAGGGACTCAGGTGTACAAGACTTTTAATTCACCTCAAGCCACAATAAGGCAAGTATATAATATTCCAAAACAAAATTACATTGTGGGAAGAAGCGATAGCCGTGAGCCATAGCAGGTATCTGTTCAATCAGATAGAGATAAGCTGCGTTCTCCTGGGCACTCTTTGTAAATGTGATCGATTACATTGGCCAGCAAAATAGACACGGTTCTCTGCTGTAAAATCACTGTTCGGAACCCACCTAAAACTGTAGGTCCAGCTCATCATTCACCATCATCCAACTCATTACCCACGCACAGGTCTCAGATCTATGTGGGCTTCATCCTCCAAGAAAAATCATAATTTACATGGTTTTATCTGATGATATATTTGTTTATTGATTGAGTTTGAGTGTGTTTCACACAACTAGAAAAATCTCACACCTTCTTCAATATTAACACCAAGGGCGGTCGCAGGGGGAGGTGGGTTATGGAGGGTCAAAGCGACCTCTAAAATTTTGAAAAACCAAAAAACCAAAAACATTTAATGAAAAGAAAATATTCAAATGACAAAACCGAGTTAGTGAATTATTTTCAAGTTTCCGTAAGTGAAGGAAGCCCTACGGTAGGCTCATAGATACGGATCCAAAACTGTAGATCTATGAGGATCTGCGAGCTAAACGGCTCATATTTTCAATTTATGACTTTCAAATGAAATTAATTGAAAATAACAAAGATTTACTAACACGAAACAGAACAAATGTTTCTGATTAATAAGCTTGATTAACGTTCTTATTATCAGCAAGTTGTTGGGAATTAAATCCTCTAACTGAAGATTTTAAACTTTACTTGAAAATACAGGAGCTTTCAAATGAAAATCGAGCCTGTCTGATAACTTGCTAATGTTTAATTTAGTACCAATATATATCTTTTTGTCACAATAAATATTAATGATCACAGAGTGGGGAATATTTGAAAATAACTAGCTATAGGCCTATTTCAAAAATACATTGAATATTGATAATTTAATTTTCAACTTTTATTTTTGTACAGCTCTTAATTGATATTTTTAACTAGCGACACCACAACTTATTTAAAAAAAAGAACACGTGACATGATGATATTATTGAAACTGTTCAAATTACTTTTTCTGATTTGAATTTTCAATTAATCAAGACAATAATTCATTTTTCTTACATTAGGATAAGATAAAGGCCTAAGCCTTTCATAGTCCTCTTGACCAGCTGTGTCCCATAGTATGACGTCATGGTCCTTTCCATCAACATTTATCGTATCTGGATAGTTGTCAAATCTGCAATAGAACACATTTAAAGAATTGAAAAAACGATGGAAAATGAACAATGACCATCGAGTAAATTACACCCAAAAATAAAATGGGGTTTTACAAAAACACAATAAAGAAATTGCAAATTGAAGGCTACTATGCTAGGATAATTGCACAGTAGAGCCACTCTTACTCGAGGATAATCATACAAATGCTATGAAACACTGTATAATAGATTGAAGCAGCGTGAATAAGCTTAAATATGTAGAATACAATCTCCAATTATACACAATAAAATTGAACTTTTATAAGATACTGTACTTCAACATTTCAGAGAATTAAATCACAAAAAAACTCACTTATTGTAGAGAATAAATTGATGCTGTTTTTAAATAATTTTTCAAATAATAAATAGTACACGAAGCCGAGACGATTATCACGTGGTGAGTAACAATAGTAAGTTATTCATACAAAAATGTAGTGATATTGGTAGGATATTTTTTAATAAGCTACCACAGTTTCTAGAGTTTTGGAAATATCAAAGTATATGAAAATCAATTGAGAAAATATTTTTGATGAAGGTTTTTATAGTGTACAACAAGTACAAGTGTTCCTTTCAGATCAAAATTGAGCCTCATCTCATCTAGGCCAAACTGAAATTGTATTTGTGGTAACTTGTGAATAGTAATTGTATATAATTGTTGATCTGACTTGACTTGTCTTATACTCCATAACCGGAGTCAGTCTTTAAGAAGTAATCTACCAAAAAAGAAAAAAGAAAACAAGATGTGAATGAATGACACGAGATCTGAAAGATGTAGAATACAACCTACAATAACTATGCACAGTAACATTGAACAATTATGAGCTACTGAACTTCAATATTTTTTGATCCAAAGAACTTTCACAAAAAATATACTGATATCAAAGAAAAGGAAAATACATATCTTTGCTGATATGTTGAATAGAATAAATTAGTATTGTTTTTAAATAATATTTCAAATATAATATTTTTTTTAAATATTTAAATCTACTCACACTGTAGGTACATATTCGGTTGGAAACTTTTTTTTCGTATAAGTTATTAGCAAACATGTTTTGCCCACCATTCCATCTCCTATTGTCGTTATTTTTAGTGGCATTTTCTCTTTAGCAGCAATGATCTTTTTGCTATCCTGAAAAAAAATATTTTCAAACAATTAGCACCAAATTATATTTATTTATTTCAACACATATTTATGAGTGCAAAACGCAAAGCCCAAAAACACTCATGACACTAAATAATCAATTAATTATTATTTAATGAATACAAACGTATTTAAAAAAAGTAATACAAATTATGCAATAAGAAAGTGGATAAGCCCAAAAGCACTCCTGACATAGAATAATGAAATTGTTATTATTTTTTTAAATTATTATTATTATTTGATGAATACAAACGTATGAAATTAAAAAAAGAATTAAAATTCTGCAATAAGGAAGTGGATGAGATACAGAATAAATCATAATGAAGAGTAAAATTAATCATGAAAGTAAAATGAAAAATATATTGAACAAAATAGTAATACAGACATTATGAAGATTAGTCAGCAATAAATGTATGAATTGTGTTGCTTTCCAACGTCTGAAAGGTGTGCTAGATAGTATACGCACTTCCTATGCAGCCAGACTCTTTTTAGTGGTGAGAGTGGACTATCAAGCATAGAGCTTCAGACTTTGTTTCGGTGAAATTGGCATACTTATATAAAACTGTAAGCTCAGTGAGGAAAGCAATCACAAACTACCTCACTCCTCGTTTGTGTGTACGCTCTTTGGACTACAACACAACGTTGAGGTCAAGATTCACCTACAGTCGTAATCGGCTATGGTAATGTACACATAGCCTACACAATATGTTCGCTATAAATTTTTTAAACCACTCTGTATATTTTTTCAAATAACTCAGTACAAAAGTACGATATTCACAAACATTTGAAAATTTCTCAGTTAATTTCATACATTTTTCAATCAACGGAAGGAGATAATAAACCTAAAACAGAGAGCGAGATAGAGAGAGCAAGAGAGAGTGTGTGTGAGAGGGGAGGAGCGCGAGTGAGAGAGAGCGAGAGTAGACAAACTTGATAACAACTTCAAATTGAACGAGTGTTTTATCAAACACTACTGTTTTTTTTAGAGTTTTCTAGTTTTATTTCTCACTGTTTTATTACACACAGTGTTTTAACACACTAGCAAGCACTTGTCAACAATGAATTAAAAAAAAAAAACAGGAAAAATAACAAATGAAAGTTATTGAAGCATCAGTTAAGCATGAAGCATGAAGCGCCAGAACAAAACACTCTAGCATGTGCTACCCCTCCCCACACCACCCACGTCTTTCAAGTCCACTTCCCTACCATTATTACCCCCCCCCCCCCCCCTGATAATAGTCCCCCTCTCGATCAGGAACCAATCATGTCCGTTTCCGGTAAAGCACTCAGTCAAGTAGTAGTGACGATAACAAACAACGTCGAACAAACTTCGTCATAATCATTTTCATTTTTGGTCTTTTTTATTCGTTTTGATAGCACGTGTGATACTGTCTGGGGACAGCACGAAAATGAGTAGAGCTTCTCTGTAGAGTTATATGTGTTAAAAATGGTATTTATAAATTTTAAACAATATAATAATTATAGTTTGATTTAATCAAAATTTTATATTATATATTTATCATTATTTGAATAATTTTATCAGTTATTATTTTCAATTTAGTTTCTTTATTTTTATTATGATTTTTTCATTGTTAATTATTGTAAATGCTACTTTTATTTTACATCTAAATTATGCATTTAATTATTTTGTTGTAAGCTACATAATACATAATTTTGTATTATATGGATGCAAAATGGATCCAACGGATCTGTTGCTTCCACAGGAATGTATCTCTTTTTGAATAAATAAATAAATTTTGGTTTCGATTGGATTGGCCAGTAAAAAACTTTTTTCTGCTGTAAAAGCACTTCCTCCACGTTTGGAACCCACCTAAAACGGTAGATCCAACTCAACAATCGTCATCCAACCCACGCACAGGTCACATGCCTCTGTGGGCTTCATCCTCCACGAAATAATATTTTACATGGTTTTTAATTGGGTATTTTTAAAATCTATGTAGATGATACATACCGATATAATGTATTGATTTTCTTAATAAACTGTGTCTAATACAATTTAAAAAAAAAATTGGCTGTGTTCAATACTACTTCTAATTATTAGTAGCGGTCCTAACTGGGGAGATTAGGGAGCCAGAAATAGGGTTTTGCTGACCTTTTATTGAAAGATTGCTCCTTCCTCCCACTAAATTTCAAATTTTTAAAGGTCATGACAATCCATAACCCACCTCCCCCCTGCGACCGCCCTTGGTGTTGATATTGAAGGTGTGAGAATTTTCTAGTTGTATTAAACGCAGTCAAACTCAATCAATGAACAAATATATCATCAGATATAAAAATACCCATAAAACCATGTAAATTATGATTTTTCTTGGAGGATGAAGCCCACATAGGTCTAAGACCTGTGCGATGGTAATGAGTTCGATGATAGTGATGAGTTGGACCTACAATTTTAGGTGGGCTCCGAAACACCGGGAAGTGATTTTACAGCAGAGAACAGTATCTTTTTTGCTGGCCAATCCAATCGGTCACCCTTACAAAGAGGGCCCAGGAGTTCGTAGCGTATCTCTATCTGACTGAACAGATACCTGCCACGGCTCATGGCTATCACTCCCCTAAAGTTGTAACTGAGTTTGTCATAAAGTATGGAATGAGTAGATAGGGATGTAAAATCCTTAAAAGAATATTTTTTTAAAGTTTTTCTGTTTTTAAAAGAATATAAAATATTCTGATGTACAGTATTCAAGACTTTTGGTCATAATATTTTGTTGTTTAATATTATCATTATCATTATTCACTTTGAAACTGCGTTTCTGGCAAGTACTTATAGTTCAGTGCTTCAACTAATCTAAAAATAAATCTTACATAATAGACATGAGTCAAAGTGTACAGAATATACCGTAATTATTTCAGTAGTACAGTTGCCATCCAACTGATAAACTGCCAATAATTAAACTTGAAATAAACTATTTTCGTATTCTACTTGAGTTTATTTATTTACTAATAATAAGTATTTTAACTAGAAATAATTTATTTAAAATTGTAGCATAATGAATTTTATTTAAAATTAAGTACCGTAATTTTTTTAAATATTCTAAATTGAATTTATGTCAAACAGGAACCCACTGCTGGCTTACAGGTTCTTACTTTGCCCGCAGTGTCTTTATATTTGATTACATACTAGTTTTATTAAAACAGTATGTTTATTATGTTTTATTCGGAGTTTTTTTCTGTTACTTATGCAACATTATGTTGCAATGTCAGTGTACATTTGAAGAAAAATAAATTTATTTAAAGACAGATTAACAATGAAGTGAAGATGCAACAGAGTTCAAAACTACTCTCTTCACAAATTTTGACTATGCTATATTGTCCAAAACATTGAGGTTAATTACATTAAAAATTACACCTACATAATACATCAACGGCAAACATCGTGGTACTGATTCATACACAATTTACGAGCTCCTGGGTCCTCTTTGTAAGGGTGATCGACTGATTGGCCATCAAAAATACTCTGTTTTCTGCTTTAAAATCACTTCCTGGCAGTTCGGAAACCACCTAAAACTGTGGGTCCAACTCATTAATTACCATTGTTTAACTTATTATTCACGCACAGGTCTCAGACCTATCTGGGCTTCATCCTCAAATAAAAAACCCCAAAAAACACTATCATTCAATTTTTAACCTTGCTATACTTAGCCACTTTAAAAGTACCTGATGATACAAAAACTAGAGCAAAATGCCTTCACACAAAAGTGATTAATAATATTCTATAAATAATGTAATAGTTTTTTTCGGAGGATGAGACCCACATAAGTTTGAGATCTGTCCGTGAGTTGGATTATAATAATTGATGGATTGGACCTACAGTTTTAGGTGAATTCCGAACCCCCGGGAAGTGATTTTACAGAAGAGAACAGTCTTTTTGCTGGCCAATCCAATTGAAACTAACATTTTGATAAATCAAAAATATATTTTTAATAATATGAAAACACATAAATAACCATTTAAACCCCAGTTTTAGGAGGGTTCCGAACCACCGGAAAGTGAGTTAGTGTCGAAATCAGTTTTACCATTTAAGAAGATATTACGCTTCAAAATGTCCATATACTCCACACTGTGAACTAAACTTGGAACAGACTATTTCGAGCTAAATATAAAAACCATATCAATATATATTTAAACCCCCCTCCCCACCTGTTTTAGGTGGGTTCTGAACTCCCAGGCCCTTTCAGTGTCAAACATCAGTTTTACCATTTGGGAAGACATTATACTTGAGACTGTCCATATACTCCACACTGCCAACTAAACTTGAAACAAACTATTTCCAGCTTTTTTGGGTTACACCTACAATACATTAAAATTCAGAACCGCAATTGAAAAATTGGCATAATCACAGTGGAGGCGTAGGCTTCATTAAAAACAAGGTTAAATAAAGTGTCTCCTCCCAGTATTGTCAGTTATATAGAAGAAATACTGCAGATTGATAGTTACATAGAAAGATGTATATAGATATAAAGATAGATGACTTAATAGTGCTCTATACAAGTTTATAACCTTCGTAAGTGTATAGAGGCAGTTAAGCAGCCATGAAACAGTGAACAAGCAGTAAACAAGCTTCAAAGCTTGATTTCATAATAGACTCTTGCTTTTTAGCATAGTGCCGTAGTGTGCTAACTCGTCTTTGCATACACTTAAACACATCTAAAGTATTTGGAAATAATGCACGTTTCATGTTGAGTATCGAAGTAATGATTTTATCATGCTGTGTATCAATGTAAGAAGACTATCCATGTAAGTAGTTTTCTGTTGTAATAGAATAAATATTTCGATCAATTTGAAAATGGAAAAAACAATTGTCAATATTTTAAAAGAATAGCTAATGTGAGTAAGAGTGATTTATTGATACAATAAAATAGATAATTTGAATATGAAAAATTAATTTTCTAATGTAAGTAAGATAGTTCACTTACGCAATAAAATAAATATTTTGAACAATTTGAAAATGAAATTTCATTAATTTGTCAATATTGAAATTGAATTAGCTAATGCAAATAAGATTAATTTACTGATGTAATAGAACAAATTTAGAACAATATATTTCAAAATGAAGAATTCATTTTTACAAGTTAGTTTGAAGTAACTGACAATTTAACAAACTGACAAAAATAGGAATTTGAAATTAATATGAATGAAAATTATGAAAAGTTACACTTCTTATGAGGTGTAATGATAACTCTAATAATCACGCATTATAAGATTAAATGACAATCAATAAACATATTACAATGAAAAATACAATTAAAATTTGAGAATTTCCTCAATTTATGAACAATTGGCTTGATTAAGGCCACTGTGAAGTACACAAATTTCTGTAGTTGTCAATTGATTGAACAATATCTGTTGCATCTATTCATTGTATTTATCTTAATAAATAAATGAATAAAATAGAATATTGTGAATAATTGTATTATCCTCGGATTATTTTCACCATTAATACACAAATTTTTATTGTGAAAAATATTATTTTTGATGATTCAATATACAGTATCCAACAATAAGAACACAACTACAATAAAATACAACCTACTACCAAAACTGACTATATTTCTATTTAAATATTATGATTTTTACTCAATTATATTGGAGATACTGGAGGGATGCATTTCATTTCTGAAGAGAAGCTTCATCAGCCTCTCTCTTTAGAAGTAAAATGCATCCCTCCAGTATAAGTGAGTAGAAATCATAATTTAAATAGAAATACAGTGTCAGTATTCATCAAGTATTTCGTCATGGAAAACATCACAGAATTAAATACAATTAAAATATGTAAATTTTCTGAATGTCAAAACAACTAAACGATAATAACTATGAGGGTCTAACTGAAGGTGCACAAATTTCTATTATCAAAACTAAGTTATTTAATTTAATGAGTTGTTTCTTCATAACTTTCACAACAAAATACCTCAAGATCCATTGGATTTCCAACATGATAATTATTTTCTGAGTTCTCAACACAGTGATGGGAATGAGTTTAAATCCGTTTATTAAAGAGCATGTATTTCGAATTATCTAAATTAACTTTCAGGTTTTAATACGGTTTATATTAATTTGGAATGTTGTTTCTTTGAAATAGGATTGAGTGTATTGAACTAGAATTTTGTTCATATCTATGTATTGAATTCCATTTAACACTATTCCTACGGTTTTGAACAGAATGTTCTTGATAGCTTTATCGTGAACTCTTCTATATATTTAAAAAAGATATTACAATAATTTACTTTCCTTCAAGCTTTAACATGAGTTCCTCTATCGTTTAAAAAACTATTTCAATAATTATCTGTCATACAAGTTGATCATATTATTCGTAATCTTCTCTTGAATTGAATTTACTAAAGCTATGAAACAGACAAGTGAATGGAATTAAAAGCTCACAAAATCAAAAAGGAACTTCAACATTTATGAGGCGTCATTTCTACAAGACGTAAAACATGGAGTATAAAATAGAAAAAATCCATGTCACGAAATCCTGTTTTAATGCTTGTAGTTATCTTTTCTTTTTTTCTCTCTTTTTCTACATGATTCGTTGTTGTGGGATAAAACGTGAAGAGCATATATTAGACGAGAAATAAAGGAGGAGGAAGAGGAAGAAGAAGAAGAACGGAGAAGAAGAAGAAGAAGAAGAAAAAACGAGAAGAGGAGAAGAATGAGGAGGGGAAGAAGAAGGAGGAGGAGGAGGAGGAGGAGAAAGGGAAGGAGGAGGAGGGAGGGGAAGAGAAATAGAAGGAGGAGGAGAAGGAGAATGAGGAGGAGGAGGAATAGGAGGAGAATAAGGAGAAAGAGAAGGGAGCGGATGAGTAAAAATGGGAGGAAGAGAAGGATAAGTAGGAGTAGAAAGAGAAAGAGGAGGAGGATGAAGGAGAAAAAGAGGAGGAGGACGAAGGAGAAAAAGAGGAGGAGGAGGAGGAGGAGGATGATGATGTGAAAGAGCAGGTGTAGGACGGTGACGAAGAGGATGAGGAGGAGGCGGGCGAGGATGATGAGGAGGAGGAGGAGGATGATGATGAAGAGGAGTAGGATGAGGATGAAGAGGAGTAGGATGAGGAGGACTAAGAGGAGGTGAAGGAGGAATAGGAGAAGGATGAGGAGGAGGACAAGGTAGAGGATAAGGAGAAGGTGAATGAGAAGGAAGAGGAGGAGGAGGAGGAGGAGGTGGAGGAGTAGGACGAGGAGTAGGAGGAGGTTGAGGAGGAGGAGTAGGAGGAGGAGGAGGTGGAGGAGGTTGAGGAGGAGGAGTAGTAGGAGGAAGAGGGTTTGGATGAGAAGGAGGGGAAGGAGGGGAAGAAGGAGGAGTAGTAGGTGGAGGAGAATGAGAAGAATAAAAAAAAATTTAAAATAATGTAGGATTAAAGAATGATAGAAGATAGAATTATGATAAAATGAATACGCGGAGAAAGAGAATATATTTAGAAGAAAAAAATGGTGCAAAGAACGAAGAAGGCGATAATATCAATGGGAAGAGTGGAAGGGAAGAAGAAACGAGTGAAGTGAGACAGAGAATACTGAAATAATGTGAGAGCAAGTGAGACAGTGAATCATGTGCACAACACATGACACTTTTGTATACAACAGCTAATATTAATATTAAGTAGCCTTCCCACTCCTTCCCATTGCTTCAATTCCCACGGTAATTCTACTTTTAGAAATTTGATTGAACAAAGTTTTATTTTAAATATAATATTTGATTTTATGATGAACGTACACTTTAAGACTAAATTCAATAATATTTAAGTGATAAATTCAATATTTTATATTGATAGGCTGTATGAAAGTAATAGACAGTTTGACAGTATTCTGAACCGTTCCTTTGATTGAATTCTATAACTTTGTCTATTTGTCTTGATTTAATTCAATAGGCTATGTGTGCGTCTGCAGTAAAACATTGAGCAATTTAATTATTTATTATTCGATTACAATAAATTTCATGAAATGCTTCAAGTAAGTATTTTGGTATTTGTCCTATCAAACGGCAAGTAAATTTATTTATGTACCGTATTCTAGGAGGTTCTATAAAAATCTTGTAAAACAATAAACTAATAAATAAATATGAAATCTTGAATAAAGTTGGTTTTTTGTCCTAAACATCTTCAGGTTTTATCAAAAATTCACTTGTTTTCTACAAAGATCTATAAAAACTTCATTTTTTAAAATAACTAAGAAATGCTTGAATAAAAATGTTGTGTTGCCCTAAAAATCTTATTTACACAAAAAATTTACTAACATTTTAATAAATTCTAAAAAAAAATCTATTTACAATAAATATTTTAGGAAAGTGAGCTGTGAGCCGTAGCATGCATTTATTCAATCAGACAGAGATAAGCTATGAACTCCTGGCCTGGACCCTCTTTCACCTCTTTGTAAGGGCGACCGGCCAGCAAAAAAGTGTCCTCTGCTGTAAATAATTTTCTGATGGTTCGGAACCCACCTAAAACTGTACGTCCAACTCATCAATCACCATAATCCAACTCAATAATCTGTGCGCAGGTCTCAGACCTATGTAGGCAACATCCTCCGAAAAAAACGTTATGAATTGTTTGAATTAAGTTGTTCTTTTATCCATAAATCGTCTTTATATGAATATTTTAAATTGCTATGGTACATTTTCGAATATGCTCATATTTTGTAATGTATAGGAATATGAACAGATAAAAAAATAAAACTTTTTTAGGAAATTCTACATCTACAACACAAAACAAATTATTAAATTAATGTATTATAATGATTTATAAATAATTATATTCTTAAATTTGGAGTACAAAACCAATTAGAGAATTAATTCTCTTAGCTTTTACTCAAGTAAAAAATACTACTACTTTGAGTACAATAAATTACGCAAAAACATGACACTAATTATTGCCCAAGTACGAAAAAGTATTGGGGGAAACTGCCATATGGTGTTTTCCAACACAGGGGAAATACAACCGCGTGTTTGGATGAATCATTAATGAATAATGAATGATTCATCTAGATTATTTACAACTGTCCAAGTGAAAAGCTTTCAACCCTGACGTGGGCCTCATTCGATCAATACAGAAATAGTCAACATGAGATAGGTTAAAAGGGATGTTTAGATTATAGAATGGGGGTGGGATTATCAGTGTTTACTATCACCCCCTATCAATCTTAATGGGTGTGTAGGGGTGGTAGACTTCCTATAGGGGTCAAACTCACCCTAAAGCGAGAAAATTAATCTGTGCCCTACATAAATATCAATCAAAACATTATGGACTTCCTAGGCAACGTAATATTATAGAGATTGATAATGCAGAGTTCTAAAAGTTTGGAGATACAAATTTAAGACTGTGCGCAGGGTTTTTAGTTGTAATGTTTTTTCGAGGTTTAAGATCTTGGAAATTATTTGCAATTTAATTTATTACCGTGGCATTTTTTTACATCAATTATTTCGTGAAGCATGGGGTTTCAAAGTAGAATTTTTCGCTTTTGTGTGTTGCAATTGTTCTTATCTACGAGTTATTTTAAACTTTTGGTATTTTTTCATAAATAAAAGATCAAATTTTCAGAGATTTATTTAATGGCACTATATTATTTTAGGCAATGCTGTTTCTTCTATTTGATGAGTACGTTAGAATTTGAGAGATTTATAATTTATCCAGTGTTGAATTTCATTTTTATTCCTTTTTGCTTTGTATCGGTAGACCCTAACTGGTTTGGCAAGAAAAAAAGGAAAATTAATAAAAATGAGGATGAAAAAGAAAAAGAGGAGGAGGTGGTGGGGAGGAGGAGTAGGAGGAAGAGATGGTGGAGAAGGAGGAGGTGGAAGAGGAAAAAGAAGAAGAATATGTGCTGGAGGAGAAGGTAGTGGTGGTGGTGATGGTGTAGGAGGAAGAGGAGGAATGAAGAGTAGAAGGAGGTGGAGGTGGAAGATTGACAGGAGGAGGAGGAGGTGGTGGAGAAGGAGGAGTAGAAGGAAATGAATGAAAAGGAAGAGGAGGTATAAAAATAAATAAAGTTGATCGATCCTAGCTGCACGGTCACCCATCCAACTACGTGCTCGAATGCTCGTCAAAACACTACCTCCGGCAATTTATTACAGGCTTATTATTCTCATTTAGGTTATAGCAGCCTTGTTACATGGTTTAATCTCATACAATATTCTTACAATCTCCGTTAATCATTCTTAAACACGTGTTTCCCCTCATTTCCGGCAATGTTCACTAACTTGTAGCCTAAATGAGCCTAATCTATGACGCATAATGAATTTAGGCTGCAGTATTGAGTCAGCAGACTCAGAGGTCAATCGCTGACTCAATGGCGTTAGGCTGCTAGGCATCTGAAAAGCCTATTTTAAGCCTAATCTAACGGCATCACTGGATGACACATGCAACTGTATCACACTGTAAATATTTGAAGCATCCGATTGTGTCAGTATTGAAGTGTTTCTATTATCTAATCGATAGAATATTATATCAAGGCTTCTAATCGTACTTTCCCAAAGTTTCTTCTTCAGGCAACTGTTATTCAATGTTTTGTCATGGGGAAGAATTTACTACACCAACTGGACTATTCGTTTTTGAACAAGGGATACCTGGGGGAGCCCAGTGTACAGTGGCGTAACCAGTGGGTCAGTTGGGGGGGGGGGGGGGATGACCAATTGTGTAATTGTGGGGGGGGGATAGACTCCACACACTATACAGTACATAAGAGGAGAGAGAGGGGCTCCCCAACAGTAATTCAAGACTATCTAATGAATAATAAGACGAAATTGTCAAACCACATTTATTAAAAATATTAAGAACTAGTTTCGGTTGTTATACCATTATCAATCTCAAACAAACTAAAACTAAAGTACAGAGTAGCTTAATATATACTAAACATGGAATGATACTATAGGCTAAGCGAGAAAGAGGCTGACCTTCATTGGAGGTTGTGATTGGCTGAAGGCCATAACAAGTCACGCCCCCTGGTGGGAGGAGTAACAAGCAAAAATAAGAGTCAAATCAAGAACCAAAAACACTGAACACCTAGAAAGCCACAAAGAAGAAAAATACACAACAAGGCTAGAATTGAACCAAATTAAAATTAAAAGAACTAGAAGCTCACTGAAATGTAGTCAAGGTCAACCGAGAAAGACACGAAAGTACCGTTTTTAAAATATAGGCTAGAATTATATAATGAAACCAAGTTAGTTGTATTGAATTTTTTAAAACCTTTTACAAACAAAGAAAACAAACAGACAAATTCATCCATTCTAACGTTATTCGAACCCAAATTGTGTGTCAAAGATAGTGATTTTTATCTAATTTTTACTTAATTGTCAGTGAGAGATTCGAACTCTCGTGCATTCGAATTCTCGTGCTTAAGATTTATTGTTCAAGTATCCAAACTTCAAAGCAGGCCTACTTAAAACTATAGTATTTTCACTCTGCTGTATGAATCACTCTGCTGTAACCTAACCTAACCTAACCTAACCTCACCTGAGTAAAGTATATAGTACCGTACTCAAAAATGGCGTTTGAAAGGAGAAGAAGGGGTTTTCTAACCGTAAGACTTCTTGTAGCATGTTCATTTAAAAGGGGCGAGGGTCCGGGGTGCTCTAACGATTTTTTAAAAATAATCCCTCTAAACCTAAACCCACATTTTCAACAATTCGAAACGTCTTTTTGACACTTTTGTAAAAAATTATTGTCTCTCAGGGCTTGTTAAAATTCCCAAACTTCTTTTGTTTCTGGGTCTCTGAGGGGGTATCTATCTCCCTGATGAACCTCCCCCCCCCCTCTGTTACATCACTTTAGGTCAAAGGTTCTCCCCTAGAAAAGTAACAGATGTTCCTTTTGAATCATGTTTTACATTTATTTTTGCTTTAAAATATGTTTCTCCATAATTTGTGGGGAGAGCGAAAATATTGGGTTAACTCAAACTATACCAAACAACAAAATACTCTTCCTGCACGCTAAATCTAAATTCAGTCTTAAATTCCTTTCAATTAAAATATTGTCAACCATGTAAATCCATTCATAATTAATAATAAGACTTGAAGTTGTCACAACCACATTTATTGAAAACCATTTATTGAAAACCGTGAGATTCAGCCAATCACAAACCTTCAAAGAAGGTCAGCCTATAAGAGGCACTTTTACCCTCAGCCATTTGTGTCATTCTGTGTTTAGTATAAATTAAGCTGCTCTGTAATTTTGGTTTTAGTTTGTTTGAGATTGATAATGGTGTAACAACCGAAACTAGCATCTCACTGTTTTCAATAAATGTAGCTGTGACAACTTCAATTCTTATTATTCATTATGGATAATCTTCCACAATATTACCTTCGCCACTACAAAGAAAGCTAAATCCATTCATGTTAAGTATATCAAATTTTTAATATTCATTTTACCAAACAGCCAAGCAAATACACTTCCTTCGTGCAAATATCCTTCACGATAAATATATACTATTTTTTGATAGATTTTCGTAAATCGGTACACCGTGGAAATCTTATGTAGCGGTAGATCAAATTTTCTGTATTTAGTTCACCAATTTTTTGTTCGGTTTTAATCGTCGATCGAATCCGTTTCTTGGTTAAATACTGGGTCAAATATCTGTTGCAAAAAAACTCGAAGTATATTTGAAATCGGCCGCTTGCTGCTGAAAATTAAAGTGGAACCCGAACCGGTAATGCCGGTTGCTCTCTCTGTGGGTCAACTGTATTCAGTCAGCTGAGCTGGGTTAGGGACAAGGTCATTGAAGGTCAATGTTACCGATTTCTTATCGATACTATCAGTCTCTCACTCTCTCCCCCCTCTCGCACACTCATTCGCTCTTTCTCTTATTTCTCTCTCCCCCTCAAAATATCTCACACACATTCACTCGCCTATTCTCTCTCACTCTCTCTCCCAATTTTTATCGCCTAGTGTCAACTTTTTATTGTATGCTATCGACTTCCACGAATCTATGTGATGTTATTCATTGTTACATAATAATAATACGCTTTTGGCTTATGGGATGCTGGGGAACATGGTAGACCTACTATTTTAGGTGGGGTTTCAAACCACCGGGTAAGTGATAATAAAGCTTTTAACATAAAGTGATTTAAGGGACTTCAAGGGAACTTGGGACTACTGGCGAGGACTGAAGAAGTGAAGCACGATCTCCCACCCAAGCGCAGTCTTGAGCGCTCGTGGCTGGTTGATGGGTTATTAATCAGTAGTCAAGTAGTAATATAGGCCTATTGTGCTTTTCACAAATAAAATTATCTGACTATATTATTACTTCTTGCATGAACTTAAGTTAATTTAACATACATCAATGATGTATGAATAAGACAAAATGATAAAATACCGTTCTTTATTGGAAACTTTCAGAGAGCTACGTTTTCTTTTGACACATCCTAATAAATGTCAATTTTTTCTTCTCTTTTATTTTATAGTTATCATGTCAATCATATCCTCATTAGTGATATGTGGAAATTGTATGCTGTCTGGAAATATCTGGAAATGACTGGGGGCGTACAAAAGTGTTTATGCGTAAGGGTGAATCAAAAAATTTTCTCTTAGGTGGGGATATCAAGTGAGAGAGTATTTTGTTGGAGTAATCACATTTAAAAAAGGTCCTCATCACCATAAATGACTCAAATAACACTTTTTTAGTGTCGCTTAAGGTTTCAGAGAAGGATAAATCCCCAAATCTCAATCCCTCACTGTATTTTTCTTTTGAGGTTGAAGCCCACGTAGGGCTGAGTACTGTGCGTAGGAAATGAATTGGATAATGGTGATTGATGAGTTGGACTACAGTTTTAGGTGGGCTCCGAACCACCAGGAATTGATTTTACAGCAGAGAACAGAGTACCTTTTGCCGGCCAAACCAATCGGTCACCCTCACAAAGAGGGCCAGGAGTGTTAGGGATGAAACTATAGCCCAATCTATCGGCCAGTAACTCTCTACCTTTCCAGTGTAATGACCTACTTGCTTCTATTTGGGCGATCCAATTCATTTTTGTATTCCACAAAAGTTCACTATTAGTCACATCCACATCACCAATCCTACGTTTGTTTTTCACCGGGTCTCATTATAAATTATGTGAGCTATGCAGCCTACTACAACACTTGTTAAAGCGATATTATAAGAGGTCAACTGACATAACTACAAAAGGTCAATCAGACTTGTCAACTCGCCCATTTTTTCTCTCCTAATAATTATTATTCTGAATTATGTGAAATGAAATTGACACTGACCCCACGCTAGTTGACAGTTGATTGTCAGTCAAGTCAACTGCCACTAAGGAATGTCAACTTCTCCTAAAACTCAGGTCTTCTAAAATCGGAGAGTCCAGCTCTAATTCAATTCTGACCAACTTTTTCTAATCGGTTAATTGCTCTAATTTCACATTTCAAGACTAATTTTAATTATTATTCTACTCATCGGAGGAGACAGTTATAATTTATTTCTATTTGCTTGTTTTAATTGGCTCTAGCGATCCTTTGCCGAAGATGTCAGTCAAAATACCAATGTTTAGTGTTCTTGTCCTTCTTCTTCACCACCTCCTCCTTCTCCTCAATCTAATCCTCCTCCTCCTCCTCCACCACCTATTCACCCTCCACCTTCATCATATCCTCCTTCTCCTTCACCAACTCCTCCTCCTCCTCCTCAATATTTTATCCTCCTCCTTCGTCTCTTCTACATCCACTTCCTCCTCATCATCCTACTCCTCCAACACTTCTTTCTCATCATCCTACTCCTACTCCTTCTTCTCCGCGACCTCATCGTCGTCCTCTTCCTAAACCTCCTACTTCTCATCAAACTTATCCTCCTACTCATCGTCCTTCTTCTCTACCACGTCCTCCTCTTCCTCCTCCTTCTTCTTCTTCTCCTCATTCACCTCCTCTTTCTCCGCTATCTCCTCCTTCTCCTCCTCCTTCTTCTTAATCTTTTCCTCATTCACCTCCTCTTTCTCCGCTATCTCCTCCTTCTCCTCCTCTTTACAATTTGACAGCGTATATTTATCGTCAAAAAATTCATTTCTAAAACATACTCCATGGAACTTAATAAAACCTCTGATGAGCTTCGAACGACACAAAATTCTTACTCTTGAATACCGGAATAAACTAAACTTATAACGAAAAATGTTCAAATTTCCTTTTAAAATACCGCAGTTATTTTTTTAAAGTTTCATAACTGTCATAGCTTCTTTTGAGTAGACTATTTATATGGAAATACGGAAATAATGGACTGAATATGTATTGATTTAACTTCTAAATTAATAGAAAATTCGTAATATGGAAAATAGAGGGAATATGATGTAAGTTGAATATTATACTGTGTAGTGGACTACGAGAAATCAAATTCACAATCAATAAAGCAAAATTGTTACAAATGAAATTGACAAAAAAATTGTGATAATTGAAATTGACATAACTGATGACGCAAAATGATGACATAGACACTGTTATTTGCTTAGCCATTAGCCTACGGGACATAGTTCAGTAACAGGATCCTATCGAATTGTTGTTTGAAAAATAAAATAAATAGCTAAAATATTCCACCAAATTCCTTACTTGAGTTATTTAAGTAGATATTCGTTTTCAACCAAACCAACAACTATTGCAATATAGAATTTGCAGTACAACGAACGCATTAATCAATTTTCAGATAAACTAATGGCCTTTCATGAAATATAGTTCAGAAGCGTTGAAATAAATATTTGTGACGATAACAGAATTTAGCAATACGTCAAATAGTTGAGTAATTGCTTACTGAAATAGATTATTTCATTTACATAGAATGTGTAACACCACAATAAGGGAAGTGATAGCCGCGAGCCGTAGCAGGTACATTGTATCTGTTCAATCAGATAGATAAGCTGCGTTCTAGTAGGTCCTGTTGTAACGGTGACCGATTGGATTGGCCAGCAAAAAAGACACTGTTCTCTGCTGAAAATCACTTCCCGGTGGTTCGGAACCCACCTAAAACTGTAGGTCCAACTCATAAACCACCATCATCCAACATTACCCACGCACAGGTCTCAGACCTATGTGGGCTTCATCCTCAAAAAAAAGTAATAGACAATTAAGTTACACTCACTAGAGCCATCAACGTCCACTCAAATTGAGGATTTTTTTGGAGGATGAAGACCACATAGGTCTGAGACCTTTGCGTGGGTAATGAGTTGGATGATGGTGATAGATGAGTTGGATCTACAGTTTTAGGTGGGTTCCGAACCACCGGGAAGTGATTTTACAGCAGAGAACGGATGTATCAGTGGTCGGGGGTGTAGTGGGATGAGAAAGTTACTAACCCTTTGAATCCAACCAATAGGAAAGCGGCAGGGACTATGCGGCCACCCTGATATAGAAGGGAGGAAGTTTTCTTCTAGGGTGGCAAAGTGGATCTGAGACACTCGTCAATTAAATCTACAATGATGAACACTGGCTAGATAATACGTAATCTCTCGTGGGTTCCACCGCTCGCGGTGCGGTCGGGAGTTGCAGACAATCCCAAAGTCGAACTAGATAAGTTAAATTAAATTAGTAGTACATAATTCGTTCAGAATTATATTAGTGATGGGATCGAAATCACGTCACTGATATTTGAAAATCACCGTGGTAACTGATACTCCAAGGCGTCTGATATCAGTGATTAACGGTGACGGATTATGGGTGATATCACTGATATCCAGCTGCGCACGCAGTTATTACTGGCTTCTGGCTTCTGCTATCTGATCTTGAGTTAGTTGTATTTGAATTATTCTCAGTTTAAAGCTAGTCAAATGCTTAATAATTCAAGCATAGACCTACTTTTTTATTCAAAGTAACGCCTAAAGATGGTAGAGTAGGCCTACTTTTTATTTATGAAGACATTTTTCATATTTAAACCTGTGTTAATAAACAATTTAATGCTTTTCTCATGTTGTGCATATTGATATTATTGATTTATTTACCTTTACTTCCTTTAAACAAAATAAACCTGACACATTTCCTAGTAAATGAATTACTCACATTACAAAATATCAATTAACACCTTGTCAAGCAAGCGTGATGTTCGTACTCTATACCATGTTAAGACAAAGTAGCCGGTAGCAGTAATCACCGTTAATCACTTGGATGGGTGACCGTGCTTCAATGACTTGATGTTAAAAGCTTTATTATCACTTACCTGATGGTTCGGAACCCACCTAAAATAGTAGGTCCACCATGTTCCCCGTAACATGGCTCAAACGGCGAGGTGGAACTACCCGTAAGGGTCTCCCCACCAGTAAAAGCCATACGCTTATTATTATCACTGATACAAATCACTGATATCTAAGAATCACGGTATCAGTGATCACCGATAGAGCAAAGTAACTGATATTTCCATCACTAAATTATATGAAAAATAGAACCTGGCGTGATTTTAGCGTTGCACTAACGGTGGAATAAGACGATGGACGTCGGGTCGCCGCTCCAGTGCTCCCTGCATACCGCCGTCCTGCGATGGACCTCCTCCGCAGCCGCCGCCAGGAATTCACGCCGCGCGATTCATTTTTCATATAATTCTGAACTAATTATGTACTAACTTAGTAATTCAATTTAACTTATCTAGTTCGACTCTCTTTTTCAGGGTGGCCGCATTGTCCCTGCCGCTTTCCCATTGGTTGGATTCAAAGGGTTAGTAACTTTCTCTTCCCACTACACCCCCGACTACAAATCCATCCTCTCAATTTGAGCGGACGTTGATGACTCTAGTGAGTGTAATTGTCTATTGCTTATTGTGGTGTTACAAGTAGCAAAGATCATTCATACATTAATCAAGCTTGTGATAGAAATAATTAACGTTTTTCAAATTCAACATAATTAAATTTAAGTTTGATTAATAAATGATAAATTCAACTTGATACATAATATATTATTATAATAATAAAAATGGTAATAATATCATATTTAATATGGAATATAATATAAATAATACTTGTATTAATGTATTCAACTTCTATTTAAATTTTATTATATTAAATTTTTTATTTTGATTGACAGTATGTTGTTTATTTTTTACAATGATAATGTTGCAAGAACTATTGGAGGTACTTGTACAGAGGAGCATTTGTACTCGATGTTTATCAACATCACTAAATTAAATTTAGAATGGTGACCACCTGCGTTAACATGAAGTTATCAGCTTTATTGTCACTTTGGTTCGGGACCCACCTAAAACTGTACGACCACTATTAAACCATTAACAACATTATTATATCATTATTGACTTCATTACCCACAAACAAGTATCAGACTCACGTCGGCTTCATCAAGAAAAAACACATACTGTGTGGAATGTTGTAACACAGATTGAATCTGATTGTATAACACCATTTCGCAGCATGTCTTTCATTTTACGATGGTGATTATCCTAGAGTAATGGATGTTCCACTGTGCAAGCACTCTTAGAATTAGGAGGAATCCCACTCAAAACTGGAGAACCTATTTAAAACCCTGAGAGCTTGAAAGATTATGAATCCTACTTCAAGATAAAATCCCAATGATATAGAAAATACAAATTACTAGCGGCTTGTTACATAACAATATTACAAATTTAAATTTAAATCTACAAGTAAAAACTTCCATAAGATCATTAATAAGAGAATTATATCATATTTACGTATAAGCAGATGCTTGCACAGTGGAGCATTTAATGTTAATCACCACCACAAAATCAAACACATGCTGTGCAATGGCGTTATTCACACTGCTTCTATTTGTCATACACCATTCCACAGCATGTTTTTGATTTTGCGATGGTGATTATCATCGACTACTCAATCCTAACGTTCATTTTAAAGAGTGATCAATTAATTCAACTATCACAAGGGTATAATGCCAAGAGGCTGCACGGGCAAATCCAAGGGGAAGGGGGAAGGATTTGGAGATGTATCCCCCCTGAAATTCTCAACCGAAAGTGTATTTGTATCTTTCATGAGAATCATAAGGGTCTCCCCACCAATAAAAACTACAGTATTATTATTATTATTATTGTCATTATTATTAGACTATTTTGGGATGAGGATCTTTTTTAATTGTTTCCCCCCTCTAGAAATATTTTCTCATTTGATATCCCCTCTCGAAAAAATTCTGGATTCGCCACTGTCACGAGGTAAATCAAAATTCACAAAATAAGAACTCTCAACACCTTGGACCTAGTATAAATAAACACTCTTAGAGTATATTGCCTGTGATAAGATTTAGCAGTAGCTACAAAATACTGAAATTTAACATTGGCCACAAATACAAACACTAATAAAATTATTTTGTAATAAATTATTATGCAACAGCCCTGATGTTTGAGAATGATAAATAAAGCAGACTTACCATTGTTTATTTCCAAATCCTGCATAAGTATAGTTTTGATTCAAATGAGATGATCGACACAACTCATTATTTTTTCTAATAAAATCATCAAGTACTAATAAAATTAGTTTATAGATTATTATGCAACAGGCTTGATTTTTGAAAAATATATCCAAATAAAGCACTCACCATTGTTTATTTCCAAATCCTGCATAAGTATCCTTTAGATTTAAATGAGATGATAAACACAACTCATTATTTTTTCGAGATTTGCATCATTATGCCTAACAACTCAGTTTTTTTTTTAAAGTCGCGTTCAACTACAACACTTTTAATCATACAAGAGAAGTGATATTTCACTCTATCACTTCAGCACTTCAACCAAAAGCTTGTAGAAAGTTGAAATTTTGATTCAATCCCACTGATTATTGTAGAAAGTTCAATTTTCTAGAACAATTCCTACTGTTAGTCAAAAACCCACTAAATTTCAATTTCTGTCATCACATATCTAAGTAACTTTTCACTTCAAGATAACACTATCATTGTGGTTAAAAC